>OZ030027.1:11297500-11715000 GCA_964023405.1 Apodemus agrarius
TTTGTAGACGGGAGTGTTGCTATGGCGAGGCAAATCCAGAGACAACAAGACTCAATAGGCTGCTCTTCTCTCCAGTTTTGATAAGATAACCCCTTGGCCAGAGGATATGGATAGACACGGCTCAAAGCACCTGTCTTATTCTTTATGCACACATGGTGTGTACTATGCACTGCGCACTGGCAAATGACACTCTTCCTTGTTTCAGAGGTAGACAGGAAATTTACCTAGAAATTTCAGAGTTACATAGCGAGAATGACTGTGATGGCAGAGACACGGGGTATTCAGGAGCTCAGAGTCACCGAAACCTTCTGCTTTGGGGGTGCAGAATAATTTTACCAGATATGGGTTGTTTTGTTTTGTTTTTGAGACAGGTTTTTTTTTTTTTTTTTTTTCTGTACTCCTGGCTGTCCTGGACCTTGCTCTGTAGACTAGGTTGGCCTCAAACTCAGAGATCTGCCTGCCTCTGCTTCCCAACTACTGGGATTAAAGGCCTCCAAATATGAATTTTATTGAAAAAAATTAGAGATGGTGACTTACCATGTAGCCCCAGCTAGCCTCAAACTCCTAGACTCAAGCAATCTTCCCACCTCAGCCTCTTATGTAGCTAGAATTATAGACATAACCCCAGGGTCTTAGTTAGGGTTTTATTGTTATGAAGAGACAACATGACCAAGGCAAAGGCAACTCTTTTTTTTTTTAAAGAATTATTTATTTATTGTATGTAAGTACACTGTCACTGTCTTCAGACACTGCAGAAGAGGGAGTCAGATCTCATTACAGATGGTTGTGAGCCAGCATGTGGTTGCTGGGATTTGAACTCACAACCTTCGGAAGAGTAGTCAGTGCTCTTAACCACTGAGCCATCTCTCCAGCCCCCGGCAACTCTTATAAAAAAAAAATATTGACGTGGTGCTCGCTTATAGGCTCAGAGGTTCAGTTCATTATCATGGCAGGAAGCATGGCAGTGTCCAGGCAGACCCGGTGCTGGAGAAGGAGCCGGGAATTTTACATCTTGATCTGCAGACGGCAGGAGACTGTCTACAGGGAGTGGAGCTTGAGAATAGATAAGAGCTCAAAGCCCGCCCCCCCAGTGATTCATTTCTTCCAACAAGGCCACGCCTACTCTGAAAAGACCACACCTCCTAATGATGCCACTCCCTATGGGTCCAGCATTCAAATACATGAGTCTGTGGGGGACCATTCCTATTCAATTCACCACATCCGGTCCCCTTCAGAAACTGGAATTTTAACTGTGGCGCTATGGAGGCATACAGTTGTGCCTGAAAGCTAGACTCTGGAATTAACCACTTCACTTCCTGGCCCTGCTGTTTATTTACTAGCAGTGATGTCATGCAAAGTCCCTGAAAATCTTCCCTGTGGGTTTACTCCTCTGAAAACGGAGCTAGAAATAGTTTCTATCTGTTATGATTTGGATTATGAGGGCTCCCTCCTACCAAAAACCAAAACAGGACAAAACAATCCTGTCAAAGGCCTGTTATTCTGCTGTGAGGACGCTAACATCACCAATAGGCCAATCTACCGATGAACTCGGAACTTCCTTGCGTTAATGAGATGGATGGAAGGTTTTGGCGGTAGAGTCTTGATACAGGAAGTGGGCGCCCCTCTGCTGCTCTCCCTGTTTCCCCCATACCAGCTAAGCAGCCCCTGTCACACACTCATGTTCCTCCCATGCCTCTGGTCTCCACACGGCTCCAGTCAACTTCAGAGTGAAACCCCTGGACTGCCCGTCAAATTATACCTTTCCTCCTCCGAAACTGTTTTTTTTTTTTTTTTTTTTTTTGCAGCTACAGGTGACGGCATCGAAAAGCCGAAAAACACACTATTTCAGCACTGCAGTGAAGAGGGAAATAAATTAATATGTGAACGCTGAAACGATAGCCTCCTGTAGTAAGTCCGATGTGCAATCTGCTTGTTGCTGTAGGAACTAGAAAGAGAATATAGTTGAGAATGCAAATATATGACATGCTATAGGACCCAATGTTCAGGGCAGCCACAGTGACCAAGTAATTGGTACTTTTTAGTATCTTTTCCTCTGTGTACACGAATGTAGAAGCCCTCAGAGGCTAGGAGGGCACCTGATCCCGCTGCAGCTCAAGTTACAGGCTGATGTGAGCGCTAGACCTGGTCTCAGGTTCTCTGCAGGAGCGACCTGCCACTCTCACCTCCCCTCTCCCCCCTCCCCCCCTCCCCGCAGCCAGCTCTGCAGCCCCAGGCAGTCAGTATGCTGAGGTTTTGCTTACTAGTTTCTCCTCTTGTCCTTCATTTCATTGATGCTTCAACTGGGTCCGTCACAGGAGAGCAACTGACGTGAAGGTGATGATCTGAAAAGGTCACTCAGCTCCCGCCAATACCGTACTGGTTGGTGCTAGGTCCCTGCCATTCCAAGAGAAGCAACTTGCGATGGTTTGAATATGCTCGGCCCAGGGCGTGGCACTATTAGGAGGTGTAGCCTTGTTGGAGTAGGCGTGGCCTTGTTGGAGCAGGCGTGGCCTTGCTGGAGCAGGCGTGGCCTTGTTGGAGTGGGCGTGGCCTTGTTGGAGTAGGTGAGGGCTATAAGACCCTCATCCTAGCAGCTTGGAAGCCATTCTTCTCCTGTTTGTCTTCAGAGCAAGATGTAGAACTCTCAGCACCTCCTGCACTATGCCTGCCTGAATGATCTTCCCATCTTGATGATACCAGACTGAACCTCTGAACCTGTAAGTCAGCACCAATTAACTGTTGTCCTTATCAGACTTGCCTTGGTCATGGTGTCTGTTCACAGCAGTAAAACCTTAGCTAAGACACTGCTAAACCTCATATGCGAATAACTCCAAGGTTAACGAAAGAGTGTGTGCGATTTGTAGGTTGAAGTTAGTCTTTGTAGTCTCTTTTAGGCTTTCTTCTAACTCTGGGGTATTGATACGGTAGCTTTTTCTTTTACATTCCTCACCAAAAAAAGATAAAAGAAAAATAAAAGGAAATAGACAGAGTCTGTGGAGCCAATTTCAGATAAGTTACAGTTTCACCAAGTCCAGGCCCTTTGAATGTGGAGCTGGCCCCACGCTTGTCGTTCTGAGTTCCGCAGGATTTGGGCTTACTCAACCTGACCAGTCCTTCTGTCCAGTGGCACAGTCCACTTGCCCCACAATGAAGAAAGATGGTGTCTTCGTTAGGGTTCCTATTGCTGTGATGAAACACCATGACTAAAAAGTAAGTTGGGGAGGAAAGGGTCTATTGGGCTTACACTTCCAGGACAGGAACTCAAGCAGGGCAGGAACCTGGAGGCACTGGCTTATTTCCCATGGCTTAATCAGATTGCTTCCCCACCCCCCCACCCCCCACCCCCACCCCGGTGTTTCGAGACAGGGTTTCTCTGTGTAGCTCCAGCTGTCCTGGAACTCACTCTGTAGACCAGGCTGGCCTCAAACTCAGAAATCCACCTGCCTCTGCTTCCCGAGTGCTGGGATTTAAGGCGTGTGCCACCACTGCCCGGTGAGCTTTCTTATAGTACCAAGGACCACAGCGCAGGGATGGGCACTACCCACTATGGACTGACCCTACATCAGTCCCTAATTAAGAAAATGCTCGGGGCTGGAGAGATGGCTCAGAGGTTAAGAGCACCGACTGCTCTTCTGAAGGTCCTGAGTTCAAATCCCAGCAACCACATGGTGGCTCACAACCATCCGTAACGAGATCTGACTCCCTCTTCTGGAGTGTCTGAATGTCTGAAGACAACTACAGTGTACATACATTAAATAAATAAATAAATAAATAAATAAATAAATAAATGAAAATGTTCTACAGGTTAGCCCACAGCCCAATTTCATGAAGACATTTTCTTAATCAAGGCTCCCTCCTCTCTGATGACTATAATTTGTGTCAAGCTGACATAGATCTAGCCGGCACAGATGGTCTCAGAGTAAGGATGTATAGGATTTTGCTCAGCTTGGGTAGGGTACAGTTTGAAATATATCTGTGTACTTTCTAAGTACATTCTTCCCTCCGGTCATTTCCTCTCCTGCAGCCACTGAGACGCAGAAGCAAAGACTTACCGAAAACCCCATCCTGGCAGTAAGACTTTAAGGTGCACGGAACAGCATTTTTATCTCATCCTTTACAATCTCGGACATGGAAGCAGGGGAGGGGAAGCTCATGAGAACCTTGGAAGGAGGAGCAGGAGAGGAATTGGGAGGAAGTCCCAGACAAGGAGGCGGGGCAGAAATAGCTCTGGCACAGGTTGGTACCCAGTGGGAACACCTAGGTCCCACTTACAAGTCCACGGGCTGCAGAGTGAGGAGCCTTGAACAGAAGCTCACCTTTTATCACCACTGTGCAGGACTCACTACCTTTGAGAGTGAACCTCCCGTATTAGTCAGGGTTCTCTAGAGTTGCAGAATGTATGGGCAGTCTCTACATAGTAAGGGAATTTGTCGATGACTTACAGTCTGTAGGCCAACTCCCCAACAATGGTCAGCAGTAGCTGTGGATGGAAGTCCAAGGATCTAGCAGTTGCTCAGTACCACAAGGCAAGCAGGTAAAGAAGAGGGAGTCTATCTTCCTCCTTCCAGTGTCCTTATGTAGGTCTCCAGCAGAGGGTGTGGCCCAGATTGAAGGCATATGCCACCACGCCTTTAATCCCAGACGACCTTGAACTCGGAGATCTCCTTATCTTAGTTTTCTGGAATTCATAGCCACTATGCTTCAAGATCTCCATGCCAAGATCCAGGTCAGAAACTTATATCTCTGAGCCTCCAGATTAGGATCATAGGCGAGCCTTCCAATTCTAGATTGTAGTTCATTCCAGATATAGTCAAGTTGACAACCAGGAATAGCCACGACACCTCCCGTACATCTGCCTCCTATGTGTATGGGCATCTTATGAAAAGAAGGGTGTCGTGCAAGAGCCTTTGATCAGAGTGGGGTCCCACAGAATGAAGTGTCTGTGTACCACTTGTATGCCTGGTGTTCATAGGGTCAGAAGACAGCATCAGATTTCCTAAGATTGAAGTTAATGAAGATCCTGAATTATCATGTGCACGCTGAGAATCAGTCTCAGGTCTTTTGAAGATGAGCTAGTGCTCTTAATTTCTGAGACAACTCTCCAGCCCTGATACTGGTTCTTAAATGTATAAGAAGGACATTTGACAGACGGTTGACTTGAATACAAAATTCAACCATTCGGGACCAATACCTTTTTCACCTCCGTAGAAATCCTTAAGATTCAACATAGACACAGATACTATGGCCATTTTTATCCCTTTTAATCAAGCTAGAAAATTCTCTTCTTTGAGATTGCGCCAAAGGATTATAGAATCACCCTGGACACACGAGGAAGTTATATGTTTCAAGGTGTATTCTAGGGCTGAAATGGTGGTGTTGGCCTGCACAGGGGACAGTTTAGCAGCTGCCAAGAACCAGATGGAGAAGAAAGAAATCAGCTTATACCTTATTGACTCCTGAACTCGAATTGTCTATGTCAGACTCCACCCATCTTAGAGTTTATGGCAATAGCGATTCTCCACCCATCTATCCAACTCCCTTCCCAAGATATGTTTTCTAAATGACCACTGTATTGGTTACCTTCTGGGCTGTTAGCATCAACTGCCTGACAAAAGGAACTCAGAGAAAGAGGTGTTTGTTTTAGCTTATAACTCAAGGGTACAGTTCATCAAAGTACGGAAGCCTTCACACCAAGAGCTTGAGGTAGCTGCCCACATCTCTAGTCAGGAAGCTGAGAGAGCTTGCTTTCTCTTCCCACCTCAGTTAACCTAGAAAATCTATATTTCTAGTTAACTTAGCTAACTAGAAAATTCCTCGCAGACATGTCCAGATCTTGGTCTCCAAAGTGAGTCTAGTTTCTGTTAAGCCGACCATCACGGCTTTAATTACCTTCTAGGTTGATACCATCACCACAACCACTTCTGCATTGACAAGCTGGCTGAGGGTAGATATTTTAGCAGTCAGATCAAAGACAAAAGCCTCTGACTTCCCCTTAGATTTTAGTGGAAAGACACGGAATTAAATAAGTAGATATGAAATATACAGTTGACAGCAGAGGGTAGGGAAATGGGATGGGAGTTGGGGTGGGGCCGGGAAGATGGAGGGAACGCTCACTTCAAGGGGATGGTCAGAGAAGGCTTCTCTGCAGAGGTGGCTGGGAAGGAAGAGGGCAAAGGAAGGAGTCACATGGATGGCCAGGGGACAGGAAAGCAGAGCACAGGTGCTGAGGTGATTTATAAAAGGTAAACACTGGCATTAGGACAGCCAATGACACAAGGCGAACCTGCATCTACCCTTCATTTAAGATTATGTCCCGAACTCACTTCTTGCCAGTACTTACGAGGCCGGATCTGGACTATTGGGACATTTGGGCTAGCCTGGGCTACATAGCAAGAGTTTGGGGTGAGGTGGGGTGGGGAGAGAAATAAACAGAAAGTAGAAACAGCGAGCCTCCACCTCAGGATGGGGCCATATTCCTGGTTCCGTTAGGACACTGTTTGAATGCTTTTTTTCCAAGAGTTAAAACTATCATTGTAGTCTATACTTAAAACAAAACAAAAAACAAAAACAAAACAAAACAACAAAAAAGGGGAAAAACTCATCCTGACTCTAATCCACGTTCATTTTATAACCCGCCCTCATCCCCCCTGTCCTCTTTTGCAAACCAATCCTTATCTTTTAGTACAATAAGCAGTTACCGTGTCCAGTACGTTTGAAACTTGGGTAAGTCTCATATTGGCCTCTGCAGGAATTCTGTTTTCAGCTGCAACCTTTTTCCCAGAAGCCTTCTCTCTCTGTGTGTGTCTGTGTGTCCTGGATAGATCCAAACCACAGACCAGGACAAACCTTCCCATCCCTGACCCTCTTTATCTCCATTTTCTCATCAATAAGAGGAGGGCATCTTCTTAAACAGCCCTTGGTGGGATAAAGGAGTTGTTGTACGTGAAAACGATAAGAACTGTCAACGTCGTCTTGTTTTGCTTTGTTTACTTTGAGATATTATCTGGTAGCCAGGGAGGATCTTGACCTTCTGATCTTTCTCCTGCTTCCTGAGTGCTGGAATTATAGGCATGCATTAACTCTCCTGTTTTTATGAGGTGCTGGGGGCTGAGTGCAGGGTCTTACACATGCCAAGAAAGGTTTCTACTGAATAAGCTGCAAGCCAAGCTCTCAGCACTGTTTATGAGAGCTCAGGCCTTGAGTCAAGGTTATTCACCCAACACAGCTTGTCTTGGGATTTGTTTTTTTGTTGTTGTTGTTTGTTTGTTTGTTTGTCTGTCTGTCTTTTCTGGAAAACCCTGGTAGGGAGGATACTGATAGACCAAGGAATGATTTCATACAAGCCCATCCTGTCAAACCAGTGAAACTCTTGGGGCTGCTGGCAGGGACATGGGGGGCTCAAGGCAGCTCCATCACCGCAGAGTCCCACCCACAGCACGGACTTATGGGAAGGTATCCCGCTGACCAGAGGCAACCACACCACCAAAGAGTCCCAGGCAGCCAATTGTTTCCCTCATGGGGATTGGGGAATAGAAGGGCCTTCATGCTTCCCTGCGAACCTCTTCCCTCCCTCTGTGATTGACAAGGGAATTCAGTGGGCCTGGTCTCCTGAGAGCTTCCTGCTAATGAAAACTGCCCCAATCAAGATGGGATCAGGATTGTTCAGCTCAGAAGAAACCGCCATACAGTTGAGCTGCACACTGGATTGGAGGCATCATTTCAAACCAGATCGCAGGTAGACACTCCTCCGCACAGGGTAAGAAAAGTTGCTACTTCATAGCCGTGCAGTGTGCTGTCCCAGAACAATCACTAAAGTTATTCTAGTGCACAGGCTGTGGGCAGCGTGCCTGGTTTATGCAAGGCTATGTCCAGAACCAAGAGACCTCAAGCTGTGCCAAAGGCCCGGGGACAAGCACAGTGGTGTCGGAGCTTCTGGTTCCCCGGGGGCCTGCAGCGGAGCCTGGAATGGGTTGAGCATCCTGCTGCTGTCCCAAACTGGTGCTGGCTGCCCTGCCCTTTCCTGGCTGGGTGCAGACATGCTGGCCTCTGTGGCGCTCGGGGCAGGCGCCAGGGCGGAGCACGAGGAGACTTCTTGGATGCCTCCTCCCTCGGAAACAAATTCCAGTGCCTGGATGCAGATTTCATGCATCTTAATAAAGGACTGCACCTATTCGGCCTCAGGAAAAAGTTCTCGTTTGATCCCAGAAGCTAAGGGAGGTCAGGCCCCGTACTTAGATGGAGAAGCGGCCGACAAGGTGAGAACTCTGGGAACAAGAAGATGCATTCAATGCCTGCAGTGTTCTCCGTTCCAGCCAGGTTCGGGTAGGTGCTGTCAGGAGGTTGTCTGTGGCAATAGACCTGAAAAAAAAAAAAAAAGACACTGAAAAGGAGACACTGGGATACTGCTTTTTTTTTTTCCCAAACTGTGTGAATTTAGTGACTGCACTTAAAGGCTACATGACAAATCTTTCCTTCCTTCCTTCCTTCCTTCCTTCTTTCTTTCTTTCTTTCTTTCTTTCTTTTTTATTTTGGTTTTTTTTGGATTTGGTTTTTTTGAGACAGGGTTTCTCTGTATAGCCCCGGCTGTCCTGGAACTCGCTCTGTAGACCAGGCTGGCCTCGAACTCAGAAATCCACCTGCCTCTGCCTCCCAGAGTGCTGGGATCACAGGTGTGCGACACCACTGCCCGGCTTGACAAATCATTTTTTTTTTTAAGTTAGGATTTGGTAGGAAGCCAGTTATCAGCAGGCTCTTTAATAGGTGCCTTCTGGTATTCAAGCGGAGATTAGGTGTCACAAAAGCTGGTGACAATCCTTAGCGTATTTGAGTACGGTTTTCGCTGGCTAGTCAAAGCACCATGCTCATGACGAAGGGGACAGAGATGCTTGCGAAAGGGAGCTTGTCCTCAGAGTGTCCCCGAAGTGATCCTAAGTCAGGTTAGTGGAGAGCAGCAAACAAATGCTCTCAACGAATGTGTGCCAGCTCTCATGGCTTACATACGTCATCCCAAGGCCAGCCTGGGCTACATAGTGAGACCTCTTTCAAACAACAACGAAGTCAAGCTATAAATACACTGAAGAGGAGAGCAGAGGCGGTGAGAACTGAGAGGAGGAACCCAGGCTGAGCGTGGAAAGAGCCTGCGCTGGGCTGGGCTGGGCTGGGCTGGGCTGGGGCTGAGTCTTCCGGGAGGAATAAAAGCTGACAAGCCAAACTGATGGAGGGGCTGGGGAGGTCTGGGACCAGGCGAACCAGAGTGCCTGCTGATTGGCATGTGAAAGAGTATCGTGTCTGTGAGAAAAGAGGAAAGGACCAGGTGAGAGGGCCTGTGGGTGTGCCTCAGTTGGGTCTGAGCCCCGGCGTCTACAGCAGGCACGTTGGCACACGCCTCACGTGAGGCGGCCTGGAGAGGCAGGAGGAGGAAGATTGGATTGTCCGAGGCCAGCAATGGCTACGCGGCAAGCCCGTGGCCGGTACGGACTGCGTGAGCTCCGGTTGGAGGAAAAAGAAAAGAAAGAAACAAAGATGTGCAAGGTGGGATATGGGGGAAGGTGGGCCAGGAAGGAGAGGTGGCCCGAGAGATGGCTCCACCATGCTGAGAAACTGAGATTCCTTTTCTAAAGCTTGGGGAAGTTGTCCCTGGAACACAGCCCCATCTCTGGTGGACCCAGGCTTTGTTAAGGTAGAGCCCAGCAGGCACCCACGGTAGAGATGACTGTGGGAAAAGGCACTCCCTGCAAAGATGGTGCTGCTGGTGGTCGGTATGTGGCGGCCGCCCATTCTCAGACCCCACACAGGAGCAACGCAGGCTGCTAACATCCCCCAAGTTCCTTCCTTTCTCTCTCTCCCAGACCCGCCTTCCCCACCATCTTCCTTGGTACCAAATCAAACCTGGAGCCTCAGAGAAGCTAAGTTGGGCTATACGCCCAGTTTATATGCTCTTTTTGACAGTTTTTTTTTTTGTTTGTTTGTTTGTTTTTTGTTTTTCGAGACAGGGTTTCTCTGTGTAGTCCTGGAACTCACTCTGTAGACCAGGCTGGCCTCGAACTCAGAAATCCGCCTGCCTCTGCCTCCCAAGTGCTGGGATTACAGGCGTGCGCCACCACGCCCGGCTTCTTTTTGACAGTTATTAACATTTATTGATTACGTATCTTTTTTTGTTTGTTTGTTTGTTTGTTTTTTCCACATTTCAACCTTTTATTGTTTAAGTACTGGGCTGGATGACTTTAATGCAGTCCGGTCCAGTTTGGTTATTTTCCAGGTTAATGGTGATGTCCACCACCCCCCTCTCCCCGCCGCCCCAACATGGGGGAGAGAGTACAAAGCTCTTCTCAGCTGCAGGAAGCCCCTCACCCTTGACACTCTTCTTCCTGGGTTTCCAGGGGATGTAGAAGAGCATCTTTAGTCTTTATTTTGCAGAACCTGTACCGGGAAACTTTGTCTTAAATTTTACTCCAAGATTCTCTCATTCACTGACTTGGTGCTCAGCAAATGAAGCATACGATTCAGCTGACACTTCTTTATTAAATGCTCATGATGACAGGTTCTAGTCTCACTCTTGGGGTTATAGCAGAGAGGAAGGTAGATTGAGTTCCTGCCCTCAAAGAATGGAAGATTACAACTGGGAACTGAGATTGGGCGGGGGGGCTCATGTACATAACAGGGGAGTTTACAACAAGCAGTGCCAAGAGCTGAGGCAGGCATTATTCTCCACAGCAAATAATAGGATCATAATCCTCGCCTGGGAGTTAGATAAGGCCTCTCTCTACAGGAAGTGATATTTAAGCTGAAAGTGGGAGAATTCATCCACGTGAGCCAAAGCCACAGAAGGAAAGGGGAACCTTCCAGGCAGAGGGAGAGCATGAGTATGGGCCCCGAAGTGGTTTGTCGAAGGGGTTCAATGCCACCGGAGAACACTGCGGGGTGGAGCAAGACAAGAAGTGAGGGAAGAAGTTAGGACGAGGAGGCTAGACCACAGCGAGGCGGCTCTGCAGATGGTTACGACCACGGAAGATTCTAAATTCCTTCTTGTGCTTTTGAGAACAGCCCCCAGCGGGGAGGTAGTATGAGTTTCTTAGAATTGCATTGGCGAGGGTCAGCGAGATGGGCCAGCGGGTGAAAGCTTAAGCTCCTAAGCCTGAGGCTTTGCGTTTGATCGCATGGTGGAAGGAGAGAGTTGACGCCCACCGGCTGTCCTCTGGCTGCCACACAGTCACCTTGGGATGTGCTCATGTGGGGGAACACGCACATGGATATGCACTTGTCTCACACACACACACACACACACACACACACACAGACACACACACACACAAACACACACAGACACACAAAGACACAGATACACACACACAGACACACACAGACACACACACAGACAAACACACACAGACACACACACACAGACACACACACAGACACACACACAGACACAGACACACACACAAACACAAACACACACAGACACACAAAGACACAGACACACACACACAGACATACACACAGACACACACACACAGACACACACACAGACACACACACACAGACAAACACACACAGACACACACACACAGACACACAGACACACAGACACAGACACACACACAGACACACACAGACACAGACATACACACACACACACAGATACACACACACACAGACACACATAGACACAGACACACACATACACACACTTTGGCTATAAACTTGACAGTCACTCACTTTATACTTTCTTAGGTATCAAAACCAGACCAAGTCACAGGGCATACGTGTCTGGGAATAAGCTCGGGAAGTATGAGATAGGAAGTGGGAAAGGAAGGAGGGAAACGAGCCATTAGTAAAAGGTGGGTTAGTGAGGTGGGTGACAACAGTCAGGGGAAATGTCTAGCACACTGGTTCTCAACCTTCCCAACGCTACGACCCTTTAATACAGTCTCTTGTGTTGGGGTTACCTCCCAACCATAAAAGTGCTTTTGTTCCTCCTTCATAACTGTACTTTTGATACAAATATGAATCATAACGTAAATATCAGATACACCGCAAGCAGGTCGAGAACCGCTGGTCTAGCAGGTTACCACACACAGGGCCTAGAAACTGGAGCCTCTGATTCCTGTCAGGGTTGGTCTGAAGGTCACAGAGAGGTGGGATATCAGTTTCTGGCACTTCCGGTGTGTCGAGTGTGAATATGCACAACACGGAACATCAGACACAGAGAAAATAAACAAGGAAGAAGGGGAGAATATGGAGATGCAGGTATTGGGAAGGCTGGTCATGCACTAAAGTAGTTAGGGTCAGGGGTCAAAGGTCAGGCACAGAAATAACTGCTGCACAGTTTTGGGTCCAAGTCTGAGCTCTTGTACCAAACCATACCGGCTGGTTTTGCCAAGACAGAAGGACCCAGATTTAAAGCTTGCCTGTATAACATAGTGATACCCGTTAGTGAAAAAGCAAAACCAGCCAACAAACCTGACAAATATAGGTTGTTGGATTCTGTGGTTGTTGGATTCTGTTGGTGTAGAAGACCAACATGCGGACCAATACTAAGGCGTCGTAGGGCACCAGAACCATCCTGCAGTCTCTTGGGGGTTCTGTTACTGGTATAAACAGAGCAGGAAGACAGTAGAGAGCTCTGAGCAGCATTGGCCTCTGCACTGGCCAAAACGGACTCTGAGCACGCGCTTACCTCAATCCCATGGATAGAAATAGCAGGTGCCCATATTTTCCCTTTTCTCTTCACTCAGGAGACACACCCATAGTGCCAACAACTAATTATCATACCAAGAAAACAAAAACTGTGAGCTGGAGCGGGGCGGGCTGCCAACACCGTAGAGTTGTACAAACGGTGACTCAGTCTCGCTAGAGGCTGCCACGTCCTCATAGCCTCCCTCTCTCTTCGAGAACGCCCAGAATCCTTTGTCCAAGGGAGGTTGACGGTCTACCTTTCTGTGCACCTGAACTAGAAAAGATCTCTCCCCACCCTCCTCTGGTCTTCTTTGAGAGGCTTCAGGCCCCACCTCTGAGTGAACTTTCAAAGGAGCTCTTGGCTTCTTCTGAGTTGCTGTCCTGGCTTGCTGGTTACGCAGAAAAATCTTTCCTATTACGTATAAGGCAATTAAAGGATAAGCTCAGAGTCTGGCGTGTTTCTTTTAAAGCGAAAGCCAGGAGCATATGTTTGTCTAGAGGCAGCCTCCTGTAAAAAGAACTCCTATTAGTGGTGTTGTGAACCACTGAAACCATGCTGGCCGGCTGTTCCCGTGAAGCCATCCCTATTCCCTCCCGAGGCCTTTTCTTTGATATGTAGTGGGCAAACCTGTTCCTTCAGTGCGAGCATGGTGGCCTCACTTCGGAAGAGTCCATAACTCCCTGAAGGGTAGCAAAATTTTTAGGACACACCGAGGAGACAAGTTGGAAATAGGTTTAAACTGTGTGTACTTTTGGGTACAAAGCCAATATTTCTCCACTGATTCAAATGGCTACCGACTTTTTCCAGGCTTCTACATTTCTTATTCTACCTTGTTTGAAAGGATTGTTTTTTTTTTTTTTTTTACATTGTGTGGTGACCTCTGAGGCCACAGAATTCAATGAACCAGGGGATTGTAAAGAAAGGTCCTCAAAAGAAGGACCCATGGGGGGCTGTGGGGATGGTTCAAGCCTGTCAGGCGTTCATGAGGACCTGAGTGTGGAAGTCCACCTCCACGTAAATGCCGGGCACTGTGCCCAATGCCTGTGACCCTCCTTGGAGGAGGAAGTGGAGGAAGCAAAGAAGTGGAGACAGGCGTATCTCCAGAGCTCACTGGCCAGAAAGCCGAACCCAAGGGATGAGCTCCAGGTTGAGTTAGAAGGCCTGTCTCAAAGAAGAGTCATCAAAAGAGATACTGAGTATCAATGTCTGTCCTCTACACACATGTGCATATAGGGATACCTACATACAATATGCACACATATACATAATACTTACATACATACATGTATACATACATACATACATACATACATATATACAGCAAGCCAAGATCTTATCTGCTCAGGAAATGTTCAAGTAGGTAAAACTTGGAATGACCTCACTCCCCTAAATTCACTTCATAATGTATGTTATGAGAAGGTGCCATGGGCATTAAAAACATTTATTTTAACCAGAAAAAAAATCAAATTTAATTGTATTACTGTCTTATTTGAGAAACAATATATATTTCTGTGAACTATATAGAAAACACAGGGAGAAGATGTGGGAAATTGCTACAATCTTAGTAAAAATAGAGGAGTGCTTCTGTTTTTCTTCTATTGTCTCTCTCATGTTCATATTGTTTTGTGATAACGTGCTATGTACATGCATGAATACACAATATTAAACAGACATAGAGGCCTGTTGGAAGCGCTAAGTTTTCATCTTTATACCTTTGTAGTTTGAATGAGAATGGCCTCTGTAGGCTCAAGGGCCTGAAGGTTGGCGCCCAAGAGTGGACCTGTTTGGAAGGATTGGAAGGATTAGGAGGTGTGGCCTTGGTGGAAGAAGTGAGTCATTGGGAGTGGACTTTCAGGCTGCAAAAGCCCAAGCCAGGCTCAGTGCCGAGCCCCCCCCCCTCTGGCCTGTGGATCAGGACGTAGCTTTCAGTGCCGTGTCTGCCCACATGCTGCCACGCTTTCTGCCATGATGATAATGGGCTAAATCTCTGAAACTGTAAGCATACCCTAATGAAGTACTTTCCTTTATAAGAGTTGCCTTGGTCATTCTCTTCACAGCAACAGAATGCTGAGACAATATCAGAATAAAAATAGCAGCTTTTGAGGCACTAAGCAAAAGAACAGTTAACATTTGCTACATGACTTCCATTCTATAAAGGTCGGGTATCACTGCGTATCTTTTACTTTTGTTTCATCAATGTGCTTTTTTTTATGTTATGAAGTAGTTCTGCGTTATCTTTTGCTATTGATCAATATTAATCTTTTAATCAACAAAGTGATATTCCTTTATTTATAATTTGTTTATTTTATTTAGTTTGGGACAAGGTCTTCTGTAACTAAGCCAGACTTCATAAGCTTCTGGGGATCACCCTGAACTCTTGGTCATCCTGCTTCCGCCTGGAAAGCTATGTCACCTTTTTCATTTAAACAAAATAGCAAGCTGATTATAATGCAATTTGCAGGTAGGGATCGCCAATTACTATTCACTCACTGTCTTCAAATAAAATGGAAAACATCACAGAGTTACAGAGATCCTTGAAAATGACAGCTGTGCTCTAGATGTGTCTTCATTTGTCAGAGATGGTTTTGTGGGCAGGTTTGCCTGAGTTGACTACAGTCCTATAGATTAGAAGCCTCAGGAGATATGTGAGAGCATCCAGATGTGCTGCTCTAAAGAAGCGATGGTAAGTTCTGATGTGAGCAGAGGGTCTCATAAAGGGGCAAGAAATCGCCCAGTGTCCAATGTCAGGGTCATTGGGACTTTGGTCAGATGGTGGAGTGTTTGCCTGGCATGCATTAAGTCTCCGATACTGCATAAAACTGGGTGAGGTAGTGCATGCCTGTAATCCCAGCAATCGGGAGGAAGAGGCAGGAGAATCGGGAGTTCAAGGCCATCCTCAGCTACATGTGGAGACTGAGACTAGCCTGGGATAGGAGGAGGACATCTTTGGGGATGGTGTGGAGAAGGCTTGAGATGGACCACAGGTATTTGTGAGGAAGTGACCTAAGATACATGCATCCAGGTGTGCACCTTTCCCTCAAAAACAGTAGCAGTGGAAAGGTCTAACGGAAGATCCCAGTCTCCAGGATCTGAAAACACAGCCTAACTGGATCCTTCACAGGGTCCCGGAGCTCTGAGAGCCAGGTAAGCACAGTGATACCGTTAAGGAATGGGGTCTACCCTGCGTGGAGACATGCCATTTTCTGCTCCCTTAAGAACTAAGTTGGGTAGGTCAATCGCCGGGCTAAGGAATGCGCCCTCGGGAAGACGGGGTCACTGCAAGCTATGCTAGAGATGGAAGGGATAATTAACCCTTCAGTGAGATCATTTATATTCCTCCCCATGTCCCTGCCCTTGGTGCAGGCAACCGAGGAGCTTGCAAGGGGTTCTGTGGGACTTGCCTGCCTCTTGAGTCCTGATCCGGGAAGGCATCACTTTCCCTTTTCCTGTTAGATGTTGGCCAGGTTCTACGTCACTCCCACTCTCTCTCCAGTTCACCTTCCTGCCACGTGACTGCTTGCCCACCACGTGGCTGACCTCCATACTGGTTTTACTCAAGCGACAGGGCTTTTTCTTTCTTCTCTCTTTACCCTATAGATGGCCGCCAAGATAAGAGCTTGCCTGCTCTGGGGTTTTTTTTCTTTTAAATGCTGATAAAATTGTCTTTGGGTCTCCCTTTGAGTTTTTCTCAGGTTCTTTTTATCAATGAAACTAAGAATCCTGTTGGGGTTGGGGGAGGGACCTTGATTTCTCTGGTCACAACTGTCGACCCAGACGGGACACACCCAAATTTCTGGTAACACAAGTGTCAGTTCATGAGGGGTTCTGGCCAACAGCCCTGGGTCCTAGAAGGCATACTCTGGCTGTCTCTTAGAATGGCCTTTGACAAGGACTGACATTCCGGCATGACCACACTGGAGTCTGTTACAAGGTCCTCACAGCAGTCTGCCTAGAACTATATGCCCTGATCCCCGTGTTCAAAGACACTCATGCTCCTAGAACATGGGGTGACCTGAGGGTCCGAATCGTGGCTCCACTTCTCAGTGTGCTCACACACAGCTCAGAATGAAGCCAAGAGCGTCCGCCTGGCGACTAGAATGAGAGAGTGTGTTTTATACCTACAGCCACAGTCCTGTAGGGCTCCCCACCCGAAGGTAGTACAAACTAGGTCTGAGTGCTTTGTGCCAGAGAAGGGGGTGGTAAGGAGCGGGCTTCTGGTTTTCCTCGACCAGCTGGATCCTCCACAGGTTGGTTTTCTTTCTTTCTTTTTTTTCTTTTCTTTTCTTTTCTTTCTTTCTTTCTTTCTTTCGTTCTTTCTTTCTTTCTTTCTTTCTTTCTTTCTTTCTTTCTTTCTCTCTCTCTTTTTTGCATAGCCCTTCTGTTAAATAAAAGAGGCTCAACCTGACTGGCTCCAGTAATCTGGAAGCTGAGGCGGTGGCCTTTGCTGTGAGTAATGCTAGCCTGTGCTATTATAGTGTCAGGCTCTGTCTCAAACAACCAAAACCCCAAAGCCATAGACACCAAAGAAACAAAGATAAACAAAGCGCTTGAGTCCAAGTCTCCCTTGCTCCCTCCCTCCCCTCCTCTCTCCCTCTCTCCCCTCCCCTCTTTACCCTCTCCCCTTTCCCCCTCCCCTCCTCTCCCCCTCTGTCTTCCCTCCCCCCTCCCTCCCCACTCTCTCTCCCCTCTCCCTCTCTCTCCCTTTCCCCCCACCCTCCTCCCCTCCCCCTCCCTCCTCTCCCTCTCCCTCTCCTCTTCCTCTCCCCTCCCCCCCTCCTTCTCTCCCTCTTGCTCTCTCTTTATGACAAAGTCTCATTCTCATCCAGGCCTGGCCTTGAACACAAGGGAATCTTCCTATCTCAATCCCTCATGTACTGGGACTAGACATGTTAGTTCCAAATCCCGTTATGTTTGATTTCCTAAAACTGCTTGGAAGTTTCTTTATTTTTTTGTTTTTTAAGCCCAATACCCTAACCAAAGTACCATGAAATAAAATTAGAGCCTTTGACAGAGTTGCCAAATATATATATATATATATATATATATATATATATATGAATATATACATATATATACATGTATATATATGTATATATACATATATATTTTAGTTAAATTTGAACTTCAGAGTAACAATGACAAGCTTCTGAGAAGGATAAACACATCTGAAATGCTGCAAGGGATATATTTATATTAAAATATATTAATATTTTATTAGTTATTTACTTGCAGTTCAGAATCACCCAGAATGTCTTCTTTGGTGTGCAGCTCTCCATGCAAAAATGGAGTGAGAAACGGGAAGGAGATATAGTTAGCTGGCTTGATGGTTACTGATTTTTTTTTAATTTTATTTTTTAATCTTAACTTCTTAATAACAGTCCGTCTGGTTACAGGTATGCAGGAAGTAAGAGAGAGAGAAAAAAATGTAAAGAGAGAAAAAGAACCCGGGCCGGAAGCACTTATAGTCTCCAAGAAGGAGAACAGAGGGAATGAGTAATCACAGTATGTGTAAAAGTCACTTCAGATGCGTACAGCAGGGACACGTTTTCTGAGCAGCTGCTCATTTCATGGCTTGGAAAGTCCTGCAGAAAATTCAACCCGAGCTTGCTGGGAATGACCAGGAGTTTTACGAAACTCGTCTAAGTTTTCAGCTGTCTAGATAAGGAGGTGGTTATGTGATACTGCCTGCCTGAAAGCCTCTTGGGAAAGTTACAGAGGGTTCAGCCCGTGGCCGAGCGTTCTGCTGGCCCTGGAGTGGAGACTTCCTAGTAGGTGCACCTGCAGAGACTTCTCCTAAATGTCAAAAAGCTGTGGAGTCTGATGAGAGGTTTTCCATAGGCTTTATAGAAGCTTCCCAGGAACCTATGTCCCTATTCTGTAAAGTGTGTTTGTGTGTGTGGGTGTGTGTGTCTGTATGAGCATGTATCTCTCTCTCTCTGTATCTCTCTGTGTAATTGTGTCTCTCTCTGTGTTTCTGTATGTGTGCATGTGTCTCTCTGTGTGTCTTTCTGTGTGTGTCTCTCTCTGTTTCTGTGTGTATGTCTCTGTGTGTCTCTCTGTATCTCTCTGTGTGTAATTGTGTATCTCTCTGTGTTTCTATATGTGTGCATGTGTCTGTGTGTGTCTCTCTGCGTCTTTCTGTATGTGTATGTATCTCTCTGTGTGTAATTGTGTCTCAGTGTTTCTGTATGTGTGCATATGTGTGTGTACATGTATGTGAACACATGCTCAGACCATGGAAGCCAGAAGACAGAGCCAGACTCCCTGGAACTGTAAGCTACTGGAAGTAGGTCTGGGAGCTGACCGCAGGCCTTCAGCATGAACAGGAAACACTCTAACCACTGAGTAATCTGGCCTCCCCAAGGAGTCCCTCTTGAGTTTCAGAGTCCTTGGCTGATATTCACCTGACGATCTGATGGTTACAGGTTGTGTATGTCCACTGAGAAACTCAGAGCTACAGGTCTGGGAATGACGTTTGGAGGCTGTCCGTGGAGGGCAGGTGAAGCAACGTTCCCAGCTGAAGTGTTTATTGGGGTCACCGAGGCAGCATGGGAAAGTGTGTGGAGGGTGAGAGCAACCTAAAACCTTCCTCCTGCCTCTCTGTGCTATTTACCGCTGCCGCCTGGGAACGGAAGACGCTGGCGGTCAGGGTGGGCGTGAAGAACCACAGTAGACAGGCTGCTACTGTTTATATGACTGCCCAACTGGGCCGAGCTCTCCCGGCTCCTGCACATGGTGGCAATGCCTCTCTGTCCTGTGCACTCTCCTCAGGCGTGGCATCTCCCTCTCCTCCACACTCTCCCGGCATGACAGATCTCCTTCCTCCTTCCTCCAGGTCCCAAGCCTGGGAAATCCTAAATTCCTGCCCATGTCTGCCCTGCCCAGTTATTGGATGTTGGCATCTTTATTTACTAATCAGAACCAACTGGGGGCAGCTCACACACATGTACACACACACATATACACACATACAGAAACACTGAGACACAATTACACACAGAGAGATACATACACATACAGAAAGACACAGAGAGACACACACAGACACATGCACACTGCAGACACCCAGACACTCTTGTACAAAAAGGGTTTTTTTTTTGGGGGGGGACCATAATTAGCATTCATAATACAAGCATCTACACTGTATTATACAGTAAACTCTGTTAACAGTGATATTCTTTCTAAATGCATAGCTTTGAAACAGGGTTGTACACACCTCAACTCCTGGAAGACCTTGACCCTATAATTTAGGGTGGAATTCCTCCCGTGTCCCTATTGTCACTTTGTAAGACAACTTCACCACGAATGGACAAAAGAAGAGGTAGACACCCTTGTGGCCCAGTGGGGCTGCCAGTCACAGTAAGAGAGAAGTCACATGACAGGGAGACCCAGTGGACTTACATCCCTGAATGGTAGTCAGACAAAGAAGAAAACCCCTTCAGAACAAGCCCAGTGCCTGCCTAAGCGTCTGGATCCAGGTGGTTAGTCCTTGGTGTTTGCTGATGCTCTGATCCAAGCCTCCACTAGATTAAAAACTTGAGACATTGCCTTTTCCCTTTTCAAACCACTGCCACCGCACTAAATGAGAAATTGATGAAGTATCCCCTTTCTTTTTTGAATGAGGGTGTTCTTGGGGGGATGGAGGGGCAGACTGCTTGTCAGTGCCCCTCCATGCCTTTCACCAAGCCAAAGGGGGTGGGGGTGTGTGAGTCATCCTGTGTGTCACCCAACCTCTGTGTCTAATCTCTCTCTGGAGACATGAGCGTGACTAATAGACGGGAAAGTTCACTGGAGAAAGCAGCTTGGTTGCTTGTGTGTGTTCTCTGGGTGGGGAAGAGATGCCTTTGAGTATTTTGCACGTGAGCCATTCATTTACTCCCAAATGTGATTCCGAAGACTCCCCCAAAGTCTACGTAGGCTCGTTCCCTACAGGTCTTGAGCAAGAAGAAGCTCTGAATAAATTCTATGGGTCAAGAGTAAGAACTAAATTCAGTAGTCGTCTCTACCTGTTAGGGGGAAAGACGGTTCCAGGCCTTGAAGTTGCTTCAAGTGTCCTGCCCAAGCGTCTGGTGTGCTGGAATTGCAGCCAGGGATCACACGATTTACCTTTTAAAGATACGTTCTGATGACAAAAACAAAACAAAACAAAACAAAACAAAACAAAACAAAACAAAACTCTCTTTTCTCTGAGGACTAGGGGTAAGCCTTCAAAGAAGAGTTTAAAAGTAGTTCACCTATAAACACACACACACACACACACACACACACACACACACACTTGAATTTCCATGCCTTTGATCCACGGTCTCATTCTACTGTCCATCCTCTCCTAATTTTTAATTCCTCTCTGGGACGGTAAAAACCCTGCTTGCTTATTGTCTTCAACGTATCTGGTCAATCTTAGTATATCCAAAACCATCTCAGAATCCCTCCCTGGTCCGCATGAGAAACACTAACTTGAGTGTGGAACCTGTGCTCTGCCCTTGAGCTTTGGAGTTTGTAGACCGTGGTTCTGTTTCTCCACTCACACAGTATCTGCTCTTCCCTGGTGGTGTCTCATTCATTTTCAGTACAGGGAGGTCCAGCCACAATTGTGGCTTCTCCATTTTCCCCTACACCCTCATCACCAGCCTTTGCAGGGTGGGGTTTATGACTGAGGGGTCCTGGCCAAGAAATAAAGGAAGCTGACCCGTGTGTGTCAGCTTACCTCTTCTGTAACCTGGTCTCTGGAGAGAAAGTTTCCCATGATAGCTGCGATCTACAGCAATATCAAAATGGCTTTCAACCCCTGCTCTTTACCCCGACCCACCCTGCCTCCTGTTTCCTGGAGTTTCTAATTAAGAGAAAAACTGGTTTGAAAACCACTCCCTAATCCTTTTAATTTGGGAGGAGTTCAACGTGAATAATCAGAAGGCTAAAAGGTCAGTAATGGGTGGGTGGAGGCACAACAGCCCGGAGGAAGGAGCGAGCGGGTAATAAAGAGTTTAGTGAATGGATAGTCATGGGTATTTACATCAATTAAGTAATAGTATGAGCAAGAAGCGGCCTGCTTCTCTTTGTCTCTAACATGGGTTGCTTGAAGGAGTCAAGCTCAAGGCAAGATGCCATCAGGATTTGCTCTCTCTTGTCTATGTGAGCCCGTATGGTTGGCACGGGCTCATTATCCAAGTTTGGCCCTTTCCTTCGTGTGTCTGTTCGTCTATTCAATCTTTATCACCTATTGACAGACGTTGGACCTGGCACCTTATGCGTGAAGACCTTAGGAGAAGACGTAGAGTAGATGGAATGATTCTGGTCATCATCACTATATCCAAGTCCACCGTTTCTGTGCTGAGTCCAATGGTTGATGCATCAGCTCCAAAATACCGAGAATTAGGAAGACCTGGAATTGTGCTCAGAACCAACTATAGAGAAAACATTGGGGGGTGGGGTAGGACTTCCATGGAGGAAAGTGTTTTGAGAATATGATGCCACACCCCGCTGTTGCCACTCCAAGCTTCTGCTGGCTGGGCACTGTTCCCTGGAGCTGTCCCAACAGCTCAGCCCAGGCTTGCCTGGGAATCCTTGTAAACAGATCTCCCAAGGAAGGCAGGAAAACAGCCTTGGGTCTTGTTGGGAACCTAAGGGCTGGGTAGGTATGGGGTGATTCACCAGGCAGGTCACAACAAGGCCAATTCCAGGCGGCAAAGTTGTTTGTTTCACCAGCATAGTAAACATCACCCCAAAACAATTATGTCAAGAAAGAGTTCAAAATTGCCCAAGGCAGAGAAGGAGAGAGAAAAGTGATTGTAAAGATGAGACAGATAGTTGAGAACTACTCAACTCGGTTGACTAGAGAAAGATACACATAGATGAGGTAATGAGTGTGCTTTTCAGATTTGATGAATTGGCGTGTGGCTTGGTGTAGATCGGGCAGTTTACACAAGTAGTCCCTCCTCACTTCCTGCTGTTCTTCTTCCTTAGGATGCTCTGGGAAAAAAAAAAAAAAAACTTGTTTTGCTGTCCATGGGAGCCAGAGATGAAGCAATAGATTTGGTAATTCCTCCTCCCGAGGAACAAGGCTAGACTCTTCTGAGTTTTGTTTTGTTTTCCTGACTCTCTCACTCTTCTCTGGTTTTTTTTTTTTTTTTTTTTTTTTTTTTTTTTTAACAAGGTTGGTATTTAGAACAACGTTCTCTTTAGAAATGGTGTTTGTTTCCTCGGGGACTTGCATTAGGACACACATGTGCATGTCACTACGGATCCATCCCAGTGTTGCATTGTGGGAATTTTGACTTACCCCATGGTAAGTAAGTCTTCCAAAACTAGGGAGAACAGTGTTTTCATGTCTGAGCATCCCTGGAATCGTGATGGAGTCGACAGGTCTCTGCACCAAGGTTGGCCAGCCCCTCGGGAAGAGCGCCCCAAAGGTCGTTGGTATTTCCTGCGCCCGATTAGGCCCAAACCGCTGAAATAATAGCTTTCCTGGCTGTACTCAGTCAGGTACCTCTGTTTCAGGTCCAGGCTGGAATCAGGAAATGAAGAGGTGGGTGGGAAAGGGAAAACTACTAGGGTGGAGGTTTGGGAAAATTCCTCAATCTTTTCATGTCCTCAAACTGCTCGAAATGGGGAAATGGGCGAGTTATCAGGAAGAACACAAAAATCCTCACCCCAGTGGAATTTACCACTGGTCGGTTCCCTGCTGTGCAGTCTGGCTCCCGGCAGGCACCCTGTAAACGGGTGGGGTGGTGAGAGGCTGAGGTGTGCTCTGGGTAGTAGGGGACAAGCTTAGGCAGGTGTTGTGAAGGATTGCACAACCCCGAAGAGGGTCTTCACGGGAAGAGCAAAACCAAACAAAACCAAAAACAAAGCCCACCAAAATGTGGAAGGAAAGTGACCATTAAGAGAGGAAAGATGCAAGAGGCTTGGCCACCCCTCAAGAACCGCTATCAGATACTTGAACAAAATCCACCCAGCTTGAAACATGCAAAGCAACTTCTGTTTTGTTTTGATTTTTTTTTATTTTCTATATTCTTTGTTTACATTCCAAAGGCTTTCCCCTTTCCCAGTCCCCCCCCCACCATACGTCCCATAAGTCCTCTCCCCCCCAGCTATTCCCCAATCATCCCCCCCCACCACCACCATTTCTCTGTTCTGGATCTACAAAACTGGATCCAATCTTTTCAGGCCCAGGGTCCTCTCCTTTCTTCTTCTTGGGAATCATTTGACTTGCTAATTGTGCCTTGAGAATTTAGGGCGTCTGGGCTCATTAATATCCACTTATCAGTGATTGCATTTCTTGTGTATTCTTTTGTGATTGGGTTAACTCGCTTAGGATGATATTTTCCAGATCTAACCATTTGCCTACAAATTGCATGAATTCATTATTTTTAATTGCTGAGTAGTATTCCATTGTATGAATATACCACATTTTCTGTATCCATTCCTCCTGTGAGGGATATCTGGGCTCCTTCCAACTTCTGGCTATTATAAACAAGGCTGCTATGAACATCGTGGAGCATGTGTTTTTATTGTATGCAGGTTGTTTTTTTTTTTTTTTTTTTTTTTTTTTTTTTATAATGCTCACTAGATAGCCAAGTCTGGCCTAGGACTTGTAATCCTCCTGTCTCAGCTTCATGACTGCTTGAATTTTGGCATGCATCACCATGTCTGACCCACAACACTGTCTATTCTGTAAGGCTCAACATTCCTTCTCTCTCTCTCTCTCTCTCTCTCTCTCTCTCTCTCTCTTTCTGAGATAGGTTCTAGGTAGGTAGCTTGCTTGTTCTTTCTGCCTTAGCTTTCCAAGCACTGGTGTCTCCTGTGCGGCACCCACACCCACGGCTTCACAGTCCTGTAACCTTCCGTTTCCATATTTCTGGATTGCGGCGCTCTTTTCTCTCGATACAGATAATGATTACCTGTCGTCTAATACTTTGCATAAGAACAGAATCAAGAGCCAGTAAGACTTGATCCTTTCTCACGCCCCGGTCCCCCATATCCCTTCGACTCAGCGTTGGCCCCGGAAGGACAGGCCGTGGTCCTGGAGGCGGTGTCGAGAGAAACCTGATCAATTAGTCTAGGGAAGGAGGGTGAGGAGGGCGTTAGAATCACGCCTGTTAAAAGCTCTCTGTGCTGCTAAGAAAGGAAGTACTATGCAGACACTGGGTCACAATAAAACTGTAGACATCTTCAAGTAAACCCTTTGTTAACTGGCCCCTAAACGTTCTCACAGCCTGACTCCGTGAAGTCAAGTCTGGGGAGAAGACATTGGAGTGGAATGACATGTTACACACTGGGATTTAACCCCAGAGTGTGACTCATTTGTCTTCACTTCTACTAAGTTTTAGACTTATGATGGGGTGAACATGTTGGCGGCCATCTTCCCAGTCCAGGATCCTTGAAGGGAACCCCGGAAGAAGAGAGCCCTACCATATTGCCTTCCTTAGTAACTTTGTCTGAGGTTCTGAGGGAATTTGAGCAAGTGGTTTACTTTCCTGCCTCAGTTTACATTTCTGTCTATTCTGCTGCGTTCTTACCAGAGTCAAATAAGCATATCTATATTTCTATGAACAAGTCACTTTTGTTTTTTGCATCTGCTTGCTCTGAGTTCTTGTGAGAGTCAATAAGAGTATACAATTGCCTCACAAAACCAAACACAGGCTCAGCTCTTTTCCGGAGTTCCTTGGGCCTGGTACCCGGGCCGTGCAGAACACGGTCAAGTGGGTGAGTCCTTTGAAGAGATCAGTGCGATGAGAACTAACTCCCGTTCTTGGGGAATATACTTCATCTTTGTCAAGTAACAAGCAACATTCCAGGTCCAGCAGGATTCACTATCAGCGGAAAACAAAAAGCTTGGGGGATGGAGGTTCCCACGGGAAGCAGCGTGGTCACTGAGACCTCGAGCCTTCTCCACAGATAAACTGGTAACCGCCACAGGCTCCGCCCAAGTCTCTGGAAGTAACCCTGAAGGACATTTAACTGTTCTGGACCGTTAAATAGAAAAAGGCTACGGTTTGGCTGTTTAAGAGATTTTTAAATAGCCAAGCAGCAGAGTGCAGCCGCAGAATAGAATGACTGGTCATGCCGAACAAAAAGAGCTACACTAGGCCTCTTAAAGGGACAGACAACGAGTAAGGCCTCCCAGGCCACCCCGTGGACTCCTGGCATGCCAGATAGCGCAGGTAAGGCCACCCCAGCCATAACAAGATTAAAGGACTCTCATGTGTTTCCTAACCACAAACAAAAGCTGTCTGTATATTCCTGACCATTCTTCCAAGGTCTCCATTTCCTTTACAGTACGGACAGAATCAGATGGAGACTGTGCCACATACCCCGTCCCTTTGGCGAGCAGTTTTAATATTTAATTGTCATGGTGAAAGTAGGCAGTGTCTATGATGACCTTGGTGATGATCCTTTCAATTCTTTTCTTTTCTTTTTTTTTTTTTTTTGGTTTCTGAGACAGGGTTTCTCTGTATAATCCTGGCTGTCCTGGAACTCACTCTGTAGACCAGGCTGGCCTCGAACTCAGAAATCCACCTGCCTCTGCCTCCCAAGTGCTGGGATTACAGGCGTGCACCACCACCGCCCAGCGATCCTTTCAATTCTTTAGACCTGGTGTGCTTAACAGATCTTTACAGTGAATCCACCTTCGGATACGCACGCAGGGATTTAACTCCATCTCTCTGGGTTCACTTCGTGGCCTGAGAGTCAACAAGAATGGAGACCCAGAGCGAGCATGTCTATGCCCCGTTTTAGCCAGAAGTGGCCAGGTTGACTCTCTGCCTATGTCATAAGTGACTTTAGAGTCTCATCTCTATAGAGGACACTGGATAGGCACTGTCATGCTCAGAAAGAATTGTTAAGGTAACCCTCTCTCCCTTGTAATCAGTTATGCCCCTATTAAGATTTCAAATACTGTATGAAAAGAGGGAGGGGGGAATTTGTTGAAGCCCTTTAAGAGAAAGTTGTTTTCTTCTGGCCTAAAGGCTGTAATTTGAATTCTGTCTCCAGCCTTGGGTGGAGCCGTCACATTCAATAGTGGCCAAAGCATAAGATTTCAAATGATTGCCCCCACCCCTTGGAGTTAATCCAGTGTCTGCCTGGAGACGAACCCTCTGGAAATCGAGTTAAACCTGAAGTTTTGCCAAGTGGAGAGGAATAGTTATCTCCCTAATGAGAGAATGTGTCGACCTGCAAGTCCCTCCCACCATGCAATCGCTTATATATTTCTCTGCTAATCATGTCTGCTTTTAGGAGTTCTAAGTCAGAAAAGTATAGCTTTTCCTTTTCCACATTTCTGAACACCTTTTTGGGAGTCAGTTCTCTTCTTCTTCTTCTTCTTCTTCTTCTTCTTCTTCTTCTTCTTCTTCTTCTTCTTCTTCTTCCTTCTTCCCCTTCCTCCTTTTCCTCCTCCTCCATCTTCTCCTTCCTCCTCCTCCTTCCCCTTCCTCTTCCTCCTCCTCCTCCATCTTCTGCCATGTGGATCCTGGGGATCAAACTCAAGCTGTCATCATGCTTGAGGTCGGCTACCTTTGTGACTAGTCTTTCCACCCTCCTTGCCACCTTTCTAGCTCTTCTTTTGGTTCTGCCCCCAGGCCTAAGCATGCGTGCCTTGCCTTCTCCAAAGACGTCCCCTCCCCCCACCCAGGCTTGCTGGCCTCCCCTGCTGGACCTGGCGGGCGCTGACCTAACCGGCATGGTGTTCTGTCTTGTATCCATCCTCCTCCTCCTTCAAATGGCTGCCAACTAGGACCGTGCATCTGCCCTGTGGCTATTTTTCCTTCCAAGTTCTAATAAAATGGCTCTTGAGATTAACAAACAACAAATAATCAAATGAACACATTTCATTTGATTAACTAAGAGACTAGAGAAACCAGCGAGGAAATGAAGACATAGGTTCTAGCCTCTTGGGATAGCCTGCCCTGCCCCTCAGCGACCCGTTTTGTGACCGTGATCTTGTCGTGACTACAGTGTCCAGGAGCTGTGGCAGCTGCTCCTTTCGTCCCCCTCTCTGTTGATGCCTCTAGTCGAGCAGTCTTCGATGCCACCATGCTGCTGCCCGCTGCTGCCCGTTTCCCTCGTCCTTCCCTTCTTCCACACCGCCTGTAACAAACACCTCTAGCTCCTTTCCCTTGGATTTTCTCACCCTGAGGGTCTCTCCCAGGACAAGCCCGACACTGCCTCCTTATCTTTTCTTGCAGGAACAGCAAGCTGTGAGAGAAAGCTGCCCACCGTTCGCTTCCATTCACAGGAAGGTCGCAGTGACTGAAAATCTCAAGTGGCCTTAGCGGTGCCCAGAAATCCCCGCGAATCCTCCCGCGCTGACCCCTTAGGAATGACCACTCCTTATGTTTATATTTAAACTTCTGACCTTTCCTCCACAGCGCCTTTATAGTCGATTGGCTGATTGTTTATTGATCAAGAGTACAGCACATCTATACTTCTAAATTTCCCTACTGCCTGTGGTCCCTATGTCCCCACCTTTCTTTCAGTGGATGGAGGGAGAGCCCTTGCCCTACCCAAGCCTGAGCACTCGTGTTTTCAGAGTCTTACTCAGGACAAGCTTTGCTCGTGTTCCTTACACCGTGATTTTCTCTTTGTCAGCATCATCGGCTAGCAGAGACTCACCAGGCGTCTCTAATCCCATGAGAAAAACAAGTCCTTCCCCAGCCTCATGGGCAGGAGCTTCAGGGAGTTTCCAGTCATTTCTCATCTACAGACAGTGGCTCCTTTGGTGTCAGGCAGCCCAGGCTACCCTCATGATCACTCTTCCTTTAATGTCACGTAGCCCAGGCTATCCCCTCTGCCTGATTGCTCTTCCTTTAGTGTCAGGATGCCATGCCAGGCTTCACACGTTGATATTTTTCTTGAGGTAAGGGCCTCCTCACTCCCCCACAGGATGTCCTTGAACTCCTCATCCTCCTGCCCCTACCTCCCAAGGGCTGGCATTACAGGCTTGTGCCAGTGTATCGCCTCACGCCGCTCTGGTCAGGCCCTTTTCCACCAGTCCACTCTGGCTGTGGTTGTCGGCAGCAAACTCCTGGCCAGGTCCACCTCTCACTAGTCACCCTCTTGATGGACTGAGTGGCTGACTCTCGCTTTCTTGAATCATTCTTATTTATTATGGCTTCAGAAAGCCCACAAAACTCCTGGCTCCCTCAGTGTTGTGATCATAAAAAGAGAAACAGGCGTGAGAATATGTTCTATGGGAGTGTGGGGGAAGGGGGTGCCTCAGCGGGCCCATGCCGAGGCATCCCTTCCCCCTGAGGGACCAGACACACACCAGCATAGTATAGAATAGAGTTTATTCAGGGCATGGGGAGGGGAGTTAAGGGAGTAGAAGAGGGAGAGAAAGGCAGAGAGAAGGAGAGAGTAGAGAAGTAGAGGCCAGCCATGACCACGTGGAGAGAAGGGGGAGGGGAGGAGAGCCCAAGAGATGTGCGCCCACCGCTTAACCCAGACCTAAATGACTCCGGACTTTGCCACACTGCTTCCGCCCACTTTATCAGCAAGTCTAACCATCCTCACACCCGCCACGCTAGTCCGGGGACCCCTAACGTCACACCTCGACTATTACGGAACCATGCCAACAGATCCCTTGCTAGCACTAAGTAGTAGTTTATTTTTCAGTTGGTTGTTATTGTTGTTGTTCGGGTTTTAAGAGCGGGTGGTAAATAGGCCAGACTGGTATCAAACTCGCAAAGTAGGCCAGTCTAAGCTTGGCCTCTTGATCCTTCTCCTTCTACCTCCCAAGTGCTGGAGGACAGGAGGTTATCACCCTTCTTGGCTGTAAGTACTACGGAAAGCATCCAGAGCACCGTGATCGTACAGTGCCCCCCCACCCCAACACCTGTAACCCCAACATTTGAAGGAGAAACAGGAGGACCAAGTTCAAAGTCATCAGCAGTTACATCGCAGCCTGGGTTGCATGACGCTTTATTTGTATATATATATATATATATATATATATATACACACATACATATATATATACATATATATATCATATATACATATATATACATACATATATATATATATGTGTGTGTGTGTGTGTGTGTGTATGTATGTATATATATAGTGAGTGCCTGTGGGCCACTTCTCCTTATTACCTAGATGTAGATCTAGAACCTTCTCCTGTCAAGATGGCGGTCGTATTAACTCTCCCAACACACAGACTTACTACCACACCCCACCCTCGTTTCTTGGTCCCGAGTTCTTCACGCCGTAGTACCCAGTCTCGGCCTTTCAGCCAGGCCTTGTTAAATGGCTCAAATCTGACATCCTTGACAGTGCCTTTACTGGCCGTCCATGTCAAGCCACGTTCTCTCCGGTTTCATCGCGCCTGTTGGAGAAAACTTGTAGGCGGGGCTTACTATAGGAGTAGACAAGAGGATGAAAACCTTGTTTTTTTTTACCTGCTCGGTGGGTATGAAGACACCTTCTGTGGCAGAGACCCTTCCTTATTCTTGGCATTTTTCTTTTAGATTATTTATTTTATTTTATGTGTATGAGTGTTTTGCCCGTATGTCTGTATGTGTACCACATGTATTTTCGGTGACTGTGGAGATCAGAAGAGGGCACCAGGTCCCCTGGAACTGGAGTTACGGACAGTTGTGAGCTGCCATGTGGCTGCTGAGGACTGAACTCAGACCCTCCCCAAAAGCAATATGTGCTGTTAACCAATGAGCCAACTTTCCAACACCTTTATTATATTTTTTATATTAGCTACCATGGCTAGCCCTAGGCTGGCTATAAGACTAAGTCAATTTTTTATTGATCTATTGAGAATGATCACACACTAGTCAAGAGCAAAATGTTGAGCTTATTTTTTATTTTTAAAGGTAAAATGTGTTTATAAATACACACAAAGAAATGGAACAGGGTTTTATAACCACTGGAAATAAACAGCAAATAACTATGGAAATTACTTCCGCTGGTGTAGAGAAGTCAATAAAAGCTTAGCAGATGAATTCTGACCCCGTTTCTGCATCCTTTGATAATGAAAGAAATGCTTCTGGGCAGGTCACAGTGTGTGTTCAGTCCTTAGCTCTGGGGATCAGAACCCCAACATGCCCCCCAGGGTGTGTGTGTGTGTGTGTGTGTGTGTGAGAGAGAGAGAGAGAGAGAGAGAGAGAGAGAGAGAGAGATTCGTCCTTAGCTCTGAAGATCAGAGGCCCAACATGCCCCCAGGGTGTGTGTGTGTGTGTGTGTGTGTGTGTGTGTGTGTGTCTGTGTGTCTGTTTGTGTCTGTGTGTCTGTGTGTCTGTGTGATCTATCCTTAACTCTGGGGACCAGAGGCCCCAACATGCCCCCAGGTGTGTCACTCTGGTCTTACTTAGGATACCCAACCCCTAGAGTTAGAGCCATTTTCTGTTTCAAAAGCGAGATGACTGAAAGTAGTTCGTGTATCTGGGCTAGGCTGCCCAAGAATTACGAGGAGACAGGCTGACCGGCAACCAGAGGGATGGAGAGTCCTGAAAGAGTGGGAGAGGGTTAGGAGCCATTAGGCCCAGAGTCCCGAGGGCCTGGCCTTGGTGGCTGCAGCCTCTCACTTATGTTTAGGCAAGGCTGGGGAGTATATTCCATCTGATCGGATGAATATGGATGGATACAGCCACAGGACGCAGTGCGCATGTGTGAGCAGTGCGCATGTGTGAAAATGTCTTGCCGCCATAGCTCACCAAGCCACTGTCCTGAAGCTTCGTTAGTGCAGCTAACAAAGGGCGTGACTCTTGGGGCTTCACCACGCTCTAGTAAACAGTCCCACGCGCAGGAGAACACCAACAATACACAAACAGGAGTTGGTGGGTTACTGAAATTTTTATTTTAAAGAACACCTGAAGTTGAGGGCATAGGGTGGATGTGGGCCGGGTTAAGGGGAGGAACTGGATGAGAACATGATGAAAATGCACGATGTGAAATTCTCAAGCAATTAAGAAAAATAGAAAAGAAGAAAATCCTTTGTTTTTGTTTAGCCAATCTACAGTAATAAAAAAATAAAGCAAATTTTCAGCGTGTTGTGCAAACGTCGTACCCTTGACGTCTCTTCAAAGTTTGACTGCCGTGCAGTGTTAATCACAAGTGTGCACAGTTTACTAGAGAAAATGCGCACACCACACAAAGGTTTCTTTGTTCGGCTCCTTTGGCGGCTGCACTTGGTCCTGCTCATCACTTATCTCTGCCCGAGGCATTGCGAAGCCTCAGCCTCCATCCAAAATGACTCAACTAGTAACAGACGGCATGCTGGGAACTGCGTGATGACTCAGAGGAGAGGGGGGGGGGTCAATCAGGAGTAGGCTAGCGTGCTGTAGTAGCCATTGGTCATTTCAGAGTGCGGGGTGTACTCCAGGATCACAGGGAAAGCCTTCCAGCTTTCTTGTGTTTGATATCTCCAAAGAAGTGCTACATCAAACAAAAGCCAAAAACAACTGTCTTGAATCAGTGGCGTGGAGAGGAGGTTTAGACCAAATGAGCAAGGTCTGTTGGCATTCAATTCTTGTCTAAAACACTCAGCCTAAGAGAAACCAGAGCCAGCGTCGACTGTCTTGGTGAGCGAAGCCTTCCCAATTCCTGTTTTGACGTCTGCTCCATCACGCTAAATTATCGGGAAGTGGTAGGGAGCGTTTTTTTCTTCCTTTTCTTTTGTTTCGTTAAATTAATAGCTGCCAGATCCTACCAATCTGCACATTTAATAATCCAACCTGTCACTATTCTTAAAGGCTCCCCATTTATTTGTGCCCTAGGTATATACAGATTCGGGAGCTGGGGTACAGTAGAACACATGGAGAATATGCACTACTACTCCGGGCTGCCTCTTTCTCGGTCCCAAAGCAGAGGCTAGTTCAGCTCTAGAAGAAACCTCTGGGGTCCCCTTGTCTACCTTCTTAGGATTTCAGCTCAGCAGGATTATGGGTAGCTTCTTTGACCTCTTCCTTCTCTGGGCTTCCTGACTTGGGACAGTTTGAGCAGGAAGAGCTCAACACCTCTTGTTTCTCTCTCCACCTCTCTCCTTTCTCTCTCTGCCTGGCTTCATTTATCTTCCTTCTTTCTTCTTCGTCACATCTGCATCTCTCTCTCTACCACCATCTTCACAGACCTTTTTCTCTGGAACCATCTCTTGAAGGATGTAATGAAGGACAGTCCTCTACCTGTCCTGAGAGTAACCCTTGGGACTTGCACAGAGTCTGCGTTTCTTCGTCATGTGTAGAAGAATGGCCTTCTTTGTCTCGGAGGTGTTCTAAGCACTCATTTACCTCTTGTTTACCTCACAAGCAACAGCTTCCTGTGAGAACACCTTTACCACTGGAGGCTCTGCCACACTCTGGCCTATTCTAGAATCTGGCCAGGAACTTTCAGTATAGAGATGCTCTTCAGAGACCTGTTGAAATGTCTTGATAATCAATCCACGTGTTTTTACTAATGCTATCCAAAACTGCACTGATTTTTATTATATGAAACCAACATTTGAAGGCAACCATGATTATATGCCTGTGTCTGTTTGTGTGTCTTGTGTTTTTAATCAACCTCATTGAGTTAATCTGGTTTATATGTAGTAATGGGTTTTTAAGCACAAAGTACGAACTGTTTAAATAATGTGCTTATAATCCATATGTCGTCTAAAGGGATCAAAAACTCTAAGAAAACCACGTTGTGATAAAATCTCAGAGAAGCTGAGAAGTGAGACAGAATGCTTTACTACGGGTCTGGGGGAAGTCGAGTCACACAAACAGGAGATTGTGGTGCTGGGGGTAGCGAGTTTGTAGGCATTTCTAGTTTGTTGGGTCCTAAACAAGGGAAGCACTTTTTAGGAGAGAATAATGCTAGAAAGGCAAAAAGTCAAAAGAAAAAAAGGCCACCCCTTTAAAGAACTGCACAGACAGCTTCAAAGCTGGCTTTTCTTTGACTTCAGCTAAAACACTTTGGGGCACTTTATTAGAAACTAGTCTAGTTCTCACTCATCCTTTCAGGCAACCAAAAGTTGGCGTGCTCATTAGGATGCTGAACAGAGCATGCCCAGAAGTGTTAGCATCTACCACCTTCTTGAAGATGTACTCTATGACCTTGAACTGAGCATGCCCAGAAGCGTAAGTTTTCCACCATCTTTCTTTTATAGCCATGTGATGCCCAATTGTAAGCCTCGAAGTCTGCTGACATCTTTCCATTCTGAGTACATGATCTCTACGTGACCTTGAGTTGAGCTTGCACCCAAGTGTCCCTACCCCTACATGGACTTTCTCCTATAACTATATTCAGCATCTCTACGCAAAATCCTAAGGTTCCCTCTTGATGGGAAAAGCAGTGCTTGGAAATTATCTCAGTCTTCCCTTTGCCTAATGCAGTTTGTAAGTCTTCCTCTACTCTTTTATCACTTGGTTTGGACTTTGCAGTCACAAGATTGAGAACCCACAGTGGGCAGTGGCGGCGCCCACCGTGAATCCCAACACTCAAGAGACAGAGGCAGACAGATCTAAGTCCAAGGCCATGCCCTCTACAGAGCAAGTACCAAGACAGCCAGTGCTACACAGAGAAATCCTGTTTCAAAAAAGAAAAAAAAAAGGAGGGAGAGGGAGGAGGAGAAAGAGGAAGGGGGGAGAAAGAGGAAGAGGAGGAGGGGGGAAGAGAGAGAGTGGAGGAAGAAGAAGAGGAGGAGGAGAAATCATTGCATTTGGTTACAAATGGTTAATAATAAAGCCATAACTAAAAGATTCCCTACTCACTTTTCTTTCTTTCTTTCTTTCTTTTTCTTTCTTTCTTTCTTTTTTTTTTTTCTTTTTTTGGTTTTTCGAGACAGGGTTTCTCTGTGTAGCCCTGGCTGTCCTGGAACTCACTCGGTAGACCAGGCTGGCCTCGAACTCAGAAATCCGCCTGCCTCTGCCTCCCAAGTGCTGGGATTACAGGCGTGTGCCACCACCGCCCGGCCCTACTCACTTTTCAAAGGCAGCTGATATGGTAGTCATTGCCCTTACGCTTAAAATATTCCAAATCCCTATCTGTGTTTCCCAAAGAAAGTTCTGAAAACCATGCCACACCTCAGAAGTACTTCTTTTAAAAGGAAGATCAAATCTCAACAGGTGCTTCTGGTGTAGCCTGGGGGTAGAGTTCCTGCACCTTGAGCATAGACAGGCTCCTTTACCGTGTGTGTGTGTGTGTGTGTGTGTGTGTGTGTGTGTGTGTGTGTGAGCCTCCAGCCATTCTCCCCCTGAACCTGATGTCTTCTCACTGCCATTGCTGTAGGTACTAGCACCACATTTTAGTGCTGACCATGGGGACGAGGCCAGCCACTGGTCCATAGGCAACCAACCACATTCCCCAAAGAAAGCGGTTCCCCTTCTCTCAGCAGATACCAATGGCCAGTAACTCTCTGGCCTGGGGGATGGGCTTGGTATAGTTTCAAAGTTCCTAGATTACTTTAAGTTGGAGCCAGAGTTGAGAGGCATTGGTGGCAACAGTTCGATTGTTGTTGCTGCTTTTGAGAAAGGGTCTCCCTTGTGCAGTACATGGCTGGTCTGGAGCTCAGGGTGATGCTGGGAATCTTATAGGTGAGTGCCACTGTAGCACGTTTACAACATTCAGCTACATTGTATCAGCTCCCATAGCCCCCAAATGCCAAAACTATTTGGCTAAAATTAAATAGTCTACGAAAGTATTATTATGATATTTATCATTGCTATTATTGATCATTGGTATTGGTAGCGGTGTTGGTACCGGGTATAGAACCCAACACAATAGATGTGTTAGGTAGGCAGGCACCCGTGCCACTGAACTACATTCCCAGCCTTAGACATTGCTTTGGAATTGAGAAATCCTGGGAATCGGACTACACTCGTGTAAGTTATAATATCACGAATGGAATTCTAGGATTCAGTGCCCCCCCCCAACAAAAAAAGAAAAACTTTCCATTGCACATTGGTGAAATAACAGTAATAGGCCCCAGATTCACACTTTACTGGATTTAAAAGCAAACACAAGTAGAATATGTTTTCCCCCACCTGTCACAAAATGTCTAACTTCAAAGCTTTATGGAAGCTAAGTCTTAAAATCCAATCTGTAACCAAATCAGCGGGGTGGCTTATGCCGTTCAGTTCCATCTCATTGATCTCAGGGACTTCAGTCCGAAGCAGATCTACGCTCCAGATGCAGCCGAAGCTGTGACGCTCCATCTGGCCGGGGTCGTTCATCTCTTTTACTAAGCAAGGTTAATAACGTTCAGGGAAGCAAGGACGGGCAGCCATCACAAGACCAGCTTGGCCTTTGAGGACAGTCTCTACCTCAGATTCATCCAGTGAGGAAGTACACAAGACCACCCACCCCACAGCCATCTGAGGGATGGCAGTAGGATGGCCTTCTGGCCTCCTGACTGCCCCATCCAACTCTCTGTAATGAGCTCTGCATCCAGTCGGCAGGTCCTGGCGTCTAGGAGGTAATAAAAGAGTTAATGAAAAGAGGTTGGCGACCCCCTTGGAAAGTCCAAGCCGAGCCGTAAACGTAAGCGCATCGCTTTGTTAGAAAGAGGACAAGAAGGCAAAAAGAACAAAAAGAAACTGGGTTTCAGAAGGCATTTATTTAAATGGGGTCCTCCTCGGAGTGTCTTCCCCTTGACCTTCCCTTGCAGAAAGGGAGGGAGGCCGCAGATGCCCGCCCGCACCGTGGAAGCTTTCAGAGGTGGGGCAAGGAGCAGGAATTCAATGCGATCATTGCTAACATCCCTTTACAGCCAAATCCCCCTGGGGAAAGTAATTAGATTTAATGGGCTTCTGAGTGAAAGTGCAGGGGATTTGATTTACTTAACTTAATTAGACCTATACTTTGGGTTATCTCATTCAAATGTGTTTCCATTTCAGCTTTGACTCCTGGCTTTATTCCGGCAGACCAAGTTTCCCTACTTTGAAGCAATGGAGAACGTCTCACTCTTCTTTCAAGATCCTCCAGCCAGGGTCTGCTGTCTCAGGTCCTCCCAACCTGATGTTGCATGGTGGCTTTGCCTAGTGTGAGCACCCCATAGGGACCTTTTGTTTTTATTTGTTTGTTTGTTCTTTTTTGACAGGGTTTCTCTGTTTTTTTGTTTGCTTGTTTGTTTGTTTTGTTTTTGTTTTCCCCCATGGCTGTTCTGGAACTCACTCTGTAGACCAGGCTAGCCTCAAACCCACAGAGATCTCCCTGTCAAAGTAGCCGCTGCCTGGGCTCTCTCCAACAGCAGTGCTTAGTTCCGCCCTTCAGAGCCTCTATTGATGACGCTGTGGGTTGTGGTTTCAAGGACATCCAGTGTCCCTCCCAAGGGCAAAGGCCTTTGGGAATCTGGACAGCACATCAGGCAGGAAACCAGATGTTTTCAGGCCAGAATGGAAAATAAGTCCTGCACAGCCAAGCATGGTACTCTGTTTTTAAATGAAGTGAGAGGCTAGCCGAGCTAGGCCTGCACAGGCTAGCTCCCAGTTCACCTCTCACGGGCTGCCTTGGCTTTGGTGTTTGGTTAGCATCGCATGAACGGTCAAGGGAGTGTTGGCAGAAGACAGATGTGTGCCACGGGGTAAATGGAGGCCCCGGAAGAAGGACAGAGTGCAGTGCCACCCCCCTAGGTCACCCCACTCCTCAGTTCTCTGCAGGGAACCATTAGAACCAGGCAGCAATGGTTCTCAAAAGGAGCTAGTAGAGACAAATTTCCATTTCCACTGAGGGAGGGAAGCGGGCCTCTGTGCCTAAAATTGCTGTCTTTAGACTTTTTTTTTCCACCCCCAATCCTTCCACTTCTTTAAGATTTTCAGAAAACTGTTATTAACTATAGACTGATTATTACCTTTTACGCGAAGTGCAGGCTTCTTTGGGGCTGTATTTTTCTATCGGTTTAAGCACATGCACACATGTCGGGAACACATCGCCACGCAGACTCTGTAGGAATGTTCTACTTGCTTCAAGCTTGTCATTGTTCGTGATTAAACTTGCACACATACATGAAGCATCCTGTTATGACTCTTTGTTCATTCTCGATAGAACAGTCAAGACCACAGAACAGACAGTGATAACCAGCTCAGGCATTTATTGGGTAACTGCTTCATGGAAGGCACTGTGCCCAGGTACTGCGGTCGGTACAAAAAAAAAAATGTCTGAGGCTTGCTGGCTTTCCCAAGGGCTCCTAGTCTAACAAGGGAGATAAAGCCACAGATACAGACGACTAATTCAAAGCAGAGAGTGACAATCAGGGAATATGAAGAAAAACCTGTGGGGTTACTAGAGACAGTAAGATCTTGTCTGATTTGAGAGATCGGGGTGGGCTCTGAGTGGTGGGGGCACTTTCTGCTCTGGGTTCATGAGGCAGGGGATTGCCAGTGAGTGAATGGGTAGGTAGTGGGACTAGTGGGAGCAGACCGAAGCCTCCCAGGAAAGGGAGGAGTGCTCTGTGGACCCCTTCAGGATGCTTCGGTGTAGAAGACATGGCTGGGAACTGGGGGAAGAAGCAGAAAAGCCTAGTCCATGATCCTCGAGGTCCTTTGAGGGCAAGCTAATGAGTTTGAATTTTTCCACTTGCATTAGACTCTAAAGACTGTTCTACACAAGTAACGGTGTCTGTCGAGGGTGGCTTACACGACAGAAACGCATCTCCTCAGATTTAGGCATTGGCTGGGGCCAGAGAGCTGCTGAGGCTCTCAGGAAGAATCCTCCAGAGCCTCCTGGCTTCTGGCGGCCCCAGAGGTCCTCGGTCCCCACGGCGTTTGATTTCAATCACATAGACTTCTATATGTGTAGAGCTGTGCTCTTTTCTTTTCTTGTACGAATACCAAGCATGTAGGATTGGGGCTTGTCCTTATCGAATAATAGCATCTTAATTTTACCACCAAGGACCCTATTTTCAAGTAAGTTCTGAGTGGCCATGAACTTGGGGGTATGCTATTCAATCTACCATACAACTTAAGCAAGATCCTGGGTATATGCTGGCATCAACTTAAGAATGAACTCTCTCTCTCTCTCTCTCTCTCTCTCTCTCTCTCTCTCTCTCTTCCAGTCCCCTAGTTTAGACCTCCAGGTTCAGTGGACATTGAACCAAGTCTAGATCAGAGAATACCCTAATAGCTTTGGTGCGCCCTGGGTCAGATCTGGCTCATTTCATGAATTCGGGACACCTGGTTGTCTGGAGTCACTTATTTCAAGCTTCATGTCCTCAGGCTCTATGTGGGTGCCAGAGCGATTCCCTCCGCCCTAATTGAGGCAATGAATGAATGAATGAATGAATGAATAAAATCTATTACCAATAACTGTATGGCCCTAGTCCCCTGTGTAGCTCTTTAAGAGGAGCTCTCCCCCACTCTCCTGCATCCAGCTGCCAGCTGCTGGTTAGGGCACACGAGTAGGAGGTTCGTGTGGGAGTCAAAGCTCTGTCTTCCCACTCTGCTGCACCTGCTTCTCATGGCTTCCTTTCGGAACAATATGTCTGTCAAACTAAGAGCTGGGAAGGAAAGTCTTCGGTATTTCTCAAAATTCACTCTTTTTGTTTCATAGGCAACTAACTATGATGGAAGAGGAAAGGTCACTTGAAAGACACCATTGAGGTACTGATGCACGAATACTTTTATGAATTTATTGAGCATTTCCTATAGGACAGACTCTACTCGGCACCATATCTCTCATTATCATTCACCCTAAGCGTCCCTTGTAGGAAAACCATAGAATATTTATCTACGGAATAAAGCTCAGTCCCTTCGGATTGCCGCTTTAACATTTGCAAGGATTAAACAAAATAATGTAATGTATCTAGAAGTTTTAACACATTTCACACAGGAGTCAACAGTTATTAACTGGTATTCAGTAGTTAGTGCCGCTCTGAAATGCATATACTCCAAGCATCTGGTACTAGGAGTTTTTAGCGGAATGTGATACATTTGGTTTAATTTTCAACTTTTTAGTGTGCGTGTGTGTGTGTGTGTGTGTGTGTGTGTGTGTGTATACCATGTACCATGTGCATGTGTCGAGGTCAGAGACATCTTTTGAGAGTTAGTTTTCTTCTACCATGTGGCTCATTCCGATCGGACTCAGGTCTTTAGAGTCAGCAGCAAGCACCCTTACTTGCTGAGATACCCCACTGGCCCTTTAATATTTATTTTATTTTATTTTTTGAAACAAGTTCAGAAAGTCGCCTTGCTTCAAACACAAAGCAACTCCTTTGCTTCAGTTGTCCCAGTGCCGGGACTACAGGCGTGCATCGCCACGTCTAGCAGTTTGAATGCTTTCTAACTTCAAAGAATTGCTGTATCTTTCTGGATAAGATTAGAGATTTAGTTTCTTCAAAGATATGACAATCATTGCAACACATTCCAGAGTGCAAGCTGTGGTTGCTAGGGACTACATAGATAAGGGTAAAAAGTGGGCTGAAGACAATTGTCATTTTCTTTTTCTATTTTTGCCATTCAGAGAGATGGAAAAAAAAGCAGTTTGGCAGATGTTTGGGCCTATGTCTGAAGTATTAGAGCAACATTCTAAAAAGGAATTCATCGGAGGATGATACCAACCCCGCCTGATTGACTTCTAGATGGATCTGTTGTCTCAAGGCTATGCTTTGTTCCCAGAAACACGGATACAAATTCTTGTTCTGACACAACCATCGTGGCACCCTGCAAGATGGAGGCAGGAAGGTCACAGACGACAAGTTCCACGTCAGAGTGGGTGACAGAGTAGGTCCGAGGCCACCCCACTCAGTTCCATCCCTTAGAGATGACAGCAAAAAGCCCTCGTTCCCTCATGACCACAAGGGAGAGATCTCAGTGTGCTGGTTAATTTTCCAGCCCCCGCCCCCCAACATCCCAGGAGAAACCACCTTCAAAAGGAAATCTTGCTTAAAACCTGGCACTTTGGGGGAACCTAGCTTTAGAGACATGAAAAAGTCTACGGAGGAAGGTAAGGATCTCCGATCGTAGGGTTTTATTTGTAGGATTAACGCTACATGAGCATGGGCGATACGAGGCTGAAGGTAGAAAAAGAAATCTGAGACTAAATATACCATATATAAACAAGTTGTGGAAAAAGCTAATCTTACCCAGGTGAGCACACACCCAGGTTGTTTTGCACAATAGCAGAGTCGCTGGACCTCCTCATTTCCACATTTAGGAGAAGAAAATGTGTGTCAGAGTGCTGGTGCATTTAAGTCTCTCAGGTTTTCACCTTTAAGTAGACTTTATGGAGACTTGCTGATTCACAGTGTCTAGAGTAGCTTTTCCTTTTTTTCCCCCCTAGAAAGATCTAGAAAAGTGCTACCAAGAGAGTAGACACGCTAATGACATAAGTCATTTATGTGTGTACCCACATCATCGTATTCATTTATATTGACCGACACAAATCTGTATAATATCATCTCTAAACAATAACTATATTACAAAAAAATAAAAGAGGGATTTCTGTTGTTTGTTTGATACTGGACCACAGTTCAGCCATGAATCTCAGCTTTTGTCATGGGGGCAGAGTCCCAGCTCCCGCAGCTCAGGCCCCTGTTTTCAGCACTTGGGTTTTATACCTTCACGCTGGGGCCACAGCGCCTCCGGCATTTCCTCTCCCAGTTACCTGGATTTGTTGAAGACAGGGACTGTCTGACCATTCGTGGCTCTGGCTAGAGATCAAGGGCCACATCCAAGAAGCAGATTCGAGACTCTGTGTGTCTGGGGTGAGGTGGGGGGGGGAAGGCTTTACTCTGCCTTTCCAGGGCAATGACAGTGGCTTTGCCTCCTCAGACGCAGGAAACAGGAGTCTCCTCTCTGAGAGATAAACACAATTGGTCTAATGGAGGTTAACCTGGGATGTATATTAGGAGGCCAGCCTTGGCTAACTAGTGAGACTTTACACACACACACACACACACACACACACACACACACTTAAAGTTTCTTTTCTTTTCTTTTCTTTTCTTTTCTTTTCTCTTTTCTTTTCTTTTCTTTTCTTTTCTTTTCTTTTCTTTTCTTTTCTTTTCAAGCAGGCCATGGTATGACACATGTACACCCCGCCAGCACTGGGGGAAGGCAAAGGTGAGAGAATTCTTGCCAATTTCAGACCAGGCTGATCTGTGTAACAAGTTCCAGGGCAGCCAGGATCATATAAAAACTACCTCTTCCTCATCCATAGGACCCAAACAACACTGACGAATCTGCTTCGTTGTTCAGAACCTTCCATGTATCCAAGGGTAGGTAACTTGGTATGAAGGCCACACAGGCTTCACCTGCCAATGAGACCCCCAAGTGAGGTCTCTTTGCCTCTCTCTGCCTGTGGAGCCCCCTCTCTCCCTCTCGTGAGCTCCATCTCTGTTCACACTAGCTCTTCTTTAGCTCCTTAAGACAGACCAGTTCCTGGCCGCCACGGGGCCTTTGCCCTTCTGCTGCTCCCGCCTGAATCACTAGAGCCTGGTGCCAGCCCTTCTGCTGTACTTGGCGGCAGATGTCTTTTGTTTGGCCAGAGAAGAGTGATTTAGTTTGAACTGAATGCCCGGAGGCCAGACACTCTCCCTCCGGTTGGCCTTGGGCTCTCAAATCTCTTAACAGTCTTGTAGGTTAGATGAACGCGCCGGGGTCACCCTCCTGTCCGCCCTTGAAGGAATTTGGATGACGATGATCCCTAGACTCATTAATTCCTGCGAATGAACGGGTGGTCTACACAGGTGCCACTTCCTGGAGGAAGCCCCTCTCCCATCCCCCAACTCTCAAATCCTCCCCACTCTGCACTTCCCTTTCTTGTACAGCCGCAGTTGCATAACTCACTGCATCACGAGGGATGGAGAGCCGGAGTGGTGGAGAGCCGCATCCCCAGCCAGTAGGGCAGTAGCGATTGTTTGCTGGCCTCTGTGATCTGGTGTCCTGCACACAGAAGGCGCTCAACGGTTGCACCGGCGGAGGATAAAGGGACAGCCAGCATTCCAACCCTCAACTCTGGAAATCATTCCGCGAAAGTTCTAAATGAGGATTAAGGACAATGTTTTTCCTGGGCTTGGTAGAGTCTGGCCTTCCCTTCCTCCTCAGTAAAGTTTACAAAGTCACTGCTTTTGTACTTGCTGGATAGAGTCCTGCAGGACAGAAGGAATGGGGAAGGACAGGGTCCCGAGCTCCCCACCTGTGTCCAACCCGGAGCAGCTCTGCCCCCAGCCCTCCTTGAAACAGGGCCTGCCTTTCTACCCTAGGTTGCTCTGGAATTCACTATGCCAACCAGGCTTCTTTCAAATTCATAGCAATCCTCCTGTCTCCATGCCCAAGCATTGGCACTGTAGGGGAAAAAAAAAAAAAAAAAAAAAACCTACCACACCCTGAATCTTTCATAATCGGCTTTTGTACAAAATTATCTGAACAAAGCTTCCTCGCGCTGGAGCCTGCCTGCCTTATTGATTACAGCGTTTCTAGTCCCTGGTTTTTGCACTTAGCTCTGCTGTGTGCGATCAATAAGTGTTTGTTGGAGAATGCCTATGCTTTGTAGTCTACCCGTAAGTCGTCACATTTTCAAAGAGGAGCTCTCTGCAGCCCAGGATGGCCTCCAACTTGCTGTGTAGCACAGGCTGCCCTGAGCTTCTGACCCTCCTTTCCTCCCTCCCTAGTACTAGGATTGCAGGCGTGAGCCACCCAGCCTGACTCCCATTTAGTTTTTTATAATTCGGTTAGAAAAAAAAAAATATATATATATATATAAATTAGGCATATTCACCGGATGTGCTAAAATACCTCATTGTATCTTGCCAGCTTTTTATAGTGTGTTATGCATATTCTTATCCTCTGAAAAACTATGCAGCTGTTTGGTTATTATTTTTCCCTTGGCTATACTACCTTCTGTTCATTGACAAATCTACTTTAGAAAAGAAACAAAAGCAATAAGAATGTAATGAGATAGAGCTACTTCGATTTGCTTAATTTTTATCTTATGTATTATTTATTCAACCACCAATTATGTTTTTAAAATCTCTCATGTCTCCTAAATATCAGGTACTATGTTTCTTTTATTGTATTGAATTTATTAATGATTTATCATATACCTAGCATTATGGGTGGGATTAGGAATTGCACATTGAGTACAGGACGTTTTTTGGAACAGCACGCTTTAATTTTTGGAGTAATTTTGAAAAACTTATAGTTACTTAAACTTAAACCTTTTTAAGTTGCCGTATTAATCATAAAAATCAAAATATTAAGGAGTTGCAAAGGATCTGATCTCTGCCATTTGTGACTTGGGAGCAAAGGAGTGTCTGTGGTGGTGAAATGGAACCTTTTCCCTAGCCACCCCACCTAATGAACACTTATTAATATCCCTATTTGATTAAAATGTAATGAAATCCGGGAAAGAAAAAAAAAAAACAGAGTTGACAGAGAAATGCCGCCACCCTGCCTCTCGCCACTGTTCGCAGCAGTGGAATCATTTAAGGAGCTCATTCTGCCTCAGAGTGTGGGTCCGCATGGAGGGGGTCCTGGAGAAGCTGGATGCCTTCGAGAGGAAGCCGGCTGGGGAACTCCAAACGCTAAGCCCGAGAAAACTCAGGGAGAAAAACCCAAATCCACCACGACTGCCCAATTAAGCAAGCTGTGGTTTGGGGTGCACCTAGGACTGGCCAGCCAGCTGACTCACCTTAGGACGGGATTTGAGGGAGCAGCCCCTGCTGGTCTCTTGAAGCCCCTCCAACAGGGGACACAAAGTGTTCCCTGGAGCAAGAGGGTGGCTGCTATACTTTGTTAGAAAGATACCGAAAGAGAAGGACCAGGTAAGGATTACATCTTTTTTTTTTTTTTTTTTTTTTTTTTTTTTGGTTTTTTGAGACAGGGTTTCTCTGTGTAATCCTGGCTGTCCTGGAACTCACTCTGTAGACCAGGCTGGCCTCGAACTCAGAAATCCGCCTGCCTCTGTCTCCCAAGTGCTGGGATTACAGGCGTGCACCACCACGCCCGGTTAAGGATTACATCTTATAATGGGGTTGCAAGCAGTTTACATCAGATCTAAGAAACAGGAACTGATTCTTAATTATGAATAGAAACCTTACCTTGCAAGGACTTAATCCAGGACAAAAAGAAAAAAGAAAAAAAAAAAAAGAACTTACTCTTTAACTAGGACTTAACAAAACAAACAGGAACTTCTTTTAATTACAAATAGAAACCTTAACTTGCGAGGACTTAACATAGGACAAACAGGAACTTTGTCTTAACTGTCTCGGAAGCAAACAGAGCCCTTAACCAGCCAGGTATGTGGTTCCTGTTTTGTCTCACAGGTGCCTATCTCTTACAACCTGTTATTCTCCAGGAGAAACAACAGACCCAGGGAGGCCGGCACCTGCTGATCCAGCTTCTGAGGTACAAAGTTCCAACTCCTTCCGGAACTCCAGATGTGGTGGCCTGTGTAGCCTTTTCAACCCCAGTTCCTGGGAAGCAGAGGCAGGTGGTTATCTGTGAGTTCCAGACTAAAGACCCAGTCTCAAAAAAGGAAAGAGAAGGAGGAGGAGGAGGAGGAGGAGGAGGAGGAGGAGGAGGAGGAGGAGGAGGAGGAGGAGGAGGAGGAGGAGGAGGAGGAGGAGGGCGAAGGAAAGGGCGCAGGGGAGGAGGAAGAGGAGGAGGAGGAGGAAGAGAAGGAAGAGGGGGAGGAGGAGAAGGGGAGGGGGAAAAAGAGGAGGCGGGAGTGGGGAAGAAGAAAGAGGAAGAGGAGGTATTAGAGGAGAAGGAGGAGGAAGAAGAGGAGGAGGAGGAAGAGGAGGAGGAAGAAGGGGAGGGAGAGGAGGAAGAGGAGGAGGAGGAAGAAGAAGAGGAGCAAGGAACAAATAACAGCAGTAGTACTAATAAATACCATATTTTATGTATTTTATATTTTATATATTTTATGCCCCAAATTTAGTAACTTCTCGCTTATCTCTTGTCCTTTTCACTTTATTTTCTCCACACCATCTACACAGCATTTGATCTAAAATTTTAGATTAATTTTGTATTTTCTTTTTATTAAGGGCAAAGTTACCATCTCTTGTTTTGATTTGTACAACTCCTTCCATTTCACCCAGAAAATGGAAATCAGTTCAATTCTATTTTATTTTATTCAGCATTCTAGGTAATAGAGTTTTATGACTGATGTAAGCTCTAATAATTTTAGGTGGCTCTTTGAGGTATCCGATCCCATAAGGATCCCATAAGGGAGCCAGAAGCTCTTACATCCCTATTATAATAGTGAACTAATTTAATTCTGTGCAGCGCGATTGTTCTCAAGAGTATAATAGCTTTTTGCTGTATTGAACCTCAGTCTGTAAAGTACAGTTTAGAAGCAAGCCCAACAGGAGTGCGTCAGAGAGGGGGTGTGAGGCTCTGGGGAGAGGGCTTCTGTGGAGAGATGAACAGAGAGAAACGGGGAGGGGCAAAGGAGAGAAAGAGAAACTTCTGACATGTTTTAGGAACGGTTCCTATTTCTGATACAATTTTCTAATATTAGGAATGAAGAAATTAACAAAAGGCAGTAATTATAGACCAGGGTACTGGGTATTACTGCCCAAACTCCCCAGTTTCATGCAGTCTTTGTAAAGGACTGGCTCTGCCTTAGAAGATCAGCAGGCCTTAAATGTTAGTTTTTCTGGTCTGTTTTTGTGTGCCCCAAGGACAACTGGACTTACCATTGGGAATTAAACATCTGGGTATCCACTGGGAATTAAACATCATATGCGAATATGCAATGCGGAATCCAACCCCTGCTGAGGGCTACTTACCTGAAGAAGACCCCAAATAAAACCTAACCTCATATAAAATTAAATACATAGGGTAATTCACACAGCAACCTTTTACCTTGAAATGATCTTTCAAATGTCAAAAGTAATTTTGACAATCATTTTGCACAAAATACTGGACAAGAGACCACCATCAAATAACCTAAATTGGGGGGAGACTTAAAATGGATTTTACATGTATTTTATTTTTACGTGTTTATTTATTTATTTATTTATTTATTTATTTGTGTGTGTGTGTGTGTGTGTGTGTGTGTGTGTGTGTATGGCATGGATGTAGAGGCTAGAGGAGACTTTGAGGAGTTGTTCTTTTTCTCTGCTATGTGAGTCCTGGGTTCAAACTCAAGCTGACCGGCTTAGTGGTGAGTGCCTTTCCCTACAGAGCCATGGTCCCAGCCAGGCCCAAGGACATTTTTTCTCTTTTCTTGTTTTCTTTTCACACAGTTTGTGTAAGGATTTATTGGGTTTTTAAAAAATTAAATAAACTCCTTCTTGCGTCTCCTCTGCAGTCTCTTCAAAACCCAAGCGTGCTCCCCCCGCGCCCCCCCCCACTCCTAATCCCATTACTCTGTAAATCAACGCGGATTCTCCACGCTCACGCCAAATTTTAGGCTCAGGTGTGTCTTTTCATTATCAATATCTGATGAAAACATTCGGCTAAACCTAAACAACAAAGGATTTTCTGCTTCAGTTTTTCCATACCCAAAACCCTTATGAAAATGGAGAGCTCTAATGCTCCAGCTCTTAGAGCAAAGCCACCATCTGACAAAGACTGACACCCGAAAGTCCTTACAGACAGAAAGCGAGATGTGTGGGACGTGTTTCTTCTTGGTGTGGATGTCTTCTTCCCTGAGTCTGAGGTGGGAAAGTGCGAGTCCTGGGAAAGCCATATGAATTAGTGTTTTGGTTTGTTTTCATGTAAAAATCCAATGAAATCATGCTTATGCGCTATTTTTAAGCCATATTAGTTTTGTGTTCTGAGATTCACTATTTTGGGGTGGTGGTGGTGTGTGCTGAGATGGTTCAATGGTTAGAGACACCTGCCAATGAAGATGGATGATTTGAATTCAAGCTCCAGAGTCCATGTCGTGGAAGATGAGAACCAGAGAGAACCGGTTCCTGGAAGGTGTTCTCTGACCCCAAGCACACACACACACACACACACACACACACCACACACACACACACACACACACACACATACACACACAGATGCATACACAGACATAGACACAACTTCACACAAAATGATAATAAAATAACTATGATAAAAAGATCTGTAATGAAACTGTACATCTATCTTCCAGTACAGGGCTGTTGTGCTGAAACGTATCCTCACCCTTTGCCTGAAGCTGTCTCACCGAAGCTGGTTATTAAATTTCTGTGAGGGCTCAAGCCCACTTGCCCAACAATTGTTATTAAAATTAAATTATATAATAATAAACTTTAAATTACATTCAAGGAAACTAGTATATGCTCAAACTTCACCACAACATTTTACTATCTGTATCCCTGAAGTCGTTCATGTTTGTTGCCTTGATATTGGGACTGCTAAATAAAAATCTAGAAAGCCCAGTTAAATTAGAGTTTCAGATAGTAAATAATATTTTAATGTAATTATGTTCAAACTACTGTGTGGGAAAAAAACTTTTCCTAGAATTTTTTTTTTTCTTTTGGCTTTTTTGAGACAGGGTTTCTCTGTGTAGCCCTGGCTGTCCTGGAACTCACTCTGTAGACCAGGCTGGCCTCGAACTCAGAAATCCGCCTGCCTCTGCCTCCCAAGTGCTGGGATTACAGGCGTGCGCCACCACCGCCCGGCTTTTCCTAGAATTTGTTATTTATGTAAAGCGTTATGTAGCTGCATTTTTTTGTTTGTGAAATCTAGAAGTTTCTATATGGAGGACATACTGCATAATGGCATGCTACCACACATGTCTCCCTAATGTTCTGCACGGTGAATTACACTGGTCATTTTATAGCAGCAAGAGCTGGTGTGTCTGTCCCAGAGAAATGCTGGGACATGCTACACACTGGCCCCCTCGCCTTCTCTCAGTTATTAGGTGTTTTTCTGAGCATTATCTCTCTCTCACACACACACACACACACACACACACACACACACACATACACACACATACACACACACACACACACACAATCTAGATACTTAGGATGGAAGACTTTGTTGGCTATCTGGTTACTACAATAAATTGGCTTATCCATATGTTCCTATTGTGTTCTTGTATGGTAACTACACTACTATATCCTTTGCAAAAAATTCAAATGTCGCCTTTAATGCTGTAGATTTTGCTTGTTTTGAAGATAGTTTTATTTCTTTTTTCTATCAATCCTTTATATCTATCTATCTATCTATCTATCTATCTATCTTTTATCTATCTATCCATCCATCTACTATCTATTTATCTACTATCTATCTATCTATCTATCTATCTATCTATCTATCTTTTATCTATCTATCCATCCATCTACTATCTATTTATCTACTATCTATCTATCTATCTATCTATCTATCTATCATCTATCTACCTACATACCTATCTACCAGTATCTATCTATATGTATCTACCTAATCTTGAGGGAGGGTCTTATCATGTAGCTCTGGCTGGCCTGGAACTCATGAGCTGGCCTGGAACTCATGGCTTTCCTGCCTCTGTCCCTCAAGTGGTGGGATTACAGATGTGCCTACTAACCCCCACGTCATAGCAGCTCCCACGTTTTACAAAGCATTCTGTTCCACTGATGGTTGTGATATTCGAAACATTCCCTGTCCAGAGATCCCTATAGGTCTCCAAGTCTACCAACATCATTGGCATGTGTCTGTGCACATGCACATGTATATAATATATGTGTATAGCTGGCTGAGGTTAGTTAGTGTTGCAGACTATAGAGAAAGGATTAAATGTTGGGTAAGAAGTAATACAGGGAAGATGCATATGAACAGCTATGGCTCCTTTGTGAACGTCAGCTCCCCTGACTCACGGTGGCTACTGTAACCACATGTTTTAGAGGACGCAGGAAGCCGAACACAGATGCTTACAGGCCAATTACTTCAGATGTTTTTACTCTTTCCCTGCTTCAAATTAAGTGTGCGAAACGAGAGAGGAGATCAATTAATCATGGTTGCGGCTAGGCCTCCGGGGAAATCGAGGCCAGTGACCTCGGAAGGCTGACGAATGAATCCGATCCCAGGGAAGACGGGCAATGCCGGGTTTCTGGTTGCTTTGCTTTAATCATTCATGTGTGCCCCGTTATTCAGAGAGCAAAATGCGGTACCGGAAGCGTCACATTCAACTTCATCAATATTACACGAGAGATGTAGCTGATCTCAGCCCAGCGCCTGCTCAGCAAAGCGCTGAATCACAGGAGCACGTAGAAAATGGGAAATGTCAAGACAACCAGCCCTGAACTATGCAACAGGCCCAGAAGGGATGCTGGGGGGACACTGATGTTGACATTGTCACCTAAATCTCATCCAAGATAAAGTTACAGTCCCTTCTGCTTCATGCCTCTGCCTCACCCCTGTTTCAGAAACTCTCCTGACTATATCTCGAAAAGTGTACGCCTTTAAAGATATAGGTGGTTGCTTTCTTTACACAGATTTAAACTAACTACCTACACTTCCTTCTAGTTAGACTGCCACTGTCTGAGTCAATCTGACTCTGAGGCACGCTAGAAGTCAGTTGTAAATATTGGAGTCTTCCTACGGGAAGGGCAGTCTGACGCAGATTTTACATCTGTCTTATCCATACAAGCATTTGACTCTTAGGTTGTTCTGATACCGCCCTAAGTAATCAGGATGATCTAACGAGAAAGAACATTCTCTATGCTTCAGACATGCTGGGATTACAAGTGTGAGCTACAACGCCCAGCCTAGACTTACTTATCTACTTTAAGGATTTATTCAATTTTGTGTATACACGTGAGTGCGTGCATGTGCGTATGTGCACTGTGTTTATGCATAGGGCCCCAGAAAGCCAGAAGAGAGTGTCGAACTCTCTGGAACGGGAGTCACAGGCTACTGTAAGCCACTCTAAGGATGCTGGGAACTGAACCCGGGTCCTCTGCAAAGGCAGCACAAGCTCTTGACTGCTGAGGCATACTTTGCGAATGTGGGTTATTATTCTCCATTTAAACCATCATGGTTCAACTACTGACATTTGTCCTTGTCCTTCACGACTGTTCTTCCTAGAGTGTATCTGCACCGTGTCAGGCACACAGATTCTCAGTAGATCATAACGTCTCATGAGTAAGTGCATACATGCCCATGAGCACATATCTCGCAGAGGCAACTCATCTTCCAAGCACAGAGCATGTCAGGCTGACCTTGGACGGGCAGCGGGAGTGTGTCGGGGACCATCTGTTTGTCCCACCTGTCTCGCCGCCTCTGAGGCGGCCTGTGTAGCAGCGTGTGCCTCTTTACCACAGTTTTCTATCAGCAACATGAGCAATTCAAACTGAAGGACACTTGAGGTCCTTTCCAGTCCCAGCCCCTAAACTCTACCACATATAACAATGACTCTAAAACAAAATGTAGCAGCCTTGTCTCTGCAACGGAATACACCAGACTGTCACCCGCAGGATTTTTATCATGCTAGGATGGTATTGACAGAGCTGTGCAATACCGTGAGAGATGTCCTGGGTGTTAGCTTGGTTAGCCGCAGGGGCAGAGTGTTTTTCTAGTTCCCGAGCCAATAGACAAACTGACAGACAAAAATCTTTATTAACTCTTAGGATCTGGATGAGCTGCATAGATTGGATCCTGGGGAGGACAGCAGTAGTGAGTGTCTGTCTGGTTGCTGCCCTTGGATTATGCAGGCAGACCTATAGGCTGCACTGCGTGTGTGTGTGTGTGTGTGTGTGTGTGTGTGTGTGTGTGTGTGTGAGAGAGAGAGAGAGAGAGAGAGAGAATATATGTGTCTGAGTGTATGTATGTGTGAGTATGTGTCAGTGAGTGTGAATGTGTATGAGTGTGTGAGTATATGTGTGAGTGTATGTGAATGTGTGTATGAGTATATGTGTGTGTTAGTGGGTGTAAATGTGTGTGAGTATATGTGTGTGTGTGAATATATGTGAGTGTATGTGTGAGTATGTGTGTGTGTCAGTGGATGTGAATGTGTGTGTGCATGTGAGTATATGTGTGTGAATGTGTGTGTGAGTGTATGTGAATGTGTGTGAGTATTTGTGTCAGTGGGTGTAAATGTGTGTGAGTGTATTCGTGTGAGTGTATGTGAATGTGTGTGAGTGTATGTGAGTATATTTTGTGTGTGTGAGTGTATGTATGTGTGTGTGTGTGTGTGTGTGTGTGTGTGTGTGTATTTAACAGACAAATAAGGCATAGGTGAGTAGGACAACCAAAGGCTTTCTGGTCTGTTCTTGTTTTGTTTCTCTAAAGCCCAGTTAACTGTCACTGGAATGTTATTTGAAAATTATTACACAGGCTCAGAAATGGCAGGTCAGGCTCTCTAATTTATGTCAGTAGTCTGGGTCACTGCGCACAGAAGAGGAAATAGGCTTTACTGAGAATTCTGCTTGTCCGTGGTTTCATGTCCTGATGTTTATCTCCTCCCAGCTGAGGGTGTTTTGCTAGTAGATTTGATTTTGATTCTTTTTTTCTTTATGTGTTTAACTTCGGGGTGATTTTTCAATAAATGAAGTTTTAATTATGAATTAAATTATTTTAATTACTGAATATATAAGAAACCAATTTTCTATGTATTTTTAAATAGCAGGTATATATTTCCAAGCATCCCTCTTGAAAAACAGCCCTTCTGTTAACAGATGCAAACATGAAATAATCAATCGGGGTGATGTACAGATCAATTGTTGCTTAAAAAGTATCTGGAACTATCTGGAAAAGCTACTTTAAGTTCAGCATTTACAATCAGTGTATTAACTCATTTTATAAGCTAGTGTTTTCAACTCTCTTTGACAATATCTGCTCTTTTGTTCTGTGGCTCTGAACAAAATTTTACTGAAATTATTTTTCTTACAGTGAATGAAAAACTCATTTTATTTTTAAAAAGTATTAGCTGCTACTGGGTATGGTGGTAATGTTGTACGCTTGGGATTAAGAGGCAGGAAGCTCATAAGATCAGGGCCACCCTGTGCTATAGTAAATTCCAGGTCAGCATGGGTGACAGGATGAGGCCTTATCTCACGTAACAGAAATGAAGTCTGCGGTTGACTAAATTGATCCAGGACCCACTCATAAGTGGTGACCTATCGTTTGAAAAGTTAGAGGGTTGAGGCCAACGAAATCTACCAAACACACTACACGTGTCTGTTCACACCCCTGTGTGGTTGTTGGGCTTCGAAGAAGCTGTGATAGCAGAGCAACCCTACCAGTTTCCCTTTTTAAATTAGCAGTAGTACGGATCACTCTCACAATGTTAATGAAGGCCGAGGCCAGGAGCCACTGCAGTCTCCAGGGGCCCCATTTCCCTCTAACCAGGGCCTTGCTCAAGGCTCTGTGTTACCGCTGAGGGTGAATGAAGCTGATCTTCTCTGAGGGAAGGAGAGCCCCCTCTTCACACGGGTTCCCCCAGAATGGGCTCTGGGGACTTCAACAAAGCAGGAAAGAGCACTAGTGGGCAGGTACAGCCGCCCCAGGTTTGGCTAGTTGGCTTCAGATGGTGAACTGGGCAGAAGCCGTGTCATCCCTCACCCCCATGGCTAGTCTGTCAGCTGAAGGTCCCACTAAAGGCTCAGTGACAGACTTGTTATCCGTTGTTGGTTATTGCTTTCCTGGGGTGGCCTCAGCTGTGTCGGAGATGACAGGCGACGCTCAGCCACGGCCAGTGTTTTCTCTTCTTTCTTGACACACATGTAGCGAGACCATCTTTCCCGGCAGGTGGTATAATCATGTGACTGAAGCCATGGATGCATCTGGGATGATGTGTGTTCCTTGGCCCACGACCTCCGCCTACCACCATGTCCTGTGACTAAACAGAGAGAACCCTGGGGGCTTTAAGGAGGGAGAATCTCCCACCACCCATATGGTGATGTGGTTTGAGAATGGAATTCCCTCAATCTTTCCTCCCTCCTCCCTCCCTCCCTCCTCCCTCTGTCCTTATCTCCCTCCTTCACTCCCCCATTACCTGCCTCCCCTCTTAACTCCCTCCCTCTATCCCTTCCTTCTTTTCTCCCCACCTCTCTTTCTTTTCCTTTCTCCCTCTCTCTCCCTCCCCCCCCCCACCCTCCCTTACATGAGTTCTCAATCTATAACTCAGGTGGGCCCAGAGCTCATTGCATAGACCAGGCTGGTTTTTAATTCACAGATATCCATGTACCTCTGCATCCTGGGAAGAAAGGCATGTGCCACTGTAATGGGGGTGGGGTTTGGGGGTGGGGTTTGGGGTGGGGGTGGGGCTGGGGTTTGGGGTGGGGTTTGGGGGTGAGGTTTGGGGGTGGGAGTGGGGCTGCAGTTGGGGTTTGGGGGTGGGGTTTGGAGGTGGGGGTGGGGGTGGGGTTGGGGGTGGGGTGGGGGTGGGGCTGGGGGTAGGGGTGGGGTTTGGGGGTGGGGCTGGGGTTTGGGGGTGGGGTGGAGGGTTAATTTAAAAACATATTTTGAAAGCTGTTCCCTAGCCATCTTTATCGATGTTCGAGTCACAATAGCTAGGAAATGAAAGACGGCCTGGTCACCCTTCACTGGCTTAATGCGGAATGCGAAGGTGGTTCTTTTTTGCACGGAGGGATTCTATTCAGCTGTGAAAGGAAAGCGAAATGACATTTTTAGACAAGTGGATGGAAGCAGAAAATATTATACCGAGTGAGCCGACACAGGCCCACCAGTGCCACGCGTCCTCTCTTCTTTGCGGACTGTACCCTGCTTCCGAATCTTTAGACGTGAGTATGTGACCTGCAGGAGTCAGGAGAGCAGAGATGGGCCATGAGAGGAGGGGAGAGAGAGAAAGAGCTCTAGGCGGGGAAACAGTAGACACCGGTGCTATAGACACGGGTGCTATGATGGCCGAACGGGAAAAGGTGCGTGTGTGTGTGTGTGTGTGTGTGTGTGTGTTGGGGGGGGGCTAACGATGGAGAGGAGGGGAAGAAGGGACAAGTAGGACCAAGGACTAGAACTAAAGAGTCAAGCTAGAACTGCCCTGGGAGGGCCTCTTACAGAACGACCTCTCCTAGTATCCGAAGGCCCCGTGCACGCTGCCCATCTGCAGTCCCTTTCACCCTGTTCCACACTTGGGGAGATGCTGATGTCGGCCGGGTGGGCCCTAGATGCCGCCCGTTCAGCCTAGGGATAGGCGCAGTTCCGAGACAGCCATTTTCTGAAAAGCTAGGAGGTGCAGACACACCATGTGTCCCCAAGTGTTTCTGCTGTGTGTTAAATACACAACAGGGACTAAAAACAACCAGAATCAGAGAGCTGCCCCTCCCTCCCAGTTTAACAGTGAAGCAGAATCCAGATTATACCAGCTCACTATACCGCGGGGGAGGGGGGACGGGGAGGGGAGGGGGAGGGGGAGCTTTACTCTCACCTCCAACTGATTTTGCAAATTAGAAGTAAAATGTAAGTCAACAATAGAGATACTTTTATTTATTATATTTTAATTACAACGTTAATTAATTGATTTTTTAAAATACCTTTATTTACGTGAATAATTGTCTGGCCTCTGTGTATGTCTGATATACCCGATGCCCATGTTGTTCAGAGAGGACGTTAGACCTCCCGGAACCGGAACCAGAACCGGAACCGGAAACGGAAACGGAACCATCATGTGGCACCAAACCTGGGTCCTCTGGAACAGCAGTCAGTGCTCCTAACTGCTGAGCCATCTCTCCAGCCCCTTCTTGAAAGCAATCGAGAATAATTCACGTTTGACTCCCTGCCTCGCCCAGCCAGCTGCATCTGGCCCATAGATTTGTTTGATTTGGCTCTAAGAGTGTTTGAACAGCAACCACCAACATTTGGGTTTGTTGATACGGGCAGTGGCATATAAAAATCTGGTTTTCTGGCATCTAAGGGATCTGGTGGCCTACGGAAGTAGTCTCACGAGGGAGGATACCTGGGTATTGCCCTGTTTAGATAGGTCAGGGACTGGTCAGGGCACTGTCCCCAACTGACCATCTTCAATCATGTGATGGTACCAACCCATCTGTTTTGTCTTGTTTACACTTGGTACGTGTGGATGAGATTCGTTCAGTAGCATACAAGGATTTCTGCTGTTGTTACTTTAAAGATAATAGGTTTGATACATATTACCTCGTTACTTGAATACATGCATGTCGCCATGTCTTCTTCCACCCAGTGAACTGGAGGCACTAGGCAAACATTGAACCTACCACGGACCCTTCCTAACTGGGTCGCTACAGTATGGAGAGAGCGCAAGGCTAGAAGAGGTATGCCCCAGAGGTCACCCAGCCAAATGAAGACTCTCTGTGATCCTCTGACGGACACTGAACAAGTCGGTCAAGGGAGACTGGAAAGAGGAACCAATGGGAGTCCGGAGCTTTGCAGGGGACCCGGCTGCAGTCTGACAAGAGGCAAGTCTTTCTCAAGAAGACACGGCTTTGGGATGAAGCTTAGAGGACTAGTAACAGCTCGTGAGATGAAGGAAGACTCTGACAGGACAGCAAGGACGGAATGGGGGGAAGCTTAAAAGCATGACTGAAAACAGTCCCGTGGCGTTAGGGAAGGATGAACTCACCGGAAACATCTTTTTCTCAACACATGTATCTTGCAATAATAGAACTTCCAGACCAGATATATATTCCTTAAAGGCACTGAAAGAGTGACCCAGAGCGGGTGAGATGCCCCAGTGGGTAAAGTGACCTTGCCACCAAGCTTGACGACCTGAGTTTGACCTCTGAAACACATTGGCTTAGTCAGGGTTTCTACTCCTGCACAAACACCATGACCAAGAAGCAAGATGGGGAGGAAAGGGTTTATTGAACTTACACTTCCACACTGCTATTCACCAATAAAGGAAGTCAGGACTGGAACTCAAGCAGGTCAGGAAGCAGGAGCTGATGCAGAAACCATGGAGGGATGTTACTTACTGACTTGCTTCCCCTGGCTTGCTCAGCCTACTCTCTTATAGAACCCAAAACTACCAGCCCAGGGATGACACCACCCACAAGGGGCCTTCCCCCCTTGATCACTAACTGAGAAAATGCCCCACAGCTGGATCTCATGGAGGCACTTCCCCACCTGAAGCTCCTTTCTCTGTGATAATTCCAACCTGTGTCAAGTTGACACACAAAACCAGCCAGTATACACAAATAATAGAGAGTAGTAATTCTAGTAAGTTGTCCTCTGATCTTCACATGGGCACTGTACACACACACACACACACACACACACACACACAGGCCCAAAGTAAATAATCAAATAAAATTAAAAAAAAAAAAAAGAGTGGCCCATGGACCGCCAACATCAGCATCACTTGGGGTCTTGTAGAGATACAGAATCTGGGTCCCGGGGATGTGGTTTAGTTGATGGCACGCCTGGTTATCATCAGCAATGAAGCTACATCCCCCAGCCATGCGTATACTGGGCCTAGTAACACACACATCAGTAATCGGCACTACATAGCCTCACTTACATGGTGAGTTTGAGGACAGCTTGGCATACCGAGGAGCCAGCCTATAAAATAAAGAGAAAGAAAGAAATACATAATCACAGGAGCCACGATGAAGTTCAGTGAAGCAGAGCGTGAGGAGGCCTGGGTTCCATTGCAGAGCACAAGGAGAGGGAGGGGAAGGAGGAGGGAGAGGGGGAGGAGCAGGGAGAGAAGGAAGGAGGGAGAGGGAGAGGGGGAAGGAGAGGGAGGGGGAGGGAGAGGGGGAAGGAGGGGGAGAGGGAGGGAGAGGGAGAGGGAGACACAGAGAGGGAGATGGAGAGGGAGACAGAGAGGGAGAGGGAGAGAGCACCAGGCCCCACTCCATTGGCTGAATACCACACACTAGGGGTCCATACACCCAATAAGCACTGAGAAGCACAGCTTTTGCCAATGCTGAGGTTGAAGCCAGATAACACAAAAGCAATTCCTTCCTTCCTACGTATTTGCATAAATGAGACCACACTGATAGGAGACTAGAAAGTAATGAGAACAATTCTCGACATGTATGGCGGTTAGTGTTCATTGTGAACCTGACCAAAATCTAGAATTAACCTAGGAAATGGCCAGTGGGCATGGTTGTGGGAGTGGTTATCTTAATTGCTTTGTTGTTAGAAGACCCAACCTTATTGTAGGTGGGATGATCCCACGGGGAGGGGCTCTCTGTTTTCTGATTTCAGCATCCGTATGATTACCTACATTAACCTCCCTCCACACTGGCTCTCCCGTCTTCATGGTTTGTGTCTCGGACTGTGAGTCAGAATAACCTCTTTCTCCCTTAGGTTGCTTTCCTGAGAGTGTTCTATCACAGCAACACGGAAGGAAACTGAGATGGGTGGCCCATTATAATGATATAATGACCGTCATTTTATTTTCTGGACCAAATTATTGTTTTGCTAAATAAACCGAGACTTGGCTCGCCTTTAATGAAAACTTTTAGATCAGCGCTAGGGAGATGGCTCAGCCACGAAGTGTGGTTGCCAAGCAAGTGTGAGGACCCAGAGTTCAAATCCCCAGGATCCATGTGAAGAGCCGGGTTTGGCTGCCTATGTGCCTGGGACTCCAGTGCTGGGGGGGGGGAGGGGGGCTGTTAAGTCCAGGTTCAGTAGCTGACCCCTGTCTCAGGTGTGGAAGGTAGGGAGAGGTACAGTACTACACACTCCTTTGTCCCTGTTGGTGCATGCATCTGTTTGCATGTGCGTTTATATAACAAATACACGTCCATGCATGAATTTTTTAGTCATAGAAATAATGACTGTAGTAAAGATCAGTTAGACATACGTCTCTCAGAAAACGGAACTCATTCTTGCCCTTTGGGCTCACAAACTAATAAAAATAACAATTATCAAGTTATCGTTACGCCCACGAGTGTCGTAAATGTCTACTTTGTAGCAGCAATGTAAGACTTTCTTCTTTCTTCGCACAATGACACAGGAAGGTGACAAATGGATTGTTTGTAAGCTAGGTGTAACTATTGAGTGCTTACTGTTTGCTTCTGTATTATTCATCTTTCCTTCCAATCAGGCAGCCTGACTCTGTAGTTTCGTGTCTCGTACTACTTTTTAGGTTAGCACACAGAATTGAGTTTCACCGGGCACCTTCGTAGGTGTGTGTTGTGCCTTGGTCTCAATCATTTTGCTCTCTCTGCTCTCTCTTCTGTTCTGCCTCCTCTTCTAGCTGCCTCTGGTTCTTCTCCCTTCTACAGATAACCATCGCCTTCTCTGCTTCCCCTCCTGTAAGAGCTCCTCCGTTCCTAGTTTCCCAACCCACTTGCATATACTGTATATAAAACATACCTATAATAGGTCATAATATTTACCTCATATATAATATGTTTATGATAGATAAGTGTATATATATATACATATAGCTTTAAATTTAGGCTCTTTCTGAGTGTAGCTTAGTTTGCTTACTTTAATGGTTTCCAGTTACACCCATTTTCCAGCAAATGTCATGACTTCATTTTCCTTAATTGGCAAGCCGCCTGATTTTAGGCGCAAACTGAAGGTCACTCCTACTGTGTTGCTTAAGCAAGGGTCACACATAGAGTGTGCATGTGAAATGTGCCCCCACAGGCTCAAGGTTTGGATGTTTGTTCCTAGCTGTCCTTTTGATAAACCATGAAACCTTAGGGAGACAGTAGCAGAGGTGTACCGGGACTGGCTTTTACCGGTGGTGATACCTGACCCCTGGTTCCTGGTTCCTGCTTCCCTCTGCTTTCTGGTTGGTGATGACATAAACAGACTGTCACATTCGTAACACCATGGGTTAAGCCCCTCTTCCATGATAGCCCAACCCTCCTGAAACCCTAAGCTAAAATAGATCGTTCCTGGCTCACCGCATCGTCGGGTGCTTGGATTATAGTGATGAAAAATTACTTGTCAGTGAATCCGAATTCTTTCCCTTGCAAAGACATGGTTTGTGAGATTTTCGTTCCTCTACAAACTAGGTGGTTTCTCTTTGGTCTTGGATCTACTTTGTTTCAAATGTATTAGCTAGAACCAGTTCTAGAAATGCCAGCTGAATTTGTAATGTGTTTTCTTACATAAGGTCAGGCTGATATGATTTATTTGGAAAATATGAAGGGACACTGTAAAGCCAAGGTAACTTCTGACCCTACCAGTGCATATTTCTACTACTCTGAGATATCACTTTCAACATTAATTTGCCTGTGTGGCCCTTGATAATATATAAAAACAAAATAAATATAGATATGTATTCTTTTTTTTTTTTTTTTTTACTTTGTTTGGGACAAGTACCACTGAACTATAGTCCCAGATCTTAGACATATTGTTGACATTAGATTTTTTTCTATGTATTGCAGTGCTAAATACTGACCACTGCCCCGCCTCCAAGGCCCGGTTGACCCTAGGTATAAGGGAACTGAACATAGACCCAAGTGGCACTAGCTAACCTGGCCCCCAAGTTATCCCTGATTGGTGAATAAAGATGCCTACAGCCTATAGCTGGGCAGAAGATAGGCAGGGTTTTTGGGTTCCAAGGCTTGAGGTCAGAGGTATGTGTGTGGCACCATAAGGACAGAGAGGGAAAAGATAGAGAAATGAGAAGACACCATGGGGTAAGAATCTTGGCCCTGAGGGCTGGCCAATTGGAGTTAAGAGAAGCCCAGATGGAACATGCCAAGTCGTCTTGTGGAGTTATTGGCAGGGAAGTACACATAACAGCTTAGAGGTTAGATGTTTGCCCAGCTCTAGTCCATTAAAGGCTTATTATAAATATAATGACCAAAGGCAGAATAGAGATCCTGATTTGAGATTAAATATTTTCCACAGCGACACATAACTTCAAAAATTAGATATAATAATAAAGATAGAATAATAAAGATATAATAATAATAATAAATAATAAAGATATAATAATAGAAGGTCAAGGCCCTGCCCCAACTCACGCACACTGTGCAGCAGGAGTCGGCAGCTTCATCGCCCCAGTTTTACACAGAAGTCTAAAGCCCGGAGAGGTAATGTGTATTATTCAGTGTTGATGATAACTATCCAAGAGTAGAGCCGGAATTCAAACGTCTGCAGCACAGTTGCAGAATAACAGACTTTAACCCCCTGGACTTGTTTAGTCCATCAGAACCTCTAGGGACCTGTTTTAAAAGGACGGCAGGGTACCCATTAGTTCTTCAGTAAGTCATCTCAGAGCGTGTGCCTTGAAAGGATGACACACCTTCCACTGTCATCCCTCAAGTCCTTTCACTTGTTTCCAGCAGTAACTGCTTTTGCCATCAGTTAAGCTTGGACGTGAAGATATACACCTCTCTCGGTGTCCTCGGTAAATGAATAAGAGATACTCCATCAGTTACCCTCACCCCTCTGTTCCTTCTCCCCCCTTCTCTCCATCCCCTCTATCTTTCCTTTTGCATCCTCCTTTTATAGAAAAATAATGTTTTAGTTTATTTACATAAGAGGTTAAAAGACACGTAGTATTTTAAGAGGGAAAAAAAATGAAACCTTCGAGACTTTTAAAATAATATATACCTTGGAGCATCAGGGATGAAGAAAAGAAATGAGAACATAGAAGATTATCAGGAGCCGGGCGTGGTGGCGCACGCCTGTGATCCCAGCACTTGGGAGGCAGAGGCAGGCAGATTTCTGAGTTCGAGGCCAGCCTAGTCTACCGAGTGAGTTCCAGGACAGCCGGAGCTACACAGAGAAACCCTGTCTCAAAAAATCAAAAAAAAAAAAAAAAAAAAAAAAAAAAAAAAGGAAGATACTCAGGTTTGTACTTTGCAATTTAAAAGTACACCTTCAATTTTTTTTAAATGGACTTTGTATTTTAAAAAAGTGTGTGTGTGTGAGTGTCTGTAAGTGTGTGTATGTGTGTGTGTCTGTGTGTGTCTGTGTGTATGTATATGAGTGTGTGTGAGTATCTGTGTATGTGTTTGTGTATGTGTGTGTGAGTGTGTGTATGTATGTGTATGCACGCAAGGGTATGTGCACATGCCTGCAGGTGTCTGAAGAAGAGGAGAAAGGTGGGAACTCTCCCGGGGTCGGACTTAAGGCCTCTGTGAGCTATTCCAAGTGGGTCCTAGACATTAAAATAACAGCTGGGCAGAGGAGCAGTACGTGATTTTAACCTCTGAGCCCACATCTTTACTTCAAAAAAGAAAAATTTTACATTGTAAGTTCTCACTCTCTCTACACATTCATTGAAACCACAAATATATATAAAATCTTTAAAAGGGAAGTTGGAACTGTTAAAACGTAAGTTGGTGCTTTGTTTCTCAGAGCCGTTATTGACATTATTGAAGCAGTAAACCCCTAATGAAATCACTGGGCGAACCTGGGAGTATCGATAATGTTGCTGTTCTGACGTCAGCCTGCTAAAGGCAGGAAGAGCACCTGTCTCAGCTGCACTGAGAACCGAGGTACTTATCGATCTCAGATTGGTGGATTTTACCAATCTGCCTGCTATGAGATGGCCCAAGAAGCTGGCCATGGCCCAGTGGTCACCAGCAGGAAAGATGCCCATGGTTTCCACCAGACAGGCCCTCCACAGACCTTCCTCAAGGATTTTCTGGGATTTCTCTTTCATGGCTGTACTAATCCCTTGGAGAGAGATATCCTGTGTTTGTCCCATTTCGCTTTATTGGGCTGAAGGGGAAAGCAGAAAGATCATTAAGACTAAAGGCCATTGGCTTTAAGTCGGCGGCATAAAAACCAACGACTTAGGTCTGAATCTTGCTGTCTGTGCTGTGTGGACGTCTGATGATTTTACCTGCCTAGGACCCATCCTCCAGTTTCTGGAAACGATGTCTTTCCCTCTTCCCTAAGGGAACTTACTTTGTTTTTTTGTTTTGTGCCAGAAACCAAGATGCCTGTCTTCCACCAAGACACAGGAAGGCGTGCGATCCGAGCAAGGACAGTAAGGTCCCATGTCACAAACTGGAATTTTGAGTCGCTTTGGATGGCAAGTGCCTGGAGCCTACCATCCTTAGGGCGGGTTTTCTCTGAAGAAACTGATCCATGCATTCCTGATTCTGCCTCTAATTCTCGTATTGACCCAGCCATACATCTTTGGCTACGTGAGTTCCCTCGTGCTTCTCCAGTACTTATGCTGTTTAGTATCTTCTGCCCCTCATTGTTAATACTCTTAACCAGTGATTTTTTTTTTAAACATTTTGACTCACAACCAACCCCTTTTTGCCTAGGACCTTTTTACACGACCCCGGATATAAAATTATACAAACGGACTTGCTCCGGGATGGATGGCACAGTCGCTACAGTATTTGCCGTGCAAGCATGAGAAGGTGGCGTTCAACTCCAGGATGCACATAGATAGAAAGTGGTGGGATGCTTATAATCTCAGCACTCGAGAGGCAGACACTGGAAAATCTTTGACGCTTCCTGTCTTGGCCTAGTCAGCAAGTCTCAGGTCAGTGAGAGACTCCTTCTCAAAAAACAAGGTAGGGCCAGGTGTGGTGGCATCCGCCTTTAACCTCAGCACTCAGGAGACAGAAACAGGCCAATCTCTGCGAGCTCCAGACCAGCCATAGATACACAGCCAGAACCTCTCATAAAACCGACAACAACAAAAACAACAAGGACGACGAAAAACAAAACAAAGCCAACCAACCCAACCAACCCAGCAACAAAATAATGCCAAAACCTCAAGGTTGTTCTACGGCATTTGCACACATAGGCACTTAAAACAGAAACATGCATCAAAAATGTTTAGATAATAAATCATAAAAAATCAAGGCTATGGGTTGGGTAGGTGGTTCAATGGGTAAGGACACTTTTGGCAACTGTTTCTTGAGAAGCCTAAACCTGTGCCTTAGAAGTATTCAGGCAGCCAGGCGTTGGTGGCACACACCTTTAATCCCAGCACTTGGGAGGTAGAGGCTGGCGGATTTCTGAGTACCAGGCCAGCCTGGTCTACAGAGTAAGTTCCAGGACAGCCAGGGCTACACAGAGAAACCCTGTCTCGAAAAAAACCCAAAAAAACAAAAAACAAAACAAAACAAAAAAACAACAAAAAGAAGAAGTATTCAGGCCTTCTTAATCACCTCTCTGTCTTGTCATATTGTGCTTAAAATCCTTTTCTTAATAAACTCCAAGTTTGCTTCAGATTTTTATTTTAAAACGGTTCTTTAGCCTATGTAAATTTTTGCCATTCATTAAGACAAAAATCAAGTTTGCACACTGGTGAGATGTCTCTGCTTATTTATTTTCATGTAAAGAATTAAATCCGGAGTGAATATCTGATACTGCAGGGCTCAGAATGTCTTCAACATTTTTCCAAATTGATTGACATTTTGATTTTTTTTTTTTATCATCAACGCTAAGAATACCACTTTGCACAACCCTGCAGCAAAAGTGTTACTAAAGACCATTTGAGAAACTGTCGGAAATTCTGACCTGATTCCCAAGTCAAAATCCAGTTACTGAAATTTGATGGAACTCAGAGGTCAGTCATTGAAACAGTAATTTAAGAAATCAAACGTTCTTACACACTACCATCCAAAGATCCAGTAATCTGACTCTTCCATGCTGAGAAATGACTCTAGGAAAATACTGGGAACCTTGGTTTCTCATAATTACACCATTATGTTTCCGTAAGAACAGAGAACCTTATGTAAACAGTAAGGTCACCGCAATTCATAACATAAGATCATCTTAATGTGACGGCGGTATCTTGGGCCGTGTCCATTGGTGCTCTGTGGTGTGAGCGTGTGAGCGTGTGAGGGTGTGACAGTGTGACAGTGTGATGGTGTGCTGTGCCAGGCACAACGTGCATAAGCCATATGATCAGAACCAAGGCTTCAGGGGTGATGTATTATACAGAACAGGCAGGCACTGCCGAGATGACTTCAAATTCATTGTGTGTTTGATTTTTAAATGAATTCTTGGTTGTGCACGTTCAGATATATTTCACTATTGCCAAAATGTTCATGACCCACCTTTGTAGGCTTCAGTGCAGTGACACAGTCCACATTTGAGGGTGCTCAGATGTAAACAGGCTCAGAGGAGTGTATCTCTCTGATAGATACGGACTTTCAGAGTGTAAGGTGTCTGTTTCAATCTATTATGGTTCTGTAATATTTCACTTTTAAAATTTATTATTATTATTATTATTATTATTATTATTATTATTATTATTATTGAGACAGGTATCCACTATGTAGCTTTGACTGGCCTGCGAACTTACTATCTAGAGGAGGCTGGGTTAGAACTCAGAGATCACTGTGTCTCTGCCTCCTGAGTGTCACCTTGTGCCTGTGGGTAGTGTGTATCTGTGCAGGTATAAGGTTGTTACCGAGTGTCTTATATATGATTCTCCATCTTATTTTTTGAACACGGAAGCATGGATTGGCTAGACTGACTGGCCATTGAGCTCCTGGCATCCTCCTGCCTCAGAGCCTCAACCCAGCACTAGGGTCACACGTGTGTGCCGCCTCGTCGATGCCATCATCACCTGGGTCCTGAGAATCCAGACTCAGGTTCTCATGCTCGCATTGGCCACCTGGCCAAGCGAGCCGTCTTACATACCCGTCAGTATAAGCATCTTAGTCTAAGGCAAGTCTTCACATTGAGATATGCCTGTGTTCTTTCATACAGCAACTTCTCTGGATTTTCCACAATGCAGATACTTGCTAGGTGTTTATATTTAAACTAGAATACTTATCTGATAGTTCGGACGTTTTAATGGAACGCTGATGAAATCGGTATTTGGGTTTAATAAAACAGCTATGATCTGGCCAAGAATAAAGGAACTAGCAGCCGTAAGGATGTCCCAGCAGTATCTTCAGTCTTTAAGGGAACGGTTCTGAATGGTTCTGGGGAATCTACTGCGTTTCATTCTGAATAACAGAGCAATCCGGTGGGCAGACACATTCAGTGAGTGCCAACCAGTCTCTCTTTATCTGCCTATGGAGACACATTGTAGAACCACGTGTAATTATTCCCGAGACTCGATGGAGTGCTGCTATTCAAAGAGCTAAATCTAGCTCTGAACTAATTCTGAAGTATCCCGGGGGCCATTTGCTTTAACTGACTGATGACTCCAAACAGACTTGTACACTTCTAGTTTCATTCTAGGAGACTTTCGGCATAAAACATCTTTAGCTAAATTTAGCTTTTCCCACTTCATCCAAAGTCCAGTGTCTTTTGTTCGTTGGTTCGTTTTGTTTTGTTTCTGAAATAGAGTGTGAAGAGAGCACACAGCTAACTTGTTTTCCCCAGAGTTTCTCTGTGTAGCCTTGGCTGTCCTGGAACTGACTCTGTAGACCAGGCTGGCCTTGAACTCAGAGATCCACTTGCCTCTGCCTCCTGAGTGCTGAGATTTAAAGCATGCACCGCCACCACCTGGTCCCAGAACCTTAAGTGACATCTGGCATCACAGAAGTCCTGGGGTTGGCTCTGCATTTCTCGTGGCACAGATGGGCCAGGCCTGGCCATTTATGAACTGGTCAGTGGAAAGAGGAGGAAAACAGCTTTGGTCAGACTCCAGCTCTCATCCAAGGAAAAGACACAGATTCAGCCCGACTACCGCACTGCCTAAACCCTAGGCAGCCAAAACCGGGAAGGAGACTCGTCGGTGTGTCTGCGAGAGACTGTGATGCCACAAAGTGAGATTTAGCCCGACGTCATGGCAACAAGTAAATAAAGGCAGCTCTGGGGCAAATTAAATTAATTGCACGAACACCAGGATGAGTCATTCAGATACCAGAAGGAATTTTTATCTTAAAATAATCTCTCTCTCTCTCTCTCTCTCTCTCTCTCTCTCTTTTCACATTGAGTTTTCTACTGACTGGGGTAGGGTCAGGATAAAACTGCAGAGGTCTTGCTGAGTGTCACCCTAAGGGAAACTAAAGTTCACAAGCTATTTCATACTGCCTGTTGGTAGAAAGCAACTTTATTCTTGAGTCGAATTTCATGTAATCACGAAGTGAACCGCTGGCCCCAGAAGGTGATGAGGATTTAGGAGAGGGTGGGGTTGGGGTGGTGTCTCTCAGTCTGTGTATGAGGCTAGAGCTAGGCTCTGTGGTGGCTGCTCTCAACCCCACGCTGTGTCAGCCCCAGGCCGTGTCAGCCAAAGGCCCCGAACAGGCTAACCTGGGCCCCTTCCTAGGCCTCCACCAGCTTCTATGAGCTCCTTCAACTGTGCTTTCTATCCCTGCCATTTCCTGCCGCTGGCACCCCATTGCTAGCTCTTCATTTCTCACTCATCCTCTCCCATGATCCTTTTCGTCTTCCCCTTTCAGATGCTTTTGCTGGTCTGATTGAGCGACAGTGATTCTATGAGACCGATTCAGTCCTGTGAGTTCATTGTCATGATACATAGACACAATACCATGAGCTGGTCTAGTAGGCAGTAATAATAGTCCTGGGCTGTGCGGTGGCGGAGCACATCCTTAGTCTTAGCACTCAGGAGGCGGAGGTGGAGGCGGAGGAGGGGCCGGGGCGGGGCGGGGCGGAGGCGGAGGCGGAGGCGGAGGCGGAGGCGGAGGCGGAGGCGGAGGCGGAGGCGGAGGCGGAGGCAGGCAGATCTTTAAGTTTGAGGCCAGCCTTGTCTACAGAGTGGGTTCCAGGAAACCCAGGCCTACACAGAGCAACATTGTCTCTGAAAAAAAACAAAACAAAAGAATACCTCTAGAATCCATCTTTTTTCCAAACCAAGACAAACAAGGTAGTAGTGGCCAGGAGTCACATCAGTAAAAACAAAGAAGTGTATTTAGGACAGGACATCCTTCACCTCCGTCTCCAAAATGTATACAGCCCTGGCTACAACTCCAACAGGAGAAATTTCCACATGAGTGTTGGAATTTGAGCAGCCCATTGCAAAGTCATGAGTACATTGTTAGAGTCTTGTAAAATCAATCTCTGCTTCTCTCTCTCTCTCTCTCTCTCTCTCTCTCTCTCTCTCTCTCTCTCTCTCTCTCTCTCCCCCCTAGATCTTCCTAAACCTAGAAACAACTTAATTCCTGTTCAGAGGACTGGTTTTCTTTGCTATGGGAGACTTTGGAGGTTGACTTTCATTGCCAGCATGAGTCCATTGAGAAACCCTGATGAGCCACACCGCTGGGTGTGTCTGTGAGGCTGATTCTAGAGAGTGGTTTGACCGGGAACAGAAGACCTACCCGACATGGGCGGCACCATCCCCTAAGCTCAGATCCAGGCTGAGTTAAAAACTGAAAAACGGAGAAAGGCATCCTAAGACTTGCAGTCTCTTTTCTCTCCACTGCCATATATGAGCAAAGGGTCTTCCCCACTATGGCAGAAAATACCTTCAACACATGATCAAAACAAACCCTCTTTCTCGCCTACCTCGCATTTTGTCATAGCAACTAGAAAAGGTAAGCTGTTCAAAGACTCCACTCATCCGGTTCTGACCACTCCAAGTATCGGATTGCTTATACTCTTATTAACTTGTAAAGAAACAGACTCGATCTCATGTGGTTTGGTTTTGTTTTGAGACAGGGTGTTATGTAGCCCAATGTGGCGTCAAACTCACTCTGTAGGTGAACATGAAAAGACTTTGCGCCCCTAAGCCTCCTGCTTCTATCTCCCAGGTGCTAGAATTACAGGCATGTGCTACCAGGCTCGGCCAATTCTTTGATACCATTCCTTTCAAATTACGCATTTCTTTTCAGATAGCTAAGAAGTTGTCAGAAATCACTGGGACCCCAACAGTCCTAAGAACCCCAGCCTGGCTGGCTCCTCCTGTATGTGTAGGAAGGAGGGTTCAGTTCCAGAAAGGGAAAATGAAGAGATGTAGTCTATGACACCCCCTCCCCCCCCCACACACCACCACCACCATAAGAAAAAGCAAAACAGTAGTTGCTGTATTCCAACATCAATCTAATTTCTTTGCGCTCAGTGCTAGGGCTGCTGGTTCCTGTTATCTAATTGTCTTAGGTCTTAGAACTCTCTTTCCATGATAAGTACATTTTTTTTAGAGGCATAAACTAACTTTTAACTCTTCCTGAAAAGTGTCTTTGCGAGGAACAGAAGACTTCGCAACTCCCCATCCTTATCCAGATTGAAAATCGCTTTTGTAGTTCTCTATGTTCCTGCGGGAGCTTGAATCTTTTCTCTTGTAAATGTTTTCCTGTTCTTGGTCCTGTTTCTTCCTGGAAGAACCCCACCGAGGGGGTGGGAGGGGGCAGGGGGGAGGGGCTCGCAACTGCTCTGCTGACCACTCCGAGTAGGAGTAGCACACACCTGGCTGAACTGAAACCCTTGGGGCCTCAGCGGGGACTCTGCACACACTCAGAGCTCAGCTCCTCTCCAAAGTTCATTGTCTTGCAGTAGTACCTCATTGCTTTATCTCGCGGGTGAGGAGCCACACCCACTCCCACACATCCACACCCACTCTCAGCAAGGAGTCACGACTTACCCTCCGCGGAGAGAAAGCTGCGGGGCGGCAGTTGAGAAGCATCTTACCTTCCTACCCACCAAACCCACCAATGGCTCCTCTGCACAGCTGTCTCTCTTCCTGCCTCCCTGCTCAACGTGAGCCCGCCAGCTCTCCAGCTGTCAAGTTGATCACAGGTGCACAGAATCCTCTCCTCCACCTCTCATCCCCTCTCCTTCTCTCCCTCCTTCCTTCCTCCCTCCCTCCCTCCCTCTCTCCCTCCCTCCATTCTTTCCTTCCTTCCTTCCTTCTTTCCTTCCTTCCTTCTTTCCTTCCTTCCTTCCTTCCACTCCATCATAATTTGCTTTGTCCTAGCTTAAACCACCCCCCCCCAGCCCTCCTGTCACCTTGCTGGACTCCCTTATGCCTCTCTCCTGCACCCCCAAGGGGGCTCCTTCTCCCGTCTCAGCCAGTCCATCAGAAAGAACGTATTCACTAGGACTGGAGAAAGCTCCAGGTCTGAAGATGCCGGGCTGGTTGGCCAGAGGCCTGCAAAGCTCCCTATTTGCTGGTTGATCTCACTCGCTATTCCCAGGGTTAAGGGGTGGGAACTTTGCTAGTTAGAATAGAACAGGCCTGTGGTCCCAGCTACTCCGGAAGCTGAGGTGAGGAAGAATGAAAGTTCAAGGCCACCCTGGGCATTTTAGTGAGATTTCATCACTCGATTAAACAGATTAATAAGATAGAAAAGTGGTAGAGATACAGTATAGTGGTAAGGCCCTTGCCTCGGTTCTAGGTCTATTCCCAGCAGGACTCAATCAATTAATTAGTCCATTAATTGGACAGATAGAAAATTTCTCTCTCTCTCTCTCTCTCTCTCTCTCTCTCTCTCTTTCTTTCTTTTAAAAAAATGTTTGTCATAAGCCACTTTAACCAATCAAATTGTGATGATCATAGAGACTAGAGTCTGGGATAGGAACAGTTTAAGGAGCTAGCTTAAGGGGTAGAGATACTTCTCCAGGGGTGACAAATCTCTGGTGCTGGTGACATAGCACTGGCTGGCCCGAGCACTAATGAACTTTATACTATATAACAGTTAACCCTATGCTTTAAGAGCATCACTCAACTAAAAAAACAAACACAAACAAACAAACAAACCACGACGAAGGAAGAGACAAACCTTGATAGAGGTCCTCAGCAGACAACACTTTAAAATACTTCTGTCTGGCTGCTCACGGAGGAGTAGATGCGGGTAATTGCTCTGGCCGCCATGACCGAGGAGGGCCTCTTGGGCTTTTGTGTTCTCAAAAGGAGGAATTCAGTCAGGGAACATGGAGGGAAGAGCAGAGGCTTACTTGGCAAAGCAACAGAAGTTCTTTAGTGAGGAAGCCGACGTTTAATAAAGTTAGATGAAGCAGGCACTCCCGGGAGAGACGGGGAGCGGGCTGCCCCGAGGCGGGAGCTGCCTGGTGGGCTCGGCACTGTGGATTTTGAAAGTAGTTTTAATGGAAGTTAAGAGGTGGATGTCATAGCCGTGGGGTAAGGTGAGGTGCTATCTGTCCTAAACCACTGTGGGCTGGATCTTGCTCTTTTAGGGTATTTTCTCCCATGACTTCCACAAAAGGGGAACATTGTCAAAACCACAATGCAGATGGTATTATAATGGCATTAGGTCACTTAAAGATTAATAGCCTTAATTTATATCCTTAATTAACCCGTGTGGGAGAATGTCCTGGTGCCTTCATTTCCAACACAGCAGGGGACAACCTAGACTGTCTTTGCCATTTGTTCTCGGAAGCTCTAGCCTTCCTATGAGCTTGGCAATCTCCACCCCAGTGGCAAGCCCTTGTATTCTTCCTGCCTACCATTCTGACCTCAGCATCTAACTCCAGCACTTGAATATGCATTTTAATTCACACATCTGTCTCCATCATAACAGCTGGAGGGGAGGCTGGCCCTTGTATACATGAACAGTCTCTATGACATTTTGTTTGGTTTGACAATGAACAACCAGGATAACTGGGCAGTGGTGGCGCACGCCTGTAATCCCAGCACTCTGGGAGGCAGAGGCAGGTGGATTTCTGAGTTCGAGGCCAGCCTGGTCTACAGAGTGAGTTCCAGGACAGCCAGGCCTATACAGAGAAACCCTGTCTCCAAAAACCCAAATCCAAAAAACAAAACAACAACAACAACAACAAACACCAAACAACCAACCAGGAGAATTCAGTGACATAAATTTTATTTGTACGTAATGTTGTCTAGTTATGTTTCTTATCCGCATTGAGGGCCCAAAGGGGATAACAATTTTTGTAAACATATGAAGCAAGTATCGATTATTACATCTTTAGTGGCCAATTTGGGAAACTTGGGAGAGTTGGGCTTGCACACAAGATACTAAGCACTCTACATAAATCATCTGGAATATGGAAAGAATAAGAAAGAGGAGGACGAGCAGGAGGAGGAGGAGGAGGAGGAGGAGGAGGAGGAGGAGGAGGAGGAGGAGGAGAAGAAGAAGAAGAAGAAGAAGAAGAAGAAGAAGAAGAAGAAGAAGAAGAAAGGGCCTTAGTTATTCAGCTATTTCCAGTGTATTTGAGCTTCAGTTCTGGGTCTGCTCATTTTGAGTGGAAGAGAGTCACCCGGTGGGGACTAATTTACATTGATAACATGTTGTAACTTAATGGGCCCTCTGCAAAGCTGAGACTGTGAATGGGATCAATAGTGCATATTCTGTAGGCAGGCGTTTTAATGCATTTATCCACATCTGAGTATTAGTCTTAATAAGCTTTGTAAGCTTTGACTATCATTGCTTCTTTGAGAGCTAATAAGAAATACAGATCTGCACACTGAATTTCCATTAAGCAGGCAAATTCACATTATAAGTCATTATGGAAACTAATTATTTAGGAAAAAGAAAGCCGTTCTACTGGCTAGAAAAAGTTACCGTCATAGTCCTAGGATATAAAATTAGTCCATTCCCCCTCCCCCCATAGTATCGTCCCCAAAGCAATATCATTTTTTTTTTTCTCATTTCGAAGCAAGTCTTCATGACTGTGAGAGAAAACCTCCAACTCTCAGAGACCGGTCTTTCTCCTTGGGTTTGCCTCCTCCAAAATGTGTGGGCTCGGGAGGCGAATCCATGTGTTCTAACAACTGGGTGGCTACTGTTGAAGCAATACTGTCTCCCATGCAGGGGACCCACCACATCTTTTCCTCCACCCATTTTTTTTTCCAAGTAACATTTCCTAGTTTCCAAATGAGAAAGGGAGTCCACACATGGGAACAGCGAGATAAATTTCTCGGTAAGTCTAAATCCTCTACTCTTCTGGGGGCATAAACCTCTCTCTGCTGGGAATTAGCGAAGGGGAAAACCCCCTTTGGCTCTAACCGTGTGGAATCACTTGATGACTAGAAACATCCTCCTTCCTCTCAGGTTGCCTGGGCCAAGGCTCCATTACCCAGGGGACCAGAGATGGAAGAATAGATTTTTTTTTTTTTTTTTTTTTTTTTTGGTTTTTCGAGACAGGGTTTCTCTGTGTAGCCCTGGCTGTCCTGGAACTCACTTTGTAGACCAGGCTGGCCTCGAACTCAGAGATCCGCCTGCCTCTGCCTCCCAAGTGCTGGGATTAAAGGCGTGCACCACCACCGCCTGGCTGGAAGAATAGATTTTGTTGGAAGGGAATATTATTTCAGTTCAACAGGAAGTAGAGACATTCAATAGCCCCCAATTCTTTCTGGGGTTTGACATAAATACCTCTATCGTGTGTTGAGAGAAACCCTAGTCTAGAGCAATCATGGGGTGTCTCTGATATTAAGGGAAATGGTGGGCATGGATAGAGGGAAGAAATTTAATTGAAACTCAGACCTCAGATTCTTACTTGACCCTAACTACCACATTATATTTTCACTATATTTTTGAACATTAAATGCCTCTTAGGTTTTTGCCAAGAATTTTGAAACCGTCAAAATCCAATCTACATAATAGTCAGTTAACTCAGGGGGTCCATAATTGAGGTTTCTGATCTTTAAGTGCACACAGTCTGGAAACTCATATGCCACATAGCGGCCCAAAGCTAAAACGTTATGCGTGAGGACAACCTTTCTTAAAGACCTTGAGCCACTGGGACTTTGCCTTGCAGGTAATGAGCCCTCCCTTGGGTTTATTCCACACTTGGACATGCATGGATAACGACTCATCTGCTGGGGTCTGATTCCATTTCACGAGGACACTGAGCGAAGGGTCAAGGAAAATTGGTCTTTGTTTAAAGTGGCCCCCTGTAAACATATCTCACTTCCAATGTGCTGGGGGTTAGCATTTCCCTTCCTTCTCTGCTTTGGTGGAGGAGCAGAGAGCAACAGAAGTAAAATTTAGTAATGGAATTGCCTTGGGACTTAAGAACCTTTAGAAAACAGAGACTGTACGGACACTTGAGATATTAGATCTACGCCTACAGAAGCTGTGGGCGTCGTGCTTTTTAACTAGAGGGACTTAATGAGTAGCCAGGGGACACTACATATCAATAAGGATCCTGCTGAGTCACAGCCACATCGGAAGTGTATGTATTTCTATGACTAAGCTCAATCCAAGTGCTTCCACAAGAAATAAACTTCATCTAATAAGGACTCAAGGCTCCAAAGCAATAACCACCCAATTGCTTCTACTAAAACACTTTTTTTCTCCCTAGTTTTACTGTACTGACTGGAGGGTTAAAATTATTCCACTTAAACAAAACTCCTAGTACAGTATCTTACATGTGGTAAGAGCCTGTGGGTCGATGATAGGTCATCGATTAAAGGCATAGACTGTTGATGCCCAACTGGGAGATGCCATTTCTACTTGAAGGTAAAAGAATCCATCAGATTCAGTGTATGTCACACTGACCTCTGTGTTTTGTTTTTTTAATTTGTTTTGCTTTTTTAAGACGGGGTCTCATGTAGCCCAGGCTGGCCTGGTGACGCTATTTATCTAGGGATGAGCTTCAACTCCTGGACTGACCATCTTCATTCTCCTGCCCCCAAGTGCTGGCATGTGCCACCAGACGGGACCTTAACAGATAATAGATAGATAAATGATAGATGGATAGATAGATACATGATAAGTAGATGATAGAGATAAATGATAGATAATAGATAGATGATAGATACATAGATATATATATATAGGCAGATGATGAATTCATTGACTTATTGGTTAATTGATTTTTTTTTTTTTTTAAGGGAGGGATGTTGGGTTTATTTTCTCTTATACTTTGAGGGTCTACCCCATCAGAAGACATGGCGACATAAGCACTGGTCACCTTGGGTCCTTTGCCAGGAAGCAGAGAGAGGAATGAGCACTCCACAGGGGCTCTGAAAGGGAGCTTTGAACCTGATTGATGGAAGTAGCCCAAGGTGAACACGAAGTCAGAACAGAAACAGCCGCCGAGTACAATCGTTTTATCTGATTTGTTTAGAATTTGGTTGCCAGAAACATGCATACATTGTCAGGGCACAGGCTACCTACCTACCAGTCTCTAGCGGGGCACATGGGAGCTGTTTTCTTCTACTTCTAGGTGAGGCTCTGAGGAAGGTGTATTTCCATACACACATTCAGATCAATCCTAGGAGTCTTGTTGGAAGGATGGTCTATGGAGGGAGAACGGCATTGGAGAAGCCATAGATTCCTTAGGTGTTTGGAATGCTGAGGAGATTCACAGTTACCCAGCTAGAGACTGAATCCATCAAACTGAATATGTACAGTGTAATAGAAACTGCATCATGGGCTTTGAAATGAGAATCCTTATAGTTAGGCCAGCCTGGTGCTGCATATCTTTAATCCCAGCACTTGAGAGTCAGAGGCAAGCAGATCTCTGAGTTCGAGCCCAGTCTGGTCTACAGAAAGAGTTCCAGGAGACCCAGGGCTACACAGCGAGACCCTGTCTCAAAACAAAACAAAACAAAACAACAAAAACAAAACACCTCCCCCCCCCCCCGAAAAAACAAAAAACAAAGCAAAACTCTAAACCCTCCAATACTGGAGACCGCTGTTAAGTGTAGCTTCTTACTTGTGATGCAAAGTTGATAACCCTATTCTATAGAGGATATATATACGTGTGTGTGTGTGTGTGTGTGTGTGTGTGTGTGTGTGTGTGTGTGAATATTTTCAGTAGCCTTCTATAAGTGACAGCCAATGGCATCATTGGATAGACATATGTCCAACCTGGGGGGATGTTTACCAAATTACCCCCATGACTCTATAGCGTCACACATTGTTTATTGTGTATCTACAGTGAGCCAGAAATATGCTTGCTCTCACGTGTGGGACACTGGCTGGACACATGTACACCTGTGTTATGGCCTTTCTATCCCAGGAGAGAAGAGAGACATTAAACCAAAATCCTTCGGCAGAACATTCCAAGAATGGGAAAAGCCTTTGGAGAGTTAGCAATGGGAGCCCTACCTGTTTCTGTGAGTGTGTCCTTGCTGTTTCTCTCCTTATAGGGGGTAGGGAAATGCTGCAGAGATGTATGACTGCCCGCTTTCACAGGAACAATTATTTTTAATTTTACGGCATGAAGGAAACCTAAGCCGGACGTGATGGCAAAGTCCATCTCCCCAACACTCCAGGAGCAGAGGCAGGAGGATTGCCTTCTGTTCGAGGACTGCCTGAGCTACACAGCAAGAGTTCCGAGCCAGCCTGGGTTACAAATCAAGATGTTGCCTCACAAACCAAAACACCCTTCTTCCACCAAAAAAAGAAAAAGAAAAAAAAAGAAAAGAAAAGAAAAGAAAAAAAAACTTAACGCAAGCCATTCGATATTTCAATCAGCATTATTTTGATAATAGAATATTCACTCAGTAGAATAAGCAGAAAGGAGCTTGCAAGGGTGTACAGGTGATTTCCAGGTTGTTGGGGAAACTGAGGGAAACATCTGGGCTGAGTTGCCGGGAATGAAACCAAAATACACTGCAGAACCACGTCTCTGAGAGCAGAGGCTGCTGCTATGTGCATGGGAAAGCTGCAGCAGCAAGAAACTGTAGCCGCCGCCGCTGTGCCTCGTGCAGACCCCCAGGCCTTTGCTCCTGCCTGCATCCATCCATCCGTTCTGTTAATGAATGGTCCTCAGTTCTGAGTTAAGTCTTCCAAGAGGACACGGAGCATGGGACCAAGTCACATCCCCAAGACTAGCCACAACACAGCCGGAGGGGTCTGGGAGTAATCGGGAAAGCCCGTCACAAGAGTGGCCAAGAAGGTCCAGGGCCACCTGTTACACTCATTCACCTGGAAGACCATATTCTCAGAGTCGGAAAGAGGGCACAACAGGATGCCACCACGCCGTGGAAGCATGCGCAATGCTTCTGTTTAGATCCCGGCACACCCAGAGAGGTGCCAGGTGGGCACGGTCACCAGCCTATAACACCAACACCTTGAGACAGAGACTAAGGCTCCCCAGATCAAGTCGGTTAGCAGCAAGCTCTGCGTTCAAGAGAGACCCTGACTCAAAGAATATGCTAGAGGGCTGCTGGGGAAAACGGACGCGAACCTCAGGTCTCTGTGGATTCACGCGCACCCAGGTACACGCTCACAAATATGTGCCCCCCACAAGTATGTACATACACCCGAGTTATACACATACGCCGCTCCCCGAGAGAGAGCAGATTCTGCTGACACCTCAGTGCTCTCTGATTCCACTGCAGTAGAGCTGCCCTTTTAGCTGATTACTAGTGCTGCACTTCAGGGGAACCTCTGGAGACATGAAGGAATGCTCTCCTTCCTACCCTCTGGCTTTCTAACGCCGGGGGAATAGGCGGCTCACGGGGCAAGTGTTATCAATTTTCCTGATACGCCGTGGAAGTTCATGACTGATTTTTCCATTTGCCAGTCAATGTGACTTGCAGGTGTCACCGATGACATGATGCAGAGATGGGAGGTGACATCTGTGGCAGATCCACATGTCAATCCGCCGATTAACTGATAAAAAAATCAAGATGACTCAGAGGGGGGTAATGTTTTAAATGGGATGAAAAGCCAAGAAGCCAATTATTTCTTATACATTTGAAAACAAAAGACCCCCTCCCTCTCCTTCTTTCTCATATAACAACATGGAGCAGGACAATTCTAGATCTCTGCCTCTAGCTTCGTAGGTCCCTCATAGGTGGTCCATTGTGGGCTGTAGACCTAGGGGTCCTGACAAGCCCGTGGAAGTCACCCATGGCTTAGCCTGCTCTAATGTCCAGACGGTGAAGATTCAAAGCTGGGCCGTACCCATGGTGGCGATGAGCTGTAGATTCCCATGGGGTCAGCAGAGCTCTAAATGACTCTCCCAAATATTACTGCACTGAAAAGTTGTAATTTTTAGAACATACCATAAAGACTCACTTTGACTGAGGAGACAATTAATAATGCAGGTGGACTCACTGCGTCATTCATCAGGATGCTGGGTCATTGACCGGTGGTTTGTATGGAGTATAAGATTGCTGGGCTGCCTTTCATAAACTATAGTCTTTTTTTTGTCATAATGACATATAGAGAGAGGAAATTATGGGTTTCTGGGAGTGACAGGTCTCCTAAGCCTTGCTTCTAGAGAGGTGAGGAGTTGGAACCAAATATCCGAAAGATCGATGCCAATTTTTAGGAATATGGTTTTGCCTTCTTGCATGGGAAGTAAAAAACCTCTTCCATGAGGGACTAGAACACGGTGGGTTCTGCTTCACTCTTCCCAGTGGTTCTCAGTAGTCCTGGAAACCACATGCTTCGGAAACATTATGGGATGGATCCCTATGCTTCCACAGAGCTACTCCTTGAGGAGATAGACTGGGGTAGCCTCTGCCGTTTGACATCCTGGTATTTAACTACTATGTCTGTAAGAAGGCCGTGACTTATCTAAGACCCTGTCACTGCCAAACGAAGTGTCCTTCTGGTTTAGGGCTTGCATGTGTCCACAGTTGGGAACAGGGGTCTTTCAAGGTCTGTTCCATGACGCAGTGGTCATCAGGAGTATCTCGGGGCTTCCTCTCCGCATCCTGCCTCCTGACGTAGCTCTGCTGTGGGTTCCTGGACTCTGCCACATCTCTAGCCTGGGGCTTTTCCTCCTTCATTGCCGTAGACTTTATAATCACAGCTGATGTTGTCATGGGCCTCTGTTCTTCAGTGACCTTCAGTTCTTCCCAGGTCTTAGTGGGGATACAATCTTCCTGAAGCTTCTGAGCTCAGTCTTCCAAAAAGCCCAAAGGCAAGAGACAGGCCAACTTCTAGAGAAACCAAGAAGAAAGCACACGTAGCCTCTCACATCTCATTAGACCGCCCTGCTGTGTGCCAAAGGTGGAGAGCTGCAAATCCACAAATGTAAGTTGAATGAAGAAGCAGATGGGACGGATCTAATTGGGCCAGTACTAACTTGAGCACAATAGTTTTCAAACGCTCCAGTCAAGCACGCACAAACTGAGTCACTTAAAATGCGTCTCTAGTTCCCGTCCTCAGTTGCTGGGTTCCAGACCTGATGACTGGACTCGTGGCTATTCCAGACATCCAGACATCCAGACTGACCAGGGAGCCTGTCCTTGTGAGGATCCTGCATCTCATTACCTCACTGACGCACCTGCTGCCTCAGCCCCTGTAGCATTGTCTTTTGCGATATTGGCATGCTGTTCTGGTTGTGTCTGATCTCATCACACCCCACGGGGAACAGAATCCTTCTCTTAGCTGCAAATAAGTCCAGTTACCCGGAAAAACCCAGTTCCTCCTGAGTTCTTCACTGCCTTTTAGACTGTGTGATGGATGTTTCCCTAGACGCTCAAAAGTTTCCTCATCCTTGCAGATAGGGACCATTCAGGTCCAGAGACCCAAAAGTTTAGCCTGCAGCACAGCCCCTGAAGGCCTGTGTAAGCGAAATGCTGTGTGCCCCTGCCCCAAGTTTCTGGCCTTCAGTGCTGCCAGGGGTGTGAAAGATTTCCATGTCTTCTCTTGCTTCTGATCTTGCATGGATCTATAGACTTGATGTTAGGCAAGTCTATTACCACCGAGTTCTAACCCAAGGCTAAATATGCATTTCTGATGCAGACAGCCTACTTACTAACTGTTCATGTTCCTTTTCTTTCAGAAGCTCATCATGCACACCTCCACCAGGAGACAGAGCTGATTCATGGTCTCAGGGCCTCTGAATCTCCCAAATTCTGTCTCAGAGTATGAGGTCATAGCTGGCCCAATAAAAGTTGTGTTTTTTTATGTAATGGTTATTAGAATTCATATGTGCATTTCCATACCCAAAACAATTTGTAAACACAGATGCAGAATTATATTTTTGTAGGATAATTCTTCCTCCAAATAAAAACCAAGTGTTCCTAAAACCCAGAATTGGGAAGACTCACCATGGTTACTGCGTCTGGGAGCATCTTCAGTACTGACTGAACCTCCCTCCCGGATGCAGGCAGGAGTGGCACACAGGTGACACTAGGGCCTGGAAGGAGAGTCCACAAGCCTCCAGGGTAACCGGAAGAGGCTCCGGCAAAGGCAAAGTGTGGGTAGATTTTAAAGAAATGACTAGTGGTGGCATAAGATTCTAGGGGTGGGAAGAAAAATCATCCATACCGGAGACCAACAAGTGTGCTTGAAGAAGGCAGCCGTGGGCCCCTGTGTGAGGAGGGGCCGGCCACAACTACCAAGCAGGGAAAAGCTGTGTGTGTATGTGTGTGTGTGTGTGTGTGTGTGTGTGTATGTGTCTGTGTGTCTCTGTGTGTGTATGTGTCTCTGTGTGTGTCTGTGTGTATCTACATGTGTCTGTGTGTATATGTGTGCCTCTGTGTGTCTGTGTGTGTGTCTGCCTGTTTGTATATCTGTGTGTATGTGTCTATGCCTAAGTGTGTGTGTGTGTCTGTGTATCTCTCTGTGTCTGTGTGTCTCTCTCTGTGTGTGTATGTGCATGTGTCTGTGTGTATATGTGTACCTGTGTGTGTGTGTGTGTGTGTGTGTGTGTGTGTGCCTGTTTATATGTATGTGTGTGTCTGTTTTTCTCTCTGTGTGTAGGTATCTGTGTGTGTCTGTGTGTGTGTGTCTATGTGGGTGTGCCTGTGTGTGTCTCTCTCTGTGTGAGTGTATGTGTGTCTATGTGTCTACATGTGTGTGTGTCTGTGTGTCTATATGCATGTCTCTGTGTGTATGTGTGTGTACATGTGTGTCTGTGTCTGCCTGTGTGTATGCATGTCTGTGTGTATGTGTCTATGCCTATGTGTGTGTCTGTCTGTTTGTGTGTGTCTATGTGTGTGTGTTTCTGTATGTCTCTCTGTGTCTGTGTGTATATGCCTGTGTGTACATATGTCTGTGTATGTGTCCATTTTATGCCTGTGTATATGTCTGTGTGTGTGCCTGTGTGTGTCTGTTTGTGTCTCTGTGTGCGTGTGCATGTGCATATGTGTGTATGTGCATGTCTGTGCGTGTGCATGTGCATATGTGTGTATGTGCATGTCTGTGTGTATGCGTGTGCCTGTGTGTGTGACTATGTGTGTGGGTGCCTGTATATGTGTATGTATGTCTATGTGTGTGTGTATGTGTGCCTGTGTATGTGTGTGTATGGAGGTGTCTGTGCATGTGTGTATGTATGTCTATGTGTGTGGGTGCCTGTGTATGTGGGGGGGGAGGGGTGAAATCAGGGCCTCTCTCTTCTCCCCCTCCCATGTGTTCCTCCATGGGAACAACCCTCAGGAAGCCACTTGACAACTATGACTTCATTTCCCACTAATTACTTTCCCAGAGCACAGCCCAGGAGGCTCTGTGGAGGAGCCCAATCAAGGTGTCCAGTGTAGTACAGGTCCGTCTGCTGCCCCTACGAAGTTACTGTCCTCCTGCAGGCCCCTCCTCCTGCAGGCCCCTCCTCCTGCAGGCCCCTCCTTCTACAGGCTCCTCCTCCTGCAGGCCCCTCCTCCTGCAGAGAGTTTAGCCCATCCCTGCCCAGTTGATGACCCATCGATAGTGGGTCTCCCACTTCAGGCGTGAGAGAGTGTGATCTCCCTGAGGGACTTGGAAGCCTGCTCTGTGGCTTCTGTAGGGTGAGGGAGGGTATGAGGTGCTGAGTTTGCTTGAAGAAGTTTTGCCTCAGATGCTTGGCATTTGCTAGCATAGCCATAAAGGAATCGACATTCCCCAGAGTCTATAAGAAAGAGCACATAGTCTTAGCATGAAGCGCACCTGTTTCTTTCTGGTAGATGAGTCTCCTGTCTTTACTGCTCAATCTGGGCATGCCGGTCAGCAACAGTGAACTGATATTTGCCAGTTCCTTTATGTGTCCAGCCCACTCATAGGCAGGCCTTGGCATTCACGGTGTAAATAATAAAACGTAGGAAACATGACATAAATTATATCCCAAGATGTCGAATGTTGCTTCTTAATTTCACATTCTTAGATGAGAGATGTTATCGATTTGTTTCTGAGATGTAAGAGACAGAGAATTGGGGGACGGGGTGGGGGGGTGGGGGGGGGAGACCTTCGAAGTCGACCATTTTTCTCGGAGCTAGTTTTGTTGATTTCGGTGCGACCCTGAGCATTTGCGTGCCAGACTTCATGCATGTACTTTCAAAAAAGGCGAAGCGCTTTCGCAGAAGTTCTGTCGCGTGCTGTGGAGCAGGATGCCTTCCATCTGCCTGCGACTTCGGTGCTGCAGTTAAAATTCAGCAAGTGGAGGAAAATTAGAAAACACAGACTCACTAAACCCTCTCAGCGGGGGGGGGGGGGCAGGCGAGGAGAACCTTGTGCAGAGGGTGTGTGGGTGGAGAGGGCTTCGGATCACAGGCTTGGGGGAGGCTCAGGGCGCTGGGGAAGCTCTTAGCTATTTGGGGGCAGCTTACCTAGAGTGCACTCGCATGCCTTGATTGCTTCATTTTTCTTTAGAAATGTGGGCCAAAATGTCCCAACCTTTAGAGGGTTTTTTGGGGTGGGGTGGGGTGGGGAAAGGGATCATTTGAATTTACAGCTTTTTCTGGCTTCCTGTCTTGTTTTTGTTTTTTTGTTTTTTTTCTTTCTTTTCCTCCTCCTCTTCTACCTCTTTCTCCTCCTTCTTCTTCTTGGAGACAGGGTCTCATGTAGCCCAGGCTGTCCTCTAACTTAATACGTAGCTGAGGTTGTACCTGATTTTACCTCTTGAGGAGTGGGGCTCAAGTATGTGTCACCGTACCCCAGTTTGTGCTTCGCTGGGGACCAACCCAGGGTTTCATGTGAACTTGGCAAGCACTACACTGAGTGAGCTATAGTTTTAATCCCCGGCCCCCCTCCCCCCGCCCCCCTCCCCCCACCCCGTCTCATTTCTCAATGACATATGAAAAACAAAACCTTTGTGCATTGACTCAGTTGCATTAAAATAACAGTTAAAAAATACTCTAAATAAAACAAATCTCATTCTTGAGAGTAAAAACATGTAAGAATGGAAACCCATCACTCAATAAAACATTCACTGGCTGAAACTGTCTTTAGTGTTACAATGCAAGATTCACCTCCCAGGACCAAGGACAAGTAGCTAAATATCACAAACACTACTCTCCCCGCCCCCCCCCCCCCAGGTTGAGTTTTCTCAGGGACTCTTCTTTAAATTCAAACTCTGTTCTCTCCTTCTTTGTGAAGAACACAGATACTGTTTACAGATTTGCTTTTAATCTATTTCCAAAATTCAGAGTGAAAAAAAAAAAAGCCTGTTTCTAATTTGCTGACGGTTTTTTTGGGGAGGGGGAGCTCTCCTCCTCCTCAGCCTTTGCACAAGGCACTTTATTAATAATTTATCACAGTGTTCCGCAGCAGAGATAAAGCAGACGCCCACATGATCATTTTGTGTTCATAATGTGCGCTCCGTCGTGCCTTTAATCTCCCTGCACCTGCTGGCACCTGCTCCCTCCCCCTTTTTAAGGTCTCTGTCTTCTGTTCTGGGGTGCACACAGCTCTGCGCTTCACGTGGCGCGCTGCCTGGGGAGGCTGTTGATGGCGAAGAAGATGGCGCAGCCCTCCCTCCACGACCTCATTTCCACCCGGCCCCTCTTCCATTCCAACTTTCTTTTCACAAAATCTCGCGTGCGGATTTTGGAGATGCAGGCGAGGAGAGCGTTCAAAGTTACTATCCTCCTGCAGGCCCCTCCTCCTGCAGGCCCCTCCTCCTACAGGCCCCTCCTCCTACAGGTTGAGCTCTAGATAAGGCTATGTATGCTCTGGGGCCTAATCCCATGGGATTCAATGGTGGCAGCATGGGGGGAGGGGGAGGGGAGGGGAGAGGGGAGGAAGTTGAGAGGAGGAAGCAGATGCTCTTTTACCAGGCAGATGCTACTATAAGATGTCCTCCGAGCAGCCATTTTCTCCTCAAAGCCCAGAGAATATGCTGCATAGGATGTAGGAAGACTGCGATGTGCACCCCCCCAACCGTGTCCATGACAACTGATGAGGGAGGCTATCTACCTTAATTTTTTTTTATTGAATATAGTCTTCATTTACATTTCAAATGTTATACCCTTTCCTGGTTCCCCCCTCCCAGAAAACCCCCAACCCATCCTCCCACCCCCTGCCTCCAAGAATATGCCCCTCCATCCGACCCACTCCCACCTACCCTCCTTCGATTTCCCCATGCTGCCCCCCCCTCGATTTCCCCACTCTGGGCATCAATCGAGCCTTCATAGGACCAAGGACCTCTCCTCCCACTGATGCCCGACAAGGCATTCCTCTGCCACACTTGTGGCTGGAACCATGTGTGCCCCTTGGTTGATGGTTTAGTCCCTGGAAGCCCTGGGGAGTCTGGTTGGCCGACATCGTCATTCTTCCCATGGGGCTGCAACCCCTTCAGCTCCTCCGGACCTCCCTCCAATTCCTCCGTTGGGGACCCCGCTCTCAGTCCAATGGTTGACTGCTAGCATCTGAAGCTACTTTTGGAGATACTTTTTGCTGTGCAGGAAGGCCCCGACCTCAGCTTGCTGCTCTGCCTCTTTGATGAGGCCTCTTCTTGAGTGAGCTTCCTTCTCATGCGTTTTGCGAAGTTGATTCTCTTAGAGATGACCTATATTTCCTCATTAAGGAAAGCTCGAGAACTAGGAATTGTTTTCATCTTGAAAACTCAGATCGTGAAAGAGATTTAGGACCCAGTTGTTAAGGGAGGGAGCTGGAGCTGGCCTCCAAACCTTCCTAAGATAATTAGCTGCCATTAGGAAGGAAAATAAAAGTGGCTTTAAAAGGTTCTTTCTTGCCTAAGTCTCTTTCCTCTTCATTGTTTATTTCAACTCTGTAAAGAAAAGTAGAAAGTTTCCTGGGTAGTGGTGGCGCACGCCTTTAATCCCAGCACTTGGGAGGCAGAGGCAGGCAGATTTCTGAGATCGAGGCCAGCCTGGTCTACAGAGTGAGTTCCAGGACAGCCAGGGCTACACAGAGAAACCCTGTCTGGAAAAATTAAAAAACAAAACAAAACATAAGTTTCCACAGTAATCAATCTTTGGACACATCAAAGACCATAGCAGTTGATTTCTCTTAAGGACTGTGAACCTTAAGGCCACATGGACCCCGAGAAAGGGGGGGGCGAGTGGAAAAGTTAGGGATTCTTGATGCTTGGGGAATTTTCTGAAGACAGGAGAGGGCAGAAACCACAGACAACAGAAGCAGAAACAAATGAAGAAAATGCTTACTGCCCCTAAGGTATCAGCTTTCCCTGGACATCAGCCGTGTTTTCTTCTCGGCATAAACAGTTGGAATGTGTGATTTTTTTTTTCCCACATGGTCTTCCTTTAACTCTTGCTTGATATCAGTTACATAACACTCTGTCTCTGGAATTCTTAGGTAAAAAGGTCGGATTGGAGATAGAATAAGGATTGGGATGGTAGCATTTGAACATTAGGTATATTGAAGACCCTAGGGGTAGAGGCGTACTCCTGGAATCCACTATCATGCCGTGTAAACCGTCTGAGGCCGCCCATGGGTGTGTAGTTGTATAGGGCGGGGACAAAGTGGTCTAACTTGGGCGATAAAGGCAGCTGAAACCACAGACCAGACATCACATCCCTATGTAGCACAGAAATTTTAATGGTGTTTTTCACAGAAGCTGCCCTCACTGGAGTGAGTCAGACTCTGTCCCTGCCTGCTATTTCCTCCCTGCCCTGGAGCAACTCACCTCTGCCCCCTTTGCCTCGAGGGTAGCCTGGGAGTGAAGACACCTCAGATCCCAGTATGTAGTTGTGAGGTTTAACCAGGATGCGTGTTTATAGGATTTAGGCAATGTCCGGAGAATGGCGTTAGTTTGTACATCCACGAATTACTTTATGTATATCCGTATACGCATATATAAAATGAGTCTGTCGTGAATTTGAGCTACTCACAGTATATGGCAGAAGGCTATTTAATATTTGAAAAATGCCATAGCGGAAGGGATCCCCGCCGATTCCAGCTTCCATGTCTCTGGTTTAATATGATACAAGTGTTTCCTTTTACCGTTTAATGAAACATCTTTGTGATGGTTATGTGTAAATAAGTACTCCACCTCCCAAGACCTTCTCAAAGACTGACTACCGAGATGACACCTTAGCATAGGGGGAAGGGGGGAGGATTCAGAAAAATATCCAAGTACAGGTTCTGCCCCTCGCCAGGGTCATCCTTCCTCTCTGCAGGGTCTCTTGTTTATTTTGGTGTCACCAAGGCGAAGTCCTGAGTCAGACTGGATGGAATTCCTGAACTGGAACTTAGCTTAGACTAATTGGGTAGTGTGTTATGACTTGGGAAACACATTGTTCATGATCCCGCTGTTGGTTTCCAAGGGACTCCCAGGAAGGGACGAGGGCTCATAAATATGACTAGTTGTGTGCTTGTGATTCATGCACTCTAACCGGGAAGGAAGAGCCGAGTCAAGCAAGCCTCTTGAGGTGTCCGCCATCCCAGTTGCCCCACCAGCATGTAGGAAATTTCTTCCTGTTGACTCACGGCTCCGAGGAACTTTATGGGCTCTGTGGCTGTTGGACCGAGGTGTCACCCACTGTCCCAGAGTTTGCCATTCATCCGGGTTTCCAGCTCAGTGTATCAGCCTCTACCTAAGGAGTGTAAATATTGACTTCTGGCTGTGTGGTATTGTGAGTCCTGTAAAACGATACCCTTGAAAAGCCTGCACAAAACATTGCCATGTTCCAGTCCTTGAGCAAGGCGAGTGGTCCGGGAGAGGGTCACGAGTGTGGACAAACAGCACAGATTAAGAGCACCTGCCACCTGGACCAGCTGCCCCATTCAGAGATGTGTTTTAAAGGTGTAAGGGCCGAGTCGAAGTGGCTTAAATGTCTATTGATCCGTCCAGGCATCCAGGGAAATGGTTGTGTAACCTGCTTTTGGGGGCGTCCCTGTGATTGTGCTGGGTGTGTGTGTGTGTGTGTGTGTGTGTGTGTGAGTAGCAGCTGTGTGCCGCTGATAGATCCCCCTATATCCTGGGTTTCGATGCCCTCACCTGACGGAGGATTGGGGTGGCTACTTGGAAGGGTTGTCAAGACCAAATAATATTCTTAAGGAACTTCCGCCGGCGCTTGGCGCGGGACCGCGGCCAGCAGCAGGTACTGAGTGGATGGTGCTGCACCACTTGAGGATAACGTGCAGACATGAACTTGATAGCACAGATCTTTTCAGAAGGAGGTGGCATTGCTTTGTTCGAATCTTCTCAATCCTCTAGAGACTGGGGTTTGGGTTTCTCTTGTCTTTATTTTTGCCCCAACCCCACCCCACTCCACCCCTTGTGACCCCAGAATCCGGAAGCTCACACAGCCTCACCATACTGCAGGAAAACTTCATTGGCGGAACGGGTTTCTCAAGGGTTTTCTTCTCGGAAGCATTTTTGAAATTAAAAGTAATATTCGTTTCCCCCAACAGAAACAGTGTTGTGCTCAGAGAGGCCCTCCCCAGGCGGAGCCGGCTGGATTGAGGTTGTGTGGTTAGTAGCCCCTGTCTGAGGCCCCGCCCGTGTGCTGTTCCGCTCCTCCTTCGCTGAAGACGCTAGTCCAGGCTCACACAGCCCACCCATTTCTTAGGCTCAGAGATCTACAATTCCCTTCTCTTTGGAGGGATGACCCCGGCTGTGCCTGGCTTAGGAGACCTGGTACCTGGACACTCCCCCAGCCCCGTAGCTCCTCCTCTGTCTCAGCTTCGGCTCCCTCGGTCTTCCCACCTCCTCCCACAGCACGCACAGGTGCCTGCACAGCTTTCTCTGCCTCTGTCTCTCCTCCTTCTGCAGGAGGCCCAGTGCAGCATCTTACCAGCCTGCGGTTAGAGTCAGACGCCTGATTTACCTGGATGCATAATTTTGTCCTCACCGTGCAGGGCAGTTCTTGCCGCTGTCTTCTCTTATTGACCTACCTATGGATTTGTCTTAACACACCACTGCCTACGGTAACGAAGTATAAACAATAACAACATAGTAACAAGAGTGGGTGTTTCATCAGCGTGGATTCGGGTTCTTTGAGACACTCTTTCCCTGTGCAGCTCAGACTGCCCTTAAACTCAAGATCCCCCTGCCTCCGAATGCTGGGATCTACAGACATGTGCTCCCCACACCCAGCTAGTAATGAACATTGTAAGTTGCTAGATACAACTTTCTAAATTCATTCTCCCTCTTTCCCCTTTCCTTTCCCTTCCCTTTCCCCTCGTGGATTTCTTCAGAAAACCCGAGAGCAGGACACACCTGAGGAGTGAGAATGAGCTGTGGAGAAGTTAGTAACTCACCCCAGCTCACGGCCACTAAGTAGACTGAAGTCTAAATCTCAGCGGGGCCGCATTGCAAAGTGTGAGCACAGCCACATAAACTCATAGAGACACTGGCTAGGTTCTTCAAGACAAACAAAGCATGTACGTACTCTCTTTCTTTCTTTCTTTCTTTCTTTCTTTCTTTCTTTCCTTCCTTCCTTCCTTCCTTTCTTTCCCTTCCTTCCTTCCTTTCTTTCTTTCTTTCTCTCTCTCTCTCTTTCTTTCTTTCTTTCTTTCTTTCTTTCTTTCTTTCTTTCCTTCCTTTCTTTCCCTTCCTTCCTTCCTTCCTTCCTTCCTTCCTTCCTTCCTTCCTTCTCTCTCTCTCTCTCTCTCTTTCTTTCTTTCTTTCTTTCTTTCTTTCTTTCAATGGAAGAAGGAGGAACATTGACTATGGAGAGAGAGAGCATTTGTCTCCTGATAGAGGGGTGCAGCTCCCAAATGTGGCACCAGGTTCTTTGTCCCAACTAAGAAGCATCAGTGAGGCAGGCCTGCATCCCACAGCTATGATGGACCTGTGAGGTTACGAGGCTCTGCTGGTCTCTGGCCAAGGTCAGTAGGTAGAATACTGCCCCCGGAGCAGTCAGCCTCGAGATGCCCGCTCCAGGATTGTTAACTTGCTGCTTCTGGTCCGGCTGATCAGGGATGCCCTCAGCCCCTTGGCCAGCAAGGCCTCTGGTTAATTCCTTCCTTCTGTCTGTCTGTGTTCTGCTCCTCCTACAATCCGCTTCTCTCTGTTTTTCACGTTCAGCTTACAGATGAGTTTCTTGAGAGGCCCAGAAGGGTAAGGAGTGGAACCATGGTATTCCAAATGGGTCACCCCTCCTCTCTTCGTGGCTCCTTCGGCTCCCTGTTTCGTCCCTTATTTGTCACACTGTGAGTGCCTTTGCCATGAGACTGGGGGCTCCTGGAGACAGTGTGGTGTAGCCTTTCTCCTGCATGTCACGTACCAAGGGACCGTCAGGGTTTGGCCCTCACTAGGGGCTTGGGTTGACAAATGGATGGATTAGTGACTAGGTCCTGGAAAACCTGTCCCAATCCTCACGGACCTCCCCTCCCCTCCCTTTCTCTTTTATTCACACACACACACACACACACACACACACACACACACAAAAGGCTGATGCTCCTCCATTCTTTATTTTATTTTATTTTCTATATTCTATGTTTACATTCCAAAGGCTTTCCCCTTTCCCAGTTCCCCCCTCCCTATGTCCCATAGTTCCTCTCCCCCCCCAACTATTCCCCAATCATTTCCCCTCCCCCCACAGTTGATCGCCGGGCGGTGGTGGCACATACCTGTAATCCCAGCACTTGGGAGGCAGAGGCTGGTGGATTTCTGAGTTCAAGGCCAGCCTGGTCTACAGAGTGAGTTCCAGGCAGCCAGGGCTATACAAAGAAACCCTGTCTTTGGAAAAAAAAAAAAAAGAATAAGAGAGAGAGAGAGAGAGAGAGAGAGAGAGAGAGAGAGAGAGCTCTGATTCTACAGAGTTTAGGAGTCTCTTCTTGTAAATCTCCCCTCACACACCTGTCAGTTTGTCCTACCATGGATTAAAGGAAATTGTCAGGAAATGATGATACAGGCTTGAAGCCCCGTGGAAACTCATCAGGAGACACCAGTGACAGCCACGTCACAGCAGCGGTTGCAGTGTGCTAGCCTGGCGGTACAGAGCATCATGTGAATGCAGCCCGGGTACAGGCTGGACCTTCTTAATCTAAAACGGGCCAGAAACTAGAATATATTTCTCCTATATCATAACAATGGAGAAGAGATCCAAGGATTCAGCCAGGGAAAATGAAAGCAGTTGCTAGCTTAAAGATAATGTACCTTTGTTCTTTATTAAAAGGATGGAATTGTTAGGGCTGAAGAGATGGCTCAGTGGTTAGGGGCACATACTTCTGTTGTGGAGGATCCAAGTTCAGTTCCCAGTACTAATGTCAGACAGCTCACAGCCATCCGAGAGAAACAACATCCGGTTGTGTGTCCATCTCATGCCCCATGCTCAAGACGTACATATATACATAATTAAAATAATAACAATAAAATCTTAAAAAACAAAATTGTTAGAACATTATATTATTAATGTGTTTTGAAGGTCTGATTTTATTTAACAGCGGCTAGTAAATCTGTTCTATAATGTCAATAAAAGGGCAATTCTTTTCTTCAGAAATATCTATTTTTTTTTCCTGCCATAACTTTCCACCTTATCATTTTGCTCCTTTGTTAGTATTGGTGGAAGAAGAACTAGTTCTTCGCCTGTGATTTTGAACTCATTTCTCAGTTATGCTTGGAATTCGTACAGTTCCGTCCCAAGGCAATTCAGTCTCCGAGGGCTGTAAACACTACACAGAAACACAAGCAGCCATTGCTAAACACCCATCCCAACCTCAGTTTTGTTTTGTTTTGTTTTGTTTTTTACCGGATGCATACACTCCTTCCACTCCAGTGGCGGCGAGAGTTCTCAGAAACTGAGGCTTTACATTCCATTCCAGGAGGAGTGAGACAGACTGCTTGCCTTGGAAGGAAAAAACATCCAAGAACGTTAGTCATATCTCTGACCAGATGGACAGAATGTTCCACGGTCTGCAAATTGGAGCATGACCCTTAGGGGCTACCACCTACTGGGGTAAGGCGAGTCACCGGATGAAGCGGTTACCCGGCTGTCTGCACCAAACTCAGGAAAGTAAGATGGAATGGGGTCGCCATTTTCTGGTGGAACTACCAGCTCGGTCCCGAGGATGACAGAGGAGGGACCTGAGAAAAGGTGACTAAAGTTTACTGCCAAGACCGCAGGGATGGATGCTGGTGGGTGAGAGGGGGGCTGGGAGAAACAGGCTGGCTTGCACTCTCAGTTCCTGCATGAACAGGTCTTCCTCTGTGTGACGTCATGGAGGGTTGGTATTTAATGCGGGGGTGGGGGGGGTGGGGGGTGCCCCCCAGGGAAATAGTCTCAGAAGACAAGTTTCATGATAGGGAATGGCCATTTTCATTAAACCACACAGTAGAATTTAAAGGGGGGGGGAAGATGTCAATAATTGCTATAGATAATAGATATTTATTTATTTGGAGAGTCCACCAAATGAGTGTATTTGTGAATCCCTCCCTATATGAAAGAATTCCTAAGGAGCAGAGAGGACGCAGTGCTGGCCGGGCGGGCCGGCAGCAGGTGTGTGCTGAGAGACACTGTTTACTAGGCACTGTGCACTCAGTGTGAACGCAGACAGCTCCCAGGTCATGCTGCGTGGGTCTCTAACGAGCCTCTTTGTAAACCGGAGTCTGTTTATTTATTCACATCGTTTGTCTTCTCCAGTGCACGAAAGGCAGCGTTCTGTCCTGTTCCAATTCCGAGATGTGTCCGATTCGGTGCAGAAGACCAGTCAGTTCTAAGGCTGGGGTCGGGGGAAAGCGATGAGATGTGTATAAAATAATTGCACTCTTTGGTGAGAACTCCATGGTAATAAATGCATAACTATATAAAAGCCTGGAAAGTCAGTGAGGGGGCTCAATGTTCATGCACAAAGATAGTCTTTGCCATTGGACTAATGGGATCTTGCATCGGGGTAAAAAAATGTACTCCTGGTTAGTATTTTAATTAATTAATTGTGTGTGTGTGTGTGTACAGGCAGGCACATGCGTGTAGGGGTCAGACAACAATTCGCGGGAGTCTGTTCTCTCTTTCTACCATATTGGTTCCAGAGAGAATTAAATTCAGGAACTCAGGTTGTGAGGTTTGGCGGCAAGCACCTTTCCCCTGCTGAAACATCTTGCTATCCCAAATGGTTAGGATAATCTTTTTTTAAAAAAATGGGAGTTTTCATACACCTTAAGAGTTCTTCAGATTAATCATTCACCGTTGCTAGGCTAGTGAAGTATAATGGGGTTTATGTGGTTACTTTACTGTGCCTTAGCTACAGTAATCCTTTTTCTTCCCCCTACAATTAGCTGCATGTTTTAGATAGAGCTTGTGAAGGTTTCCTCCTTTTATGGTTTTAGGAATCTTGGCATCATCAGTAAAAAAAAAAAAAATAAAAAAATAAAATTAAACGACAAAATTACGCTTGAATTATTAGCCATCCACAGACTGCCAGCGTCAAAGGGAATGGATACCATTAAATTCACTTTTCTTAAAAACTATACTACTCTGCATAAAAATGACTTTCCTCTGGATGTCTGGCTTTTAAGGTGACATTATTAATTCACCAAGTGCTCAGTGGTTACCACAGACCCACGTTTCTCTCTATTTCGGATTGTATTGGGGTCATTTGGTCCTTGCGTCAAGGGGGTTTGTAATCCGATGCAGATGGTATTATTACTCTATAAAAGAAAAAAATACCTTCTGGATCACCGGAATAATCTTGGGTGATGTTGTGAGAAGACATAAATACGAAGAAAAGAAAACAGGCGGGAGTGATATGAGGAGAGAGATCCCACGGTGTGCTCACCGAGCATGATTTCATCAGTGCGTAAATGTCACCCTGCCCCGTCCTCTCTCCAGTAGTCAATTGATGAATACTTCCTTCTACGCCTCCCTCTTCACCCTGGCTTTTACTCACACTGTTTACTACTTCTGTTTTTCTCAACCACCTATGGATCATAAAAATGATTAGCAGAGGCAGAAACCCCCGTGTGGTGGTGGTGGTGGAGTAGGAGAAACCAGTCTGTTTGCTCAGTTTTTCTTTGTTTGGCCCCTCGGGGCAAACGTCATCTGGTGGAGGGACTATATGGAATGAAGTCATAGAACTTGGCGATGAATCTCCTCTTTTTCTGAGGACTTTCTTTGACTTAAGGTGACTCATCGTCTTCCTGTCTCCAAATACGGCAAAAAAAAAAAAAAAAAAAAAAAAAAAAAAGATTGTCCTGGCAGATGCTGTTGTGTTAAGTGTGGAGCAGGAGGCACCTGCTGGATATTCGCTTCATGTCAGGAAGCGAGGCTCCTGGCAGTCTGTCCAGCAGCGGCCCAAGCACAAAGCCAGCCTGTCCTCTGCGATGCTGGCAAAGGCGGTGTCGTAGGAAGCAGCCAGGTTCTAGGGACGAAACGGTTCTTTTTGAGAAGCGTAGTAGCTCAGAGTAAACATTAATTTTTTTTAGCTGTAAGGAGTTTGTGCTCCGGTGAAAAGGGATGTGGGGAAAATAATCTATGTGTTGAAAACGTGTCGTCTCCCTAGAACCTGGGAGCGTCAATGACTCCTCTCCTCTCCTCTTCTTCATCACCCATGGCTCATGGGTTCTTCTTGCTGGGCCTTCTCTTCTAGCTCCATGGCTCAGTCTGGCAAGCATCTCATTTGGCCTCATGGTAGAAAGCACTCCCTCATCCACAAGACATGTATTGAGGACCTAATGGGCCAGGTGTTGTGGTATTCATATGGGTAAGAGGTCCTCAAGGTGTTCTACAGAAGACAGGTAGATAGCATATTCTTGTTACACCACACTGTGATTCAAGTTACAGGGGTACGTGGGAAATTACAGGTATGTGGAGGAAGGGTACCTAGTCTAGCCAAACAGTGGGCGTGCCTAGATTGGCCCATAACTTTGCTGCTGGGATACATGATTGATACATTAAGGCCGAATAGGGGTTGACTTAGGTCAGTCCAGGGGTTGGAATGAAATAGAAAAATCAATCTGTTGTTGCTGGTGGTTGGGAGGGGTGGGTGTATAGGTGATGTCTCACTCCTGTGATGAAATGCATGAGAGGCAAAGGAAGGAAGGATTGGGAGGGAGAGAGGGAGGGAGGGAGGGAGGGAGGGAGGGAGGGAGGGAGGGAAGGAGAGAGGATGGAAGGGAAGGAGGAAGGAAGGAAGGACAGACAGGACAGAAGGGAAGGTGAGTTTCTTTTGCCTGATAGTTCAAGGGCATGCATTCATCCTGGGAAGAGGGTCATAGAGGCAGGAGTGGGTCACGTGGTATCTGCAATCAGGAAGAAAAGAGTCATGGGCTCTTATTTTCAGCCCACTTTCTCCTTTTTATTCAGCCTGGGGCCCCATCCCGTGGCATGACACCATTCACATCCAGGACGAGTCTTCATACCCCAATTAACCTAATCTGGAAAGTTCCACACAGAAACACCCAGTGGTTAGTTTCCATGGTGATTTTGGATGTGATGGCAATCACGAGATGCCAGGTCAGAGTGGCCTTACATCCCACGCTATGCTATAGCTGTGTCCCCGGCCAACAGAGATGGAGTGCAAAACATGGGGGGGTGGGGATTTAAATTTTACTAGCAGCCACATCCAAAGAGCGAAACAAGGCACCCACCTGTAATTCTAGCTTCAAGAGGCTGATGCAGGAGGATTTCAAGTTTGTGCTTGAGATCAGACTGCATAGTGACTCTATTTCAAAAAGACCAAAAAAAGAAGAGGAGGAGGAAGAAGAAGGGGAGGAGGGGGAGGAAGAAGAAGAGGAGGAAGAGGAAGAGGAGGAGGAAAGGGGGGAGGAGGAGGAAGAGGAGGAGGAAGAAGAGGAGGAAGAGGAAGATAAAAGAGTAAAGGGGAAGAGGTAAAATTAGTATTTCACTTCAGTTGCCCAAGACCATAGGAAATACCCGATGTTTATATTTTAATTCATAACGGTAGCAAAATTACAGTTGTGAAGCAATGACAAAAATACTTTATGGGGGGGCGGGGCATCATTACAGCATGAAGAACCGTATTAAAGGGTCGCAGCATTAGGGGGGCTAAGGACCACTGCCTTAGAGTTTCACACTGTCTTCCTTCTATGTGACGTGCCTAGACACCATCTTTAACAGATACCATTTTGGATAAGGGTCTCCCCTAATAAACTCACTTTAATTTTATTCCATTACCCCTCTAATTACCTTTACCCTGGCAATTTAAACATTTCCAGATAATCATATACCAAGGTATTGAGGGTTAAAACTTCAGTGTGCAGATGTTGTGTGGCTACCACACAGGCCACAGCACCAAGCTTATTTACTGATCTGCTTTCACATAACACTAATATTACTCTGCAGTGTGAAGACACAATATTACTCCTGTGCACATAATGGCAGGACTGTGGCCTCTGATTGTTACCAGCCATTCAGAGAGCTGCTTTTGCTCAGGGGACCTATCAGAAGAGAGACGGAGATGCGTTTTCTTGGGACTTGAGTGATGTCAGTTACGAGTGTATTATGTTTGGTGTCGTGGTTGACTGTACCACCACTGTACGCCAGACCCTGAATGACATGAAGATCCGGGTACCCTTCCAAAAATGTTTGTGTGTGTAGGTGTTTGTGATTCATAGATCCCACTGTAGCATGTCAACAACAGAGAAATGAAAGTCAACAATGATGAAAGCACAGGAATTGTTGCAGGGACGACAAGGGTTCTGTTACGGCTGTGAGGGCAGGCAGAGGGAGGCGGGGAGAAGCCGACATCCTGGAAACGCTCTGGGAGACTCGGGACCCCCAGAGCCACCCAGTTCACTGACTTATCTCTAAAATGCTTGCATATCCCTCCACACTGAATGGCAGGCAACGAGGCTGATGGTGATCAAGAATGACATACCAGGGGAGTTCAATAAAAAAATTATTGCACCGCGGAAACCTAGTGGGTAGGGTAGTCGAAAGTAGAACTAATACTTCTGTCTGTCTGTCCGTAAGGGGATGTGGATGGCTATGATTTCGACACGGGTGGCTGATCACTGTAAATGTGCTTAATGCCACTGCAAATGATTCAAATCATAAATTTTATAAATACATACACACATGTTTTACGTTTTAGATTTGCCTATATGTACAATACCAATATATTGTGCACACGATAAATAAATCATTTGAGGAGGTTTTGAGGGAAGTCCACAGATTTTTTTTTAAAATAAACATTTATTTTCACTTTTTTTTTTTTTTTTTTTTTTTTTTGGTTTCTCGAGACAGGGTTTCTCTGTGTGGTCCTGGCTGTCCTGGAACTCACTCTGTAGTCCAGGCTGGCCTCGAACTCAGAAATCCTCCTGCCTCTGCCTCCCAAGTGCTGGGATTACAGGCGTGCGCCACCACGCCCGGCGATTTTTTTTTTCTTCAATTATGGCTAATTTAGTCCAAAGAGACACGACAACAGCCAGATAAGGGTGAATTTGTATTCTAGTTACTTATTATAAGATCCAGACATATTCCAGAATATAACAGTTTTCAGCTAAATGAATACTCAATAGCCTTTAAAATAAGGTTTTGGGGTTATCATCTCACCCTTGATGTGAAAGCCACACCACACACATATTCAGAGACAGGTCCTCTGGGCCATTTCTTCTTGCTGGATGCATAAAAAGTGCCCTACTTTTAAAATGGAAACAAAACAAACAAACAAAACCCCAAAAGGTTCCTACAAGATTTCTTAAGAGGAAAATTACAGTTCCAATAAAGCAAAACCCCATTTTCCTTTTCTTAAGTTTGCAAGGTTTTTAGTCTCCCCCTTAACATACCATATCTAATTTTTCAGTTTTCTTCTTTTAAAATAAGATATTCTAGGAAACTTTCAAACTTACAGAGAAGTAAGAAAGAAGCCCCTATGAATCATAGGCCCAATTTTTTATTTTTGTTGTGGCACAGTTCACAATGATAACATGAGTCTGTCCTGTATCCAGATGTACAGATCACAGTGATAACACGAGTCTGTCCTGTATCCAGATGCACAGATCACAGCTATAACACAAGTCTGTCCTGTATTCAAAGGCACACGGATTTTTACCTTTGTCTCTTTTCTATCCAGGATCTTAATCAGGGTACAGTTGTAGAAATTATTTAGTCCTGACCCAGGGTTTCTACCCTGCCTTTTTCCATTTAGTTCCTGGAAAATACACACACACACAACACACACACACACACACACACACACACACACACACACACACACCTTTTATATTTGCAATAAACCTTAAACAGCACAATAGTTGGGCAGATATCCACCCTCCCTGCTACTAGAATCTATTTCCTAAATGACTTGCTGTGTTGCATCTGGGCTGCTCTTAGCTCTAACTGGGCAGCCCTTGGGCCATGTTTTCTTGACTCCTAACCTATGGTGGCATTGTCTTCCTCTTCCTGCACCTTCTCCCTTGTGATTCTCCGGGTACCCCAAGCCTTCAAAACCTAAACCCCACCTCTGACTCTTCTGCCCAACGATTGGCTGTTGGCATCTTTATTTACCAATCAGAAATAACTTTGGAGCACCTCCCTCCGAGTACTTCTCCTCTCTGGGGCCCTATTTCAACATCAGAATCCAAGCAGCGGCAGGCCAGCCCACTACAGGAGCCTCTTTGCTCGGGCTCTCTTGTCTCCTGTGGCTGCTTTAGACTGGCATCTTTTCTCAGTCTTTTCTTACATCTTTTGTTGGTTTTGTTGGGTTTTGTCAATTCTGACACTTAAAAATAAGTCCCTAAGTGGGGAAGGTGGTTTCTTGAGTGCCTTTGTTCTGATTACCATGGGTAATGAGGTTCAGAGGCCAGAGGGCAGGATAAAGAGTTGTCACCATAGCAAGTTCCTTGCCATTAGGATAACTTGGCTCACGATGCTGAGTCTTAACCTCCTGGAAGAGGCAGTTTGCCTGTGTGCACTTGTTTGCATATATATTAAGCCAAACATTTCTGGCATCTCCATCAGTTTGCATGGTTTTTCTACTGTGAACTTACTCTTCTCCCCACCCCTTTGATTTTGGGCTATTTGGAAGGAAGTCAGAATGTGCCCTTCATTCCAAAAGGAGATTCTCTATAGCTCCTTGAGCAGGATATAGAACTTTACAGCACACATGCGTGTGTGTGTGTGTGTGTGTGTGCACGCACACACACAATTTTGTAAACCTTAATATACACTGATTGGCTTTGGGGTTTTTTTTTTGTTTGTTTGTTTGTTTTTGATCACTAAAAGAATTTGAACAGCTCAGGATGGAACCTAGGCTCTGAAATAGTCTCTAAATGCATTATAAAATTTTATGGAACATGGTAGGGGAAAGGTAATAACCTAATAACCCTGGTATGTATGTAAAATACAATATTAAAGGGACAAGGAAGTACTGTGCCCTTGTTGATATAATTAGATCCCTTAGATGTGTCATTAGCTATAGGTCATTATACAAGCACATCAGAACTAATATCCAGATGGTGGATATGTAAGACCCGAAAGAAAAACGGGGGCACCCCAGTGCCCCACGCCTCAGAAGGCCATACCCCAGATCACTCAACTGTTCTTGATGCAACAGCAAGAGGATTTTTATTCCAGAGGCTCTGGGGTTCACAGTCTTACCACGCAGGGTAAAAGACTGTGAGCCCTGAGTGCAGAATCAGGGCAGCTTTTATAGGCTTACACTCCATAGCTTCTAAGCCAATCGGTTAAATTATCCAAGCTCTCTGAGAACCAATCAGTTTTCTATAGAAGCAGGATAGAAACTAGTTAGGTCATTTCCGCTTACGTGGCACTACGTACTCATTTCCTATTACAGGGCCAGGTTCACACACCATGTCACATACGCATTTCCTGTTACGCATTTCCTGTTATGGGGCCAGAGCCACATATGTACTCAAAGGCCCCCCAACTAGCAATAGGCGTTGGGGACCTGAGCGCCCGCCAGGCACGAGCCCCGCAGCCCGCACGGTGTTCCTGCCAGCCCAGCTGTGCTTGCCCTCACCCCAGCTGCTCCGTGGGAGGCGAGATGGGAAAGGACGCTTGCGGTTCGCAGCTGGACCCTGGAGGCGGGTGTGACGTGTGCATTTCTAGGCTACCAAAGGGCAGGCTAAACTTCTGCTTTTTGGGGTCATTTAAGACTTAGGCATGGGGGATTCTTAGCCTGTAATTCTCATCCTTTCAGATATTTAGAGCCAGGCTTTTCACTACTAGAGTAGAAGGTTATAGACCGCAAACAGGCACCGATATACTGATACTAGTGATACAAGGTTAGAGTCAGAGACATCATTGCATGTATGGCTTAAAACAGATATAAAGAAACACATGCAACAATATTAGTATTTAAGTGCATGTACTTGTAAGATGCATTTCCTTGATTTCTAATATCATCGTCCAGTAAATGGAGCTGAAACTATTTAGAGAAATGGTCAATGTTAGAACCGAGGCAAGAAACAGACAGGATGCTTCTGCAGCGTCTTACAGGGTGTAGAGGCTCTCACAGCAGCTGCCCAACCAGAGAGCAATGCTCTTACCGGATGTGAAGATGTCAAGGGTACCCAGGAGGGAACTGAAAAATGCTTGTGATAGTGGGACTGTGACAACCCAAGAAAGAAAGCGAACAACACTGTGTGAGATTGTAAGTGAAAGCAAAAGTTAGCATCCACATGCTCATCCACATGGCTGGTGTAACCGATGTGTGCCGGGGTGACATGGGACAGGGAGGTGTGACCCTTCACACAGAGAATCCCACGCGGGCTCTGGAAACCTATTTTTGGGCCTATCATTCTCATCTCAGCATCGCGGAAAACGACATGAAATAATTGGCGAGGGTCACAAGGTTAATGGGCATCCTTTGAGTGGAGTGAGCACACGGAGAGTCGTACAAAGTCATTAGCAGAGGCCGATTTCCACTCCCTTTACTTTTATGTTTCCTTGGCGATGAACGTTGTCTAGCAACTGCTAATTTCCCTTCCTAGATGCGAAGAGGGCGGCTCTGTCAAGCCTCATCAGGTGTGTGTGTGCCTTTACCAGGCTAGGGGCAGGGAATTAGCCTCTCTGACACACACCTTCAAGAAGAAGAAATGGAGACAGTTGCTGTTTTTATATGTAACCAAAACAAGGCCTCAGTGTTTCCCTGTCCATGATCAGCACCTCAGAGCTGATTGGTCAGTGTGGGGCTGCAGTGACTCAGCAGACACACCCCTGAAAAGCACATTCAGAGAGGGGTGATCTTAGGACTAAATGTGGACCTTTGCAGTGCTCAGAAACCAGTGCCAATAGTAGCTTGATTTAAGAAGCAACCCAGGCTTGGTCCCAACGACTGGGCTCAGTCTTTTGCTTAGGAAAGTACCAAGAACACATAGGGATGTTTTAAAGACAGCAATGCCTAGTCCCACCTAGCCTTCCTTCACTGGGTGCCCTGGGACAGGGAGTCTGCATCCTGCTCTGCCTGCCTAAGCAGCTCTGGGTACCAACCCTCTCCAGAGCATTTCTCAGGGCAAGCATCCGACCAATACCTCTCCTCAGGAGGCTCTGTACCTCCTCAAATAGCAATCTTGCCTTTGAAATACTTTTTTATCCTTCTGTCGTGTGACATTTGTTAGTTGTAAACATGAGCCTGAAATTCTAGGCAATTCCCTAGAAACCCACATTATGCTTCAGTTATAAATAATGGATACAAAGGAAATCCACCCTCCACCGCCCAAGCCACACAGCGAAGAAATAATTATCACACAATACCTAGAGGATTGAATAAATATGACAGATGGCAACTAGATTAAATATTCCTTCTTCATATCTTTCTCTTTCTTTTTAATCAAACACTATATAACAACGGGTCTGGACAAGTGTCAACGTGTCAACACTTGCAATTAATTAAATGAAATTAAAGACCCCCAAAATGTTAACATTTAACACTTTTATGTCTGTTGCTAGCCAGCATGGTATGTTGATTTCAAATTAAAAAAAAACTAACAGAACTATTACAAATAAATGCAAGATTTTAAGTACTTTTGGGAGTTTAGATCGATTGCAACACACTGTAATGGAAGCATGTCCCTTTCCAGGGTCATATAAACACCCGAAGGACAGGGTCACTGTGGGATCGTGAGCTTCATTTAGCCATTTAAGGTCCTTAAGGTCAGTGCATGGGTGTCTGTCCTTGCTTTATGAAGTAAGTTCACATCCCTGTACCATTTATGAGACACCCTCTGCAGTTGGGACGGAGGAGGTTTTCTTACCTCCTTTGCATCTCCCTCAAGATGTGCTGTCCACCCACACTGTTTTATTAACATCAGCAGAAAGACACACATGAGTCACCTTGCACCTTTTTTATCTACGAATGAGGTGACTTCTGAACCCACAGTCCAATTGGCCTTTACTGATGAGATGTGCCAGGCACTGAGACCTGTCTATACTCTACACTGCTGTGGGTGACGTGAACACTGGGAATCTTCAGCCTTGTGGGGGTCATTCTCTGTAAAGTTACTGTAAAGCCCACCCCTCTCTGAATGTGCTTTTCAGGGGGTGTGTCTAAACCATTCGGGTGATGTCTCATAATATTCAAGAGAATCATCTTAAGTTGCTCCCAAGTAAAAGGTCATGTAATAGTTCAAACCATTTCCTGTAATGACTTCAACTATATGAGGCGCCTTATAATTTGAGAGAATAAAGCAAGGATGGATTGAAAAGGAGGGACGAGGGAAAAGAGAACTAGAGAACACACCCATGCACACGCTCTTGCACACACACTTGCCCACATGCGCACACATGCGCCCAAGAGCATGTACCCAAGAGCGTGTACCCACACATTCTTACAAAGAAGCACATAAATAAAAAATACCATAGACAGCAATGATTCCCTTTGAAAATGAGCTTTGAAATTGCTTTGAAATGGCTATATTAGGAACTACAACCAAAGAGGTACAATATCTACTTAGCAGGAAATGTGAGTTCTTCCCATATTGCTAAGGCTGTTGCTGGAAGGCACTAGGATGGAGAGGAAGCTAGCCTTCTGCCTTTGGACTCATTCAGACACTGTCTAGCAAGTCATAAAATGAAAGTATCCACTGTTTCTGTGCCTGCATGCTACAAGAATAGGACGAGTCACCATTCCCAGAGTAACTGCCTCAGAGAGGGAGGGGGAGTTGGAAAAAGAGGGATTGCATAGTCAATCCACTTCCCATTTGTTTCTCTTAAAAACAAAGATACAAAAAGCTACTTTAGACTTATAGCTCTAGAAAGAAAATCAAGCCCCCTGTCTTGCACCTTCTGACACTGGTGTGGTGAGATGTTGTTAATTGTTACTTCTGTGTTGTTATTTTCCTAAGAGCAGAAACATGTTATCCGTCTTCTGCTTTGTACTTTAGGATTTGCTCTGGTAGAAAGCCCATATTGAAGCCCAAGATGCTGTTACATTTTAGAATGAATTGTTTGCACGCGTCTATAGAGACTCCATATAAGGACACCGTTATTACATTCTGAAACACGCAGGGAATGGGTCTTGTCTACATTAGCCATAACTGCAACCAAGAGATGGCCAAGAGAGGACATGGCGGGCAGTGGAGAGGGAGAGTCAGGCTAGCAAGTGAAGAGCTTAGGAAGCCCCCATGTGGACCAGGCTACCGCCAAAGTCTTAGATGCAAAATTGTTGAAAACAATTTTTAAAAAAGAAAAAGAGGAAAGCTAGCACCTTTTAAAAAACGAACCTTTTGGGTGATGGCTCATAATATTCAGAGAATCATCTTAAATGGTTCCCAAGGAAAAGGTCATGTATACTTAGGCATATGGTACTAATATTTAAGTATAGTCACGGGCTACATAATGATGTTTTAGTCAATGGCAGGCCATGTACATGGCACCAGGCCCACAAGATTACATAGTAGAGTCACAGCTGCCTTACCTTGTGAGAGTATACTTGCATGATGAAATCTCCCGGTGACACATTCTCTAACACACACAGTGACAAACTCACCTAATGATGCCTTTCTCAGAATATATCCTCATCATTAAGTAATGCATGACTACACACAAAATTATGGGCTGTTGGAAGATTTTTCAAACAGTATTTTGGTTCTACAGTGGAGCAATGTCATTGTGGCAAGTTACTGTGGTAACAAAGACCAAAGGAAAGTCAATGAATCAAGCCCGAGCTGACAGTCATTTCTAATCAAATGAAGGTCTCAAAGAAAAGAAACTCCAAATTCTGGACACCACGCCTGTCAGTGCCTTTAGGGGACTTTGGAAGCCTAGTACCTCATGCTTAGCTACTGCTAGAAGCAAGAGGCCATAGAGAAAAGGAATACCATTCAAAGTTTAAAATTAGCTCTAAAGCCTTTCATATACAGTGCTCAGCATCTAATCAAAACCAGAAATCGTACAGAAAGGCCCAAGCCCCAAATAAATGACATTCCAGTAGGACAAGACTCCATGAATCTGGATAATGCACTAGCCAGACATTTAATTTGAAATGTTATATTTTTATTTCTTAAAGAATTAACAGAGAAGATTGAAATTTTTGATAAAGACTACTAGAATCAAAAGTAAACTTTAAGACTGAGATTTTTTTTTTTTTTTTTTTTTTTTTTGGTTTTTTTGAGACAGGGTTTCTCTGTATAGCCCTGGCAGTCCTGGAACTCACTCTGTAGACCAGGCTGGCCTCAAACTCAGAAATCTGCCTGCCTCTGCCTCCCAGAGTGCTGGGATTACAGGCGTGCGCCACCACCGCCCGGCTGAAAAATTTTTTTTTTAATTAATTAATTAATTTTTTTTTTTTTTTTTTTTTTTTAGTTTTTCGAGAGAGGGTTTTTTTCTGTATAGCTCTGGTTTCCTGGAACTCACTCTATAGACCAGGATGGCCTCTGACTCAGAAAGCTGACTGCCTCTGCCGTCCAAGTGCTGGGATTACAGGCGTGCACCACCACTGCCCGGCAAGACTGAAAATTTTAATACCTCAAATTGCTAATTGCTTCATGAGTATGGAGGAGTTTTCAAGTTTTGAGTGTGGAGAACCTTAAATGACGCAACGTTTAATGTCAGAGAGAAACACAGTGGTTACCTTTCTTAGTTTTCATGGAGTATTGATTCCATGCCTTTCCAAGATTATCAAGATCTGAAGATGTTCAATTTTTTCTTATAAAATGGTGGAGTGTTTGATTTAACATATACAAAATTCCACATATGGTTGTTGTTATTACTGCCTTTTTTTTTTACTGCCATTGTTCTGAGACAGGGTCTTGGGAGATAGCCCAGGCTGGTCAGGGACTTGCCATCTTTCTGTCTCAGCCTTCAAAGAGCTGGGATCATAGACACGTCTCATACTGTCTAGCTTTCTTGCATATACTTTTAAATCATCATTCTGTTACTTTCCATGTTTGATACAGTATAAAGCTTTGTTAAAAAGTTGCTACATTTTTAAAGAGGATAATGATAAGAAAAATGTCTTTATAAGTACAATAAAGATGGAATTTCCATTTACAATTAGTTAAACCCACGAATGCAGAATCCATGGAAATCAATTATATTTGGCTTTTTAGCCAAATGAATACAGAATATATGAATGCCATTACATTATTTATACAAAACAATGTATATGTTTCAAAGTTGGTGCAGAAATTTTATTCATATGCCTCTCACTAGAAGGTTGTTCTAAATTATAATTATAATTAATAATATGTGCATAATTCATATTATTTTCATATTGTATTAATGTACTTGTCTTCCCTGAACTGAAAACATGTCATTTCTTTTATCTCAGACCAAATGCTCTAAAGAAAACAGTTTTGCTTTATCTTTTACCCTATTTCTGATGGACATTGGCACTGATGGATCTCGGGTGTTTATTTGTTTGAGTTTGTTATAATGAACTGTAGTGAACATGCTGTGTGATAGATTTCTGGACCTTGTTCTTATTTCCCCCCTACCCCAGGGGAGAAATGGAAGCAGTTTATTTTACAACCTTGCAAAATTGGGTGTCAGCCTAGAAAAAAAGCCAAAATGGCTGATTTGGCACAAAACACCGTGTGTGTGTGTGTGTGTGTGTGTGTGTGTGTGTCTCTGTGTGTATGTATATGTATATGCATATATATTGACATTTTTAAGTCATCAAAATAATTTATAATAGTTAAATATTTCTTAAATATACATGATATCTTCTGAAGCTAAAAGTAATATACACTCAACCAATTTTTAAAAATCTATTTGGAGCCGGGCGGTGGTGGCGCACGCCTGTAATCCCAGCACTTGGGAGGCAGAGGCAGGCGGATTTCTGAGTTCAAGGCCAGCCAGGGCTACACAGAGAAACCCTGTCTCAAAAAAAAATCTATTTGGAACATTAAACATGATAGAGGTAGAAAAAAATAATCTCTTATGAAGTCCTCTATAAAAGGAAATTGTGAAAAGGTCCTGATTAGACAGAAACCGTTCCATCTCCAAGGGAGAATATACAGTGTAACAGTGGCTTCATAAAGTGAATCGGGTAGTGTTCCTTCTGTTTCTAGTTTGAGGAGTATTGGTATTAGGTCTTCTTTGAAGGTCTGATAGAATTCTGAACTAAACCATCTGGTCCTGGGCTTTTTTTGGTTAGGAAGCTTTTAATGACTGCTTCTATTTCATTAGGGGTTATGTTTAGGTCATTTATCTGATCCTGATCTAACTTTGGTACCTGGTATCTGTCTAGAAAATTGCTCATTTCATCCAGATTTTCCAATTTTGTTGAATATAGACTTTTGTAGTAGGATCTGATGATATTTTAAATTTCCTCAGTTTCTGTTGTTATATCACCCTTTTCACTTCTGATTTTCTTAATTTGGATACTATCGCTGGGCCCTCTGGTTAATTTGGCTAAGGGTTTATCTATCTTGTTGATTTTTCTCAAAGAACCAGCTTCTGGTTTAGTTGGTTCTTTGTATAGTTCTTTCTGTTTCTACTTGGTTGATTTCAGCCTTGAGTTTGATTATTTCCTGTTATCTACCCTTCTTGGGTGTATTTGCTTCTTTTTGTTCTATAGCTTTCAGGTGTGTTGTTAAACTGCTAGTGTGTGCTCTCTCCAGTTTCCTTTCTTTCTTTCTTTCTTTCTTTCTTTCTTTCTTTCTTTCTTTCTTTCTTTCTTCTTTTTTTTTTTTCAAGACAGGGTTTCTCTGTGTAGCCCTGGCTGTCCTGGAACTCACTCTGTAGACCAGGCTGGCCTTGAACTCAGAAATCCGCCTGCCTCTGCCTCCCAAGTGCTGGGATTAAAGGCGTGTGCCACCACCGCCGCCCGGCTCCAGTTTCTTTTTGGAGGCACTCAGGGCTTTAAGTTTTCCTTTTACTCTGAGGTAGTATCTGTCTTTGTCACTGAGGTGCGTTTCCTGTATGCAGCAAAATGGTGAGTCCTGTTTATATATCCAGTCTGTTAGCCTATGACTTCTTGGGGAATTGAATCCATTGATATTAAGGAATAGTGACTGTTGCTTCCTGTTATACTGTTGTTAGAGGTAGAATTATGTTTGTGTGGCTATCTTCTTTTGGGTTTGTTGAAAGAATACTTTCTAGCTTTTCCTAGGGTATAGTTTCCCTCCTTGTGTCCCTCGATTTATGGAGATATATTGTGTAAATTTGGTTTTGTCATGAAATATCTTGGTTTCTCCATCTATGATAATTGAGTTTTGCTGGGTGTAGTATCCTGGGCTGGTATTTGTGGTCTCTTAGGGTCTGTATAAGATCTGCCCAGGATCTTCTAGCTTTCATAGTCTCTGGTCAGAAGTCTGGTATAATTCTGATAGGCCTGCCTTTATATGTTACCTGACCTTTTCCCCTTATTGCATTTATTTATTTATTTATTTATTTATTTATTTATTTATTTGGTTTTTTTGAGACAGGGTTTCTCTGTATGGCCCTGGCTGTCCTGGAACTCACTCTATAGACCAGGCTGGCCTCGAACTTAGAAATCCACCTGCCTCTGCCTCCTGATTGCTGGAATTAAAGGCGTGCGCCACCACTGCCCAGCCCTTATTGCTTTTAATATCCTTTCTTTCTTTCTTTCTTTCTTTCTTTCTTTCTTTCTTTCTTTTCTTTCTTCTTCTTCTTCTTCTTCTTCTTCTTCTTCTTCTTTTTTTTGTTCATTTGGTGGTTTTTGTTTTGTTTTGTTTTGGGTTATTTTTTTTTTCCATTTGGTGTTTTGACTATTATGTGACAAGAGGAATTTCTTTTCAGGTCCTGCCTATTTGGAGTTCTGAAGGCTTCTTGTATGTTCATGGGCATCTCTTTCTTTAGGTTAGGGAAGTTTTCTTCTATAATTTTGTTGAAGATATTTAATGGCTCTCTAAGTTGGGAATCTTCACTCTCTTTTATACCTATTATCCTTAGATTTGGTCTTCTCATTTTGTCCTGGATTTCCTGAATATTTTAGGTTAGGAGGTTTTTGTATTTCTCATTTTCTTTGACTGTTGTGTCAATGTTTTCTATGGTATCTTCTCACCTGAGATTCTCTCTTCTATCTCTTATATTCTGTTGGTGATGCTTGCGTCTATGACTCCTGATCTCTTTCCTAGGTTTTCTATCTCCAGGGTTGTCTCCTTTTCCAATTTCCTTATTGTTTCTATTTCCATTTTTAGATCCTGGATGGTTTTGTTTAATTCCTTCTCGTATTTGGTTGTGTTTTCCTATAATTCTTTAAGGGATTTTTGTGTTTCCTCTTTAAGGAACTAAACAATTTAATAACTTTGGTCAAAACAAATGTTACCAGGTTCCCCCGACCTACACTTGCCAGTGATGTCATTGTGGGTTTTGTAGAGTTTGCTTCGTATTCTCTGAACTTTGAGGGTACAGAGTTGCTCTAGGTCACTCTTATGTGCCCTTATGTGCATGGTGGTCTGTAACTTTCTCACTTGGACTGTAACAATTTGAACAGGAAGAGATGACTAGATGGGAATCAAGGTTTAGTCCCTTTCAGGTATGAAGCCATAATAATGATTGTTTTCTGTAGATGGGAGGATATTAATTTACAACAATAGAGACACACTGAGACACTGGAACAGAGAGAAACAGGAAGCAAAGCAAAGCAAAAGGACTCTGGGGATAAAGGGCAAATTAGAGCCTGTATCAGAGAAAGTTACAGACTGACAAAGATGTTCTGCCCATTGTGCAGGACCCATGCTCGAAAATTGAGGCTAACCTTCAAGCAACTTGCTGTCCAGGCCATCTTAGGTGAAGGTATGTGGACTCACTGGTGTTCGGTTCTGTCTGTATGTTCTCTGGCGCTGAACTCATTCTGCAATGGTCTTTTGCTTCTAACCCTCTTGGCCTCGTTTTACTAACTGTAGTTTAAGCAGAAATTTTCTTTGGATTTACATTTACCCTTTTGACTTATTACTCTGAACAGCAGGGGTCGTTCATAAAAGAAAAGCCGCCAACCCCATCATGTCACAGCGCCTCTGATTGCAGGCAGCACTTACTGAACACAATGGTAGAGGTGGATTACACTTGGTCTTCAGGAGAGTTAGTGGGCAGGGATGATGCTTACAAAGGAGTCTGGCCAAGAAAATAAGTTCGTTAGTGAAAGGGATTTTTATTTGACTGAGAAGCCAAATAAGCATGGGAACTTCAGAAAGATACTGCAGGTTTATTTTAAAGTTGTTTTTTTTAGCAAATGTATAAAATTGTGCATTTCTTCACGACACTTTCCATCCAGCACACATATCATTGCAAACAAAACATTTGTCAGAAATGAAGTATGAAACCTGGATTTTTTTCTATGTTAGAATCCACATTTATTGGATCTTATACCCCTTACCTAGTTACACCAGAGATCAGCTTGCTTAAAATGTAATAGTGTTATTTCTTCAAATTGAACATGGTGATGCCTAATATTTATAATCCCTTATATTTTATTTTCATTATTTATCACATTATATGGAAAAAAACACTGCTCTGTAATTTAAAATATTTTTTAATGGGGAAAAGTCATACATCTCCCTGTTTCTACATGGCAAGCATGAAATGTCTACATAGAGCACAGACTTTGCTCTCTGTACGGTAGCTCTTACTCGGTCAAACACTGTCTGCTCTGTGAGTCTGTGGGAAGGCCTGTCTCTATAATGACATCAGTTTCTCAAAATAGGGAATCTTTTAAAACAGAGAACCTTTACTTCAAAAAATAAAGATCAGTCAGTGGCTTGTCTGAGATCCAAAGCAGTCATGTCTACCCTTGGGCAGGACACTGCTTGTCTGGTCTCATCGTCTCAGAAATGTAGGGAAAAAAGGAAAACACACACACACACACACACACACACACTCACACACACACACACACACACACACACACACAGAGTGAGAGAGACAGAGAGAGACACAGAGAGAGACACACAGAGAGAGAGACATATAGATACACACACAGACATACACAAACACACACATAGAGACATACACAGAGAGATACACACACACACACACACACACACACACACACAGAGAGAGAGAGAGAGAGAGAGAGAGAGAGAGAGACAGAGACAGAGAGAGACAGAGACAGAAAGAGAGAGAGGAGAAAGAGAGGCCAACAAAAGTTCTGTATCTGCTGTAAGAGCCTAACTCAGGAGACTCACTCAATACCGTTACCCAAATCAGGAAATAGACCCAATGTTTTTGGTTCTATATTGGCTACATCCATGCATATCCTTGTTCACTTTGGGATTAACCGGTTGATTATTTTGTTTGTTTGTTTGCTTGTTTTCAGTTTCGAAATGTCCCACCAGAAACTTTATCTGCAACCTGCCCTCCTTCTTCCCAGTGTCTTTCCTCCGACACCTGCAACCTATGCCTCTTACCCAGTCACACCAGGGGATCAGCTTGCTCAAAATGCGAGTGTTATTTCTTCAAAACGGACACGGCGTCTTACAGCCTAGAAGGCATCGTGGCTACTGCCCTGGTTTTGAGGCTTCAGTTCCTGGGGGTGTGGGGGTGTCAGAAGACAGATAACTGGGTGTAGCGATGGGGAAATCTGGCTTCCTCCAGTTCATGAGAGCAGGTTGGGTTTAAAAAAAAAAAAAAAAAAGTAAAATAAAGTAAAACAAAACAAACCATAGCACCATTCACTGGAAATGGGTCACAGCAGGGATATCCACTCCACAGAAGGCAACTGTTACAAAGCAGGAAGCTTTTTGTTTAGGAAGCAGGAAGAGAACATCTACCAGGGTACCAATGGCCAGATTGGACAGGGACAGAGAAGGTAAAGAGAGGTCGAGAATGAATCCTTGAGCTACTAATGTTCTGTGGCACAGGGGGAGCGAACTACAGGAACTTCCTCTTCCCCGGTTCTTCTTTCCAGCCGGGCAGAGCAGGTCATGGGGCAGATCTCACAAGCAGCACGCGTGGGCATCCGAGCATCCGGATTCTACTCTCGGTATCTTCTCGGCATGCCGCGGTGACCTGGACAGCTCATCTACCTTCTCAGTCTCCGTTTCTTATCTGTGGTAGAAGAACGCGGGAGCTGGGGGAGTAACTGAGACCTTTGTCACTCAGAATGTGGTTCAGGCACCGCCAACACGGGACTCTCCCTGGGGGACCTCGTTAAAGAGGCGCGGTCTCGGGCCAGCCTGAGATCCACTGAGGCAGGATCTGATCACACGGTCCCTAGCTGTGTGCGTAGTTGGAGAAGCATTAGACTAGCTTAGTGGTTCCCAAATCTGAAAAAGTATGACATTTGGGAAGATTTAAAAATAGGAATTCCTGCCCCCTCCCTTTTTTTCACGATTCGCTGGGCCAGGATTTCCTATCTATCTATTTTATCTATCTATCTATCTATCTATCTATCTATCTATCTATCAATCATCTATTATCTGTCCATCTATCTACGTTTATTATCTTCTGTGTATTAGTATTTTGCTTTCTCGTGTGTATCTACACGCCATGTGTGAGCCTAGTGCCACAGAACCTGGAAGAGGGCACAGGATTTCCTCTTCTGGACTGGAGTGACAGATGGTTAAAAGCTGTCATGTGGGTTCTAGGAACTGAGTCCAGGCCGATGGAAGAGAAGCCGGTGCCCTTAACAGAGGGGCCATGGTCTCTCTAGCCACCAAGTTAGCATTCTTCAGAACAAGCTCTCCTGTCTGGCCTGGTGTAGCCTGGCTGGAATCCCAGCCCTCGTGAGCTCATGCAGGATAAATGTGAGTTCAAGGCCAGTCCGGGTTACACAGAGACCCTCCTCAGAATGGAAAAGATATATTTATTCTTTCCCAATTATCCTACTAGCAGTTGTGAAAGTTGGCAGAGAAGCGGTTCTCGAGGGTTTGGGGGGGATGATGGATTTTTAGTCATCTTTATTTCATGGCACACAGAAGGTTCTCTGAAAGCTTAGGTTTCTTTTTGGAGTGGGTACAACAATCTTGCAAATATGAAAAAAAAAAAGAATACTAGGAGAGATTGATTACGCCATAGGATTGGAAAAGAAGCTAAAGGAAAAGAAATGACACTGGAAACGTGTATGTCCCTTGAAAGCTTGGCTGGACCTAAATCTGTGGCCAGGCATGGTGTGAGGGTCCAAGATGGTGATGTCTAATGTGCAACCTGTGACTGCAGATCGAGAAATGTACTTTTAGCTACAAATGATGGAATGGTTATTTAAGTATTTTTCTTCAAGCGAATAAATTTGCAAGCTATAAATCACTTTCTCATGAAACAATTCTACGATCCTGTGAATTTTCATTTAAAAAAAAAAAAAGTATCTCTTACCAAATACAGCCATCTCTGGGCATCTGTGAGGAACTGGTTCCAGGGCCCAGATCTGGGGGTGTTCTCATTCCTGTCTAAGAGAGGATAGAGTTTACATATTACTTAAGTATACACTCCATTATTCTTTAAAGGATCTCGAGATGACTTAACAATATTGAATACGATGTGATTTTGTGGGCTGTATTTCTTAGGAAACAATGGTGAAGAGCCCATGCAGAAGACCTAATAGCCCAGTGAGCCTGCTTCCAGCCGCTCCCTTGAATTGGAGATGGCTGCGCCTTTAGGGAAGTCACAGCTCGCCATGAGAGCAAGCGCTTGTACCTCGTGCCCAGCTGACCTCCGCTGACCTGTTAGCCAGAATGAGCTACATAACTGACCACCCTTTTAACTTTCCATGGCTGTCCTACCACCATTCCTCCACCGCTCAAAGGCGAGCCATCCCCACTTTGCTGGACCCCTGTGGACCCCTGTGGCCTGCCCAGTGCTAAAGTCCGGGTGAAGTCTTGCCCGGTTACATCGCCACGGTTACATCCACGTAACCAGAACTCAGTCGTAGGCTCGTTTTTTTTCCCATAGCTTATCTCTGCTCCTCAAGACGAGTTTGTCTTGCACCCCCTCCAAATTCAGAGCAGTGCTATTCTGGCAATATCTGCTAAATTGAACTAAGAAAACCATAGCCTGCACCACTGTTCTTAACTCTGACCAGCGGCAAGTGCAGTGTGGTCTCCACAGCCCAAACGCTCTCCGATGCCCAAATGCTCTCTGCAGACGAAAACCTGGACAGCCCCCAATGTCCTTCCCGCTAGATGGAGTGAACACGCTCAGTGTCTGTGAATGCACAGTGGTCAGACAAACCACCAGGGCCACACGTGAAAAACCGCAATTGTGGACCGCGTGGGTTTCAGGGAACTCTTGGAAAATTGCAACGGAGCCATTTATACAGAATCCAATCTATTCTCCCAAGGAAACTTATGATGAGGAAAATAAAGCTATGCTATTCCTGTCACAGTTGCCAGGAAAGGAACACACGGGAGCTAAGACGGGCATGAAGCGTGGAGTCGGTGGCCTGAACCAGCTCTGGTGGGCGTCGCATACAGGCACCAGCAGGGCCATCGCATGCAGCACCATGTAGGCTGCTGTGTGAGGCTAAGAACCAACAAGCTAGTTATTATGTGTATTTTCTCTACCTCCCTGTGCCTCAGCCTTCTGCTTCGAGTTATTTTTAGCCTCATCTGACGCCTGCTATCTTTTTTCAGACATGCATTAACGAATCAGAGAGAGGATTTTTTACTGGCATTTTGGGCATGACTCCCGATGGATGGAGGAGACCTGGGATGTATGTGCGAGACACATTAGTTTGAAAACAATCACAAACGGTGAGGTGGTGGTTCAGGAAACGTGGGGGTCAAAAATGTGTAAACGAGGAAGGTTTGGGGAGAGAGAACTGGTAGCTAAGCCAAAGCTCCCGTGATGCTCAAGGGGAAGTGAGAAACGCAAGTTACCATGGTCAAATCAAAGCAAAAAACCAAAAACAAACAAACAAAAAACCAAACCAAACCAACCAACCAACCAAACAAACAAAAAAACAAAACCAAAAAACAAAACAAAACAAAAAAAACAAAAAAAAAACCAACAAAAAAACAAAAACAAAAACCCCATAGTCCATTTCTGTCTTCCTGGCACAATTTACCAGGATAGCACAGCGCGTTCTGGTCTTCAGATGGTAGCCTCATCTATAAACCATGTGAGTCCTAGAGGAGAAAACTCTACCCACACAGTTCTGAATTCTGTTCCTGAACCCACCCAATGCTAAATTCTTTAACTCTTCACTTCCAACTACTTGATACAATCAGGCCAACTGTTTCCATGGATAAAAACACACATTTTAAAAAGCCAGTGTGTGGTTTATGTTTTCTGCTTGTTTGTTTACTTGTTTATTATTCATCTACTCTTTGCCATTTGGGTTCCTTTTCGATTCAGGGTTCCAGCTGACTCAGAACTTGCCCGGTAGGCTAGGCTGGCTTTGTAGCAATCCTCCTGCCTCTGCTTCCTAGACCCTGGGATTAAAGATATACACTACCACGATCAGTTTATTTCTTTATTCCTGTTCTCCATCCAGAAATGTTGATATCATCCTCTTTTAAAAAATAGATTGTCTTTTACTTATTCCTTTTTTCTTTGACTTATTCTTTGATGATGTCATACACCTATACAGTGCGTCTTGATCACACCCATCGCTAACCTTTGCCTCCACCTCCTCCGGGACAGTCCCTAACACACTGCTTCCGGTCTTCATGTTCTCCTTTCCCATGTGGACAGTCCAGCTAGTTCTCCCTGCTAGAGAGCTGATGGGACTTGCTCGCTGGAACCCATTCAGGTCTTGTCCAGGTAACCAAGGCTGCAGGAAGTCTGTGTAGATAACAGTCATTTCACAGGACTCTTCCCCAACCCCCAGCTGGCATGGTTTTGTTTGTTTTGTTTTTCTACCCTCTCTTCTGCAATGTCCCCTGAGCCTTGGGAGGACTTAGGAATAAGTACTCTGAAGTCACTTAGTCTCAGCACTTGAGCTGTCGATGAGGCTGCATTGCTACCCACTGAGAAAGAGGCTTCTCTGGGCTATACCTGGGAGCAGCTTGAATCAATGGCCATGGGGGCTCAGGGAGATCTCCTAAATTCAGGGCCTGATTGGGGTGCCATGCCATCAAGGTGAAGTTCCTCTCCCAGCCTTTGAGCGGGAACTCCTGTGTTAGCCATAATCCCCTCCACCTGGGGTGGAGCGCTCAGACCAAGGTGAAGCCCACTGTTCTTCAAGGACCTGCAGGTTCCTGGGAAACACTAGCCACCTGCGGAGCAACTGAACCGGTTCTGCTGAGAAGCTTCCAGACTCCTCCCCCCCCCATATATTTGGAGTTCTTCATTAAACTTTGAGACCTTGAACAGCAGTGTTATCTTGGTCTCTCTCTTTTTTGCCACCTTCCCATACATCCCCAGCTTCCCTTCCAGGTAACCCGTTTGATGTAACTTTGGGCAGTTATACCAGTCTGGTCTACAGAGCTAGTTTCAGGACAGCTAGGCTACACAGGGAAACCCTGTCTCAAAAGAATGAGAGAGAGAGAGAGAGAGAGAGAGAGAGAGAGAGAGAGAGAGAGAGAGAGAGAGGCACTAATCAATGTGTATAAACAAAAGTTTCACCATGTACGGATAGCACAACAACAATCGTAAGTTCATCTCAACAGTGGATTCAAAGTCAGGCTGACCTGCAAGAGACCCTCTCTCAAAACACTAAAATAAAGCACAGAGAGGTATAAACATGGCTGAGAAATGTCATTGGTAGGCACATAACCAGGATAATTGAATACACGTTCCCACAAAACCCCATAGGAACATCCACAGAAGCATTATTCACAGCAGTGGTAACATAGTAGCCATTCAAAAGTCCACTGAGGGTAGGGAAACCAGGCCCGCCGTACAAATGGAAGGCCACGGAGTACAAGAAAGGCAGAGAAGCCAGTGTAGCCCACAATGCTCAACATGGGACGGACAGAAGGCTGCATGCTGTGCGACAATCGCTCGCGTGAGATCCCGATTTGATAAATGCATAGAGACAGAAAAAAAGAGACAATATGCCCCGCCCCACCCCCACCCCATGGTGGAGAGGACATGGGGGGTTGGCAAAGAAAGCAAAGAGATCACAGGATTCTTTCACCAGATGATACATTTTTTTCAGAATCAGATACAGTAACGGTGGTTACACAGTTTCGCGGAGATACTTAATCTATGGACTCTTATGCCTCTGAACCATGAACTTTACATGTAAGAGTACTATTTCTAAATAGTGAAAGAGGGGTGAGAGAGAAGCCTCGGCATTGAGAGCCCTGGCAGAGGGGCCTGGATTTGATTCTCGGCACCCACACAGCACAAGACTGTAGTTCCAGGGAATCTGACATCGCCTGGCCTCTGAGGGCAGCAGATTCACACGCAGACAGACCCTGCAGATAGAGTCAAAGAATTAAAAAGATTAGTAGAACACCCGGGTATGGGAAATACATACCTGGGAGTCTCACAGTCTTAGGGTTGGGTAGAGAGGGTAGGGGCATGATGATTAGGAGTTCAAGGACATCCTGAGCTACCTGAGACCTTGTCTCAGGAAAAGAAAGACACAACACGGCAGAACCGGTACAAACCTACACTACCTACAGCAGGAGGCCAAGCAGGAGGACTGAGAGTTTGAGGCTGTCCTGGGCTACATAGAATCCCCAGGATAGTCTAGATTATACAGTGAAACCCTGTCTCAAAATCCCAGAAGTAAAATAAGACATAGCATATAGATCCTCTCAGTCCACAGAGGGCATAGCTATGGGGGGAGAGGGAAAGGGGGGCTCTGTGAGAGCTCCTTCTGTCCCCTTTCTGGATTGTCTTGGACTTCAGTTTGAGGTCCTGCAGTAACCCAGAACTCTCCACACCTCTGCAACATCCCACTGCCTCTGAGAATGACTCTGTTCCCAGCTGAGCTATGCCCTCTCCTATTTCAGCCGCCATCAACTGAACCAGAAGAAGGACCAGTTCTGCAAGGTGAGGCCTCAGGCTGGGAAGGAGAGAACTTCCGTCAGACAGCAGACATCCGTCTTGAGCTTGCCAATGCCAGTTCAGAGGAACAAAGAGAGACCCATTCTTCGCCCTCAGCACTGCTTCCAGTCCATCTAGCAGCCTCAGTTTACCCTCTTACACGGTTGCACGGCTGGAGAGCCCTTGTCCCGGCGAGAAGCTCTCTCCAGGAAGTTGTGTCGTATGTGGAAGTCCAAGAAACTTCTGTGAACCTTTCCTTCGTCAAATAAAAGGCCATCCAATACGGTTTAGCATTGCAAGGTGGTAATTTTCATTTATGCACCTGAGCATTTGCCTGCATGCATGGATGTGTGACATGTGTGTCTGCTGTCCCGGGGAGCTAGAAGAGACTACAAGATCCCCTGGAACTGGAGATGTGAGCTGCCGTGTGCTAGCAACCAACCCAGAACCTCTGTAAGGGCAGCCGGTGTGCTTTCCTGCTGCACCATCTCTCTGGTCTCAATAAATGATAGCATGTCCTTATATACATATATGTAAGTATCTGAAACTGGGTCTTGCCATGTAGTTCTGACTGTCCTAGCATTTGCTATGTAGAGCAGGCTATCCCTAAGCACACAGAGGGCTACTTGTGTCTGCCTCCTCAGTGCTGAAACATTTTTGGTGCTGGAAACCAAACCCAGGACCTCACACATGCTGGGCAAACACCCTACCACTGTGTTGTACCCCCTGCCCTCAATAGACTTTTAATTACATTTTTACAACCCCTCTGCTCTCTCTCTATCTCTCTGTCTCTGTCTTTCTGTCTGTCTGTCTGTCTGTCTCTCTTACACACACACACACACACACACAGAGGTGCAGTATGCACATGTGACTTAGAAGATTGTTCCCCGTGTGGGTACCAGCGATCAAGCTCAGGTTCTTGGGCTCGGTCAAGCCACCCAGCTGCTGGATAAGTATAAATAGCAGCGCCTATGCAGGTCTCACAAACACTCCTCTAGCTGGAAGATGAAGGAAGGGTCTGTTAGCCTTCTCTCCCATCCTTCTTCCTTTAAGATGTTTTCTACCTAGGAGGCTGCTAGTCAGGTCTTATGTAGATTTGCTGGGGGAACCAATCCAGTTCTGACATTTACAGACAGAAGCAAGAGCACTCCTTACTCCATGTCTTCCTCCTCTTCCTCTTCCTCTTCCTCCCCCTCTTCCTCCTCCTCCTCCTCTTCCTCCTCCTCTTCCTCTTCTTCTTCCTCTTCCTCCTCTTCTTCCTCTTCTTCCCCCTCTTCTTCCTCTTCCTCCTCCTCTTCTTCCTCTTCCTCCTCCTTTTCTTCTTTAAACAACAGCAGCAGCAGCAGTCCTGTCCTACAATGTAAAGACCCTATGCACATTCTTATGCTTGTAGGCATCACAGCCAACACGAGGCTTTCAAAGCGCTCTTCTCTGTTAGGCCTCTCAACCTAGGAAAGCAAGCACAGCAACGGAGCTCGCGTGGCCTAGGAAGGCAGGGGATGTGGGTTCTGGAAGCAGGCTAGGATGCAGAGAATGAGTTTCAGAGTTCTGGGAAGGCATAGCCTGCGCCAGACGGTTCCAGGTGGGAAGACCCCCTTGGCTTCATGCAGTTTTCTCCTCTTAAACTGAAGCACAGATCTTAGGCCAGAGCGCCATTTGCCTGTGTCTCTGGGGTGGGACTGTGTGCAGATCTTGGGCCACCAGTCTTTCAGGCAGGCCCAGCCACTGAGGTGTGTCTCAGCTGACAGGAAGTAGAGCTGTGTCGTCGGTAAGCTCTTCCCAACCCCACACCCCTTTCTCTACCACCCAGGGCCCAAGCTTCACAGCTTTCTAGAGCATGTGCAACCACACCACAGGACTCTGACTGTTCTCTCCTGTGGGAAGGCAAGACGTGCTTGAGACTGGTGCAAACACCGCAGAGATTCAGGCCCTGAAAAGGCCCCTTCCAGCACACAATCCCCCCACTTCTTCTACACTCAAGTCATTTCTAAGTTCCTACAGGCTCTCACCAAAACACTCAGCAGGATTCAGGAACTTAATGGATTTTAGTTTCATTTTTTTATTGAGCAATGAAATGAGGTTTTTATTCATTCAAAACCTAAAATAGTTTTTAATTCTGTGGGGATAATTTAGAAATTGTTGTGAAATGTAATTGATTTTTTTATAAACATGCCTGTAGTGTAGTTTGCCCTAAGAAGCGTTCACGCTGTGATTTTGTGTGTGTGTGTGTGTGTGTGTGTGTGTGTGTGCGCTTTCCAGGTCGCTAGGAAACAAAATGCTACCTAGTGCTTCCAAAAGCCAAACTATTTCTTCTATCAGTAAAATGAACTCCTTTGCAAAAGAAAGCTAGTCAAAGGATTAGTTTTTCAAAGAGCAAGACTCTTCCCGTGGTTTATAGTATTTTATTCCCCATCCCCTCAAGACCTTCAAGGGCACAGGCGAAACTTCAAATGCATCTTTCTGCATATCTCTGATTAAATTCTGCACACTGGAGTCCTTAGGCCAAAGAGACTTCAAACATGGATAGAATGAATTGTATTTGGAGTGGAAAAGTAAATTCATACGGTATACACTCTTCTGCTAACAGGACGTAGCAGGCGCCATTACTGAAATTGTCATCCACCCGAGAAGTGGTCCTCGCTTCCTTCTACGCAACAGAATCACCCATGGAACGTGTTAAAGATAACTTGGCCACCTTCCGCCTCCCCTTCTCTACATCCAGATTCTCTGGGTCGGTGATGGGGCTGCGATCTGCATACCTAACAAGTCTCTAGGAGATGCTGGCCCTGCCGGTCCTGGGCCAACTGTGTGTCAGGGACCACACGATTTGGTCATTCCTCTCGGAGTCTCTGCAAGCTAGTGCATTTCACAATGGCCTTTGACCATTGAAGGTGACACAGAGAGAGTCTGGGGTCACGGAGCTGATGACTACGAAGCTGGGATTTGGTTCAAGGTATGACAAGGCTGATATTTTCTCATAAGACAGCTATGTTTCTTCATTTTTTTTCTTTCCTGCCCACCAACACAACAATCCAGAGCTCCTCAACTCTGAGAAGAACTCATTACTCCATTACTGGGAGTAAGAATGTATTACTCCATATGACCATGGCCTGGGAGCCGGCTTTAGATTGCCCCGAATAGCATGTTCCACCATGAGTGTGTTGCAAGATATTTCCTATCCATTCACATTGAGGCAGTGAGAGGCCAGTGATTGGAGGGGAGAGAGGAGGAGGAGGAGCTAAGAGAAGTGACAGGAGGAGAGAGAAGAGAGGCTGGGGCGTGGGGGGACCAGAGTTGTGGAACAGAGACAGGAGACACAGATATCCAGGTGCCTTCAGACATATTTCTGGTGTTTCAGAGAGGTTAGAAATAATCAGGATAAGACTTCATCATTGTAAATTGGCATTATACGATTGGGAGTTTTATATGCATAAAGATCTTTGGTTAACTATTCAAGTTTAAGAGTCATGCTTTACCGGATCCTTGGGAGGCGTGGTGCAGAGGCCAGGTGGGGCGGAACTCTTTATTAATTATTACCCACTACATGAGTGCAATTACATGAACTTTTACACTCATGGAAGCAAAGGATGTTCTAGGAACCATATGATCTGCAGATGAGCTAGCTGGCTGCAGAAATACAGACCACAGACTGTCTGACAGACTGCTGGCATGCAAGGCCTTCAGCTTGGTGGCAGCCAGTGGTCCGTTAATACAGTCTAAAACTGTCACACCACCATCCTCAAAGGGATGTTCGGTCAGACAAACGGCTGACGGGTGGGTGGGTGGGTACAGATAGCCCAAGATGACTTGGTTCTTGAGATGCAACATTCCAACCTGCTCCAATCACGTCTCTGATTGGGCCATCAGCCTTGCAGAACCTTTAGTAAGAAATGTGGCTTTGAGTGTGTGTGGAGGGCTGGACAGACACACTTCAGTTGGACAGGCATCTTCACATCGAACAAAGATCATCCTTGTGATTCCCAGATCACCTCTACCCCCAGCTGTAAAGAGGCACTCCAGGGTGGGGAGCTACAAGGAGAGAGACAGTCAGGAGAGACTGGCCCCAGGGGCTACATGCCCCGCCTTCACATTCACGGGAGAGGAAAGGGCCACTTCCAGTCTTCCTGTGGCTCTAGAACGAGCGGATTTCAAAGAATCTCTTCTCATGGGATGCTGCAAGCACGATCATCGTTTCTTGGAAGAGAGCTAGCTCTTCTTTCTCCTCAGACCACCAGCAAGGCGCCTCAAACAACCTGTTTATTCAGCAAACTCAGAAAGCAAAATGGCACCCAGGGCAAAACAATAGAGCATTCCTGTCCAACCGGCTGGTTCATAACGGCATCCAGCAGGACTGAGAGGTGAGCATTCGGCAACCAGCCCCTCCAATCACCAAATGATTCGGACCCGTTGCGTGAATAGAGCAATCCTGAGGCCCGATGATGTCAATTTTGCCTGTTTAGGATGCGGGCTCCGGTTACCCCGCTGTCTCTCCACGTGCAGCTCATCCTGCCTATATTATTATCACTCAGGCTCCATTTACTCCCTCTGTGAGCAGAGGACTCCGGCCCACCAGGCACTTAGAAAGAGTGGCTCCATTCCTTTGCTTTGTGGCTCAGACTCTAGGATTGGGGCATGGGGAAAACCATCCTTCTCATCGATTTTATAATCTAAATGCATGCCTTCCATCTGTGTGATGTATGAATTTAGTCTGGGATGTCCTGTAGGACAAAGGGACACACGCCAACAGCTCTTTCGTCCAGAGGTAATAAGGAGACTTGCACAGCCTGCACCTGTACCAGCGATCCTCCCGACTGGGTAAGGAAAGGTCTTAGGTTGGGAAGTCTGCTTATCAAAAGTTGGCTTGATCCAGGTGCCAGAATACATGGTCTGACAGAGGAAGGGACATCCATTGATGCGAGGAATTCACTGTTGTGAAAGGAATTAACATTCAGACCGAAGACTTGTCTCTCAGGAAAGCTGGGGACAGACGCTTCAGCTCCAGGCAGGCTACTTGACTGGTCTCCTTGATTGGACCCTCCTTTGTCCCAGCCTGCTTCCGGCCTCTCTAATGAACGATAATGAAGAGGGAGCTGGAGAGACCCAGGAGCTCCTGCATGGCAGACGGAGGGGGCGGGGTGCATGCACTCTAAAGACACTTAGTACCTTCTTTGCGAGCAGTGCCTTCAGCCTGCACAACGCAAAGCTTCATCTAAACCCAACAGTCCCCCAAGCAGGCTTTTGCGGGATTGTTTAAACCCTCAGCACGTCACAGACAGGAATGCCCTCAGGCTAGAACTGCCCTGAAATTTTCATGTTTTAGAAAGCATGGGAGAAGTCAGTCGTCTAAAACAGACCCTTGCTGATGAGTTAGATTTAAAAGAGCACATTTCCAGGAGACAGCAGGTTCGATAAACTCCACGAAGGGCATCCCAGGCAGTTATTATTAACTATAGCGTCCCCACAAGAGATTTTGTGACCAAGCTTGGCGTGGCGGTGTGAGTGCCTACGGCCACAGGGGGAGCCTGAGGCGAGAAGACGGCTAGAGTTGGGGAGTCACAGGCCAGGCTTTGTGACATAGCAAGTCACAGTCTCAAAAAACAAAATGCATCCTTATATCAAAGAGATTCCCTTACTAGTTAGTCTACTAGTATAACTTTCAAAAATATTTTCAGCAGCGAAGATGGGTAGGAGGGGTGCTACCCGCTGTTTGAGCATTGTCTGAGGAGGTTTGTAGTATAACCTCCTGCACAGCCTTAAAATCCTCACATTTGCCATCATCTTCTGTTTTCCTTTTTTTTCTTTTTAAAGACAGAATCTCAGGAAATCCAGACCAGCGTCCACCTTGGTATAGTCCCTGCTTCCACCGCCAAGGGTTGGGGTTACCAGCCCGTGTTACAAATATTAGATAATTTTTAGGCATTTTGTTACTGCTGTTCTTTAGAGATGAGGTCTCACCTCGGTAGCCCAGGCTCACCTCAAATCGCACAGCAACTCTCCTCCCTCGGCTTCTTGAAGGTTGGGGGTTACGGGCATGCACCGCTGTGGTGGGCTAACGGTTCTTAAGCTGCAAATGTCCCTGCAAGCTAAATCATTGTGGAATCATCACAGTAATACCTCCAGCAGGCGAGCTTATGTGAGTTAGAGAGAGCGTGAAGAATAAAGCTTACCAGATGTGCCCGCTGCTTCCACTTCTAGCCAGCCGCATGCCCTCGAGCAAATCTTTTCTCCCTTGGAGTCCGAGGCAAGCAGCAAGGATAGAGAGCCACAATGACTTGGTTGGGGGAGGGGGAGGGGCTGGGGTGGAGCACAAAACAACACACACACATACATACACACATATACACATGTATGCACACACATATACATATACACATACTGCAAGACTCTGAAGAGTCTCATCTTACTGGAGAGCCGGCCCCACCACGAGTGAACACAATGTGGAGATGGAAATCGAGGCAAAAAGCAAGAAGATTTTTATTTAATTTCCAGCATGCTGGGGTCGCCCTGCACATGGAGAGGGAACCACCCCCCAACCCCCACCCCTGAGACGAGCTGTGCGGGCCTTTAGACAGTCCTCAGGGCAGCCGCCATTAGGCACAAGGTGATTGGCAGAACAGGGTTACCTTTAAATTAATTGGTTGTTAGGGGATGAGGTAGGTGGTCAACGGACTCTGGGCCTTTCCTAGCCACAGAGACCTCCCTGTGATCTGAGGAATGGAATTCAGCCTCTCCCTTCTGGGAAGGGGAACACTTGCCCTTCTGGGAGGGGACAGTGTTCTATGGCCTTTTCAAAGTTTCTGAGTTAACCCTGTCAATACAACACATATACACACATATACATACATACACTCACATACACATATAACACAAACACCCCCACACATACATACATACACATATAACACATACACATACATACATACATACATACACATATAACACATACACATACATACATACATACATACACATATAACACATACATACATACATACATACACATATAACACATACACATACATACATACATACATACATACATACACATATAACACATACATACATACACTCACATACACATATACACATACAACATACATACATACATACACACACACACACACACACACACACACACACTCTTGATGGCTTTTCATGGAGACCGGCACTGAGGAAGCATCAAATGTGTCTCATCTATGACATGAAATGCCCATCTAGCAGCTCACACAGTGGGGGCTCCAGCTCTGTGGGCTTCTTAATTCAATAAAAAGTGTGACTGTGGCCGGGCGGTGGTGGCGCACGCCTGTAATCCCAGCACTTGGGAGGCAGAGGCAGACAGATTTCTGAGTTCGAGGCCAGCCTGGGCTACAGAGTGAGTTCCAGGACAGCCAGGACTACACAGAGAAACCCTGTCTCAAAAAAAAAAAAAAAAAAAAAAGTGTGACTGTGTACACGTGTCTGGATTTTTAGCACTCTACAGTTCAGCACCAAATACTCAAAGTACCTGGTTATTGAGTATAGAGCCTAACGATTTAAAAGTGAACTGCAGGAAGGCCTCCTGTAACATCTTCAAAAGGCAGACTACCTCCCAAACACAGAGCCAGTGTAAAGCATCCATTATATATAGATATAAAAGTTACCCGTATGCACCTTGGGAAACTGAGACAATATAGAAAGACACAAACTGGAAAGGGGGCTTTCAGTCAGCCCAACTCCTTCTTTCTCCAGGCTTCTAAGATTCTTAATGTCTATGATATGCAAATACAGACATGCGTGTCTGCTTGCAAATGGAATCATACAGCCACTATTTTTCATTTATATTTTAGTTTTGTTTTTGGCTAGCCTCAGACTTGTAACCCTTCCACTTTAGTCTCCGGGGTGCTGGTATTGACAGCCTGGGCTAGCACACCTGGCTTCCATGTACAGATTTTCATCTTTAAAAAACAACTGTCTTGATTGAGCAAGTCGGAGAGGTCAAGGACACCACAAGAAGACCCACAGAGTCAACTTAACCTGGGCTCATGGGGGCTCACAGAGACTGAACCACTAACCGAAGAGCACGCAGGACCGGACCTAGGCCCCCTACACAGTTGGAGCATATGTGCAGCTTGGTCTTCATGTGGGTCCCCTACCAATTGGAGCAGGGGATGTCTCTGACTTTGCTGCCTGCCACTGGATTCCCTTCTCCTACCTGAAATGCCAGATTGGACCTCAGTGGGAGAGGATGTGCTTAGTCCTTCTGGGACTGGATGTCCCAAATGGGGGTGGTACACAAGGCGGGGGGGGGGTGCTCCTCTTCTCTGAGGAGAACGGAAGGTGTGGTGGGGAATATTAAAATGACCCCGCCAACTCTCCGCGCTCCTGCTTCTCTCAACCCACCAACTCCCCGGCAGGGCAGGGCCAGACCACACGCCACCATGCCCTGGCTGCCATCATCTCTCCAGCTAGCCCCCACGGCGGCTGGCTCACTAGTCCATGGTGCCACTAGTTCCCTCTCCGCCATCAGTGGTCCCACCCTCCAGCAACCGAGTAAAGCAAAACTCTCGGAGTGTGTAATTAACCAACCGGATTTATGTATCGATGAATTCTCAATTTACAAGATGCCAATACAGTCATTTCGGAGCCGATTGATAAGAAAAGCTTTATCCCAATTATTCCAATATAGCTTCCAGAACGTAGTCAATGTATAGAGATCACCGAGTCCCATACTTTAAAAATGTTGGAGCATTCGTCTTCAGCCTTCTGGCCCAAGATCGTCTGACAGACCTTAGAGATACAGGAATATTAAGGACTAGCCTATTCTCTTTTGGCAGAACCAGGCTGTCCTAACCTGTAATTGTGTCCTTTCTTTGGACAGTATTATGTCTGTAGATGAAATGAGGCAATATTCTTGCCTAGTGGCTGTCTTGCCACAACTGGAGTAACTCACAGATGTTCAATTTCTTCTTTGAATCAAAGACAAGGAAAGCTGTCAGGAGCAGACTAGTCTCAACAAGTGAATAAATATCATTAAATGTCACATTCGTGGACTGCTGACATTTTTGAAAACCAACTATCTATGTGAAGTAATCTGGACTATTGTCCGTTAATTACTCTCAGCTATTTATAATTAAAATATCTGAAAATACCCTAACAATAAACTCAGAGTCATGAATTTGTTATTTGGCCCTTAACTCATAGGTTTAATCATCTCAGAACAGTTTATAAAAACAGTAATAGAAGAACTGGGTCTAAGCTCTGTACTTTAAAATTTTTAGTATGAATAGAAGAAATTTACACCAATGAAAACCTTGATTCTGTATCAAAATAAATTGTGTACCAAAATAAGAAATTATGACTTCAGCTTTGTAGCAATTAAAGAGATTTCTACCAAATGAGATTATGGATATGTAATCAATTCTAGCTATTCCTCCCTGTTCCAATATGACCCTCTCCAGCCCCAAAGCCCAGGGAACTGGGTCGACGACTCTTCAAACAGAATATGGGCGTTGAGATATTCTGAAGGGTTGGAGAAAGGGTAGGGAAAATAGGATTGATTAGTCTCTGATGTCTGTGTTCTGACTGGATCTGACTGAAAGTCTAGGACATCAGGAGTTCAGGTCAATGAGGGAGGGATTTGTCAGAGTGGGACTGAGAGAAGAGGAGGGAGAGGGCTCTGATCAGTATGTAAAATAAATAAAATAAATCCATGAAAAAAAATCTGTCTTGAAGATACTTCTGTATATTTATAGTTTGCCCTTGGCCGCTGAACAGCTACAAAATATTTCATGATATATTGATAAACGTCTAATTGATGACATTTGATTTCCAGTTTTTTCTTCTTAAAAAAAATATTGTAAACACCCCTTTGCGTGATTTTTGCATATGAGTAAGAATAAATTGTTATGACGGGCGGTGGTGGCGCATGCCTTTAATCCCAGCACTTGGGAGGCAGAGGCAGGCGGATTTCTGAGTTCGAGGCCAGCCTGGTCTACAGAGTGAGTTCCAGGACAGCCAGGGCTACATAGAGAAACCCTGTCTCGAAAAACCAAAAAAAAAAAAAAAAAAAAAAAAAAAAAAGAATAAATTGTTATCATGAAGACCTAGTAGACCATTTAGTATGTCAAAGAACAAAGTTAGAATATGCTTTTATGTCAAAGAACAAAGTTAGAATATACTTTTAGTGAGATTAGTTGTGGATTGCTAAGTCCTCCCTTTAGTAGTATGTCTAATATATTTTTATTGACATTTTTATGTGTATGCATGTGTACCTGAGTGTATACATGTATACCACATGTGTGCAGGTACCCGTGGAAGCCAGATAAGGGTAGTGGATGCCCTGGAACTTGGGTTCCAGGCAGTTGTAAGCTACCTGATATCCATGCTGGAGCCTGGACCTGGGTCCTGTGCAAAAGTAGCAAATGTTCTTAACCTGATGAGCCCTCGCTTCGGCCGGCAAGTTATGTCTTATTAGAGGTTAACGTGGGACGTAGGGCTCGGGAGCTAAGAGTTCAGGACACTGGGACACAACTGTGACTAGACTGTTTTAACTCTCCAGTCTAGTCCTGCCTGCTACAGAATGAAGACAATAACATTGAGCACCGGGCTCTCACCTGGCGTGCTAGGACAAAATACCCAAACTTAATGACTTAGGAAGTGATAAACATCTGGTTTTGACGTTCTAGAGGTGGGCAGGTTCAAGACCAAGGTGCTGGCAGACTCAGGTTTGATGATTTCCCCTCTCCCGGGGCTGACACGTTTTACTGTGTCCCCACGTAGCTACAGAATGCCAGGTTTCTCTGCTCACCTTCTTTTTACAAGGACGCTGATCTCAGCTCTCAAGGCTCCATGCTGCTGACCCCATCCTCTGCCAAGTTGTCTCCTCACATTACATCAGGGTTTTAACACGCACACTTTGGGAGGGGGCACGGATACTCAGTCTGTGGCAGCTCATGGCCTCTGAAAACCAGCAAATAGGGATTTCCTATTAATGTTATCTCGTAATATTTATTCTTAAGGAACATTCAACCACAATTTTCTAAATGTTCATCTTCTCAAGACATTGGCATAAGCGCATTTAGTTATTTAATTATCCTTCACGAGTGTGTATATATATATATATTGTGAGGAGCCGAGGAAGCCCGGGATGAAGGTGTCAAGACTGGGTTTGTATTGTTTGACATGAACACAGGTGTGTCATGACCCTAATGCTTCAGACCCTTGGGAGTGCCAAAGCCTTCCCTGCGGGGAGGCTCATAGGGATAGCAACGCCGTCCTCTGGTCCAAGTGTAACTGTTGACAGTCTGTCAAAGGTTTGCAAGTGATTGACAAGCGTATGCAAGGTCTAGCTCCTGGATGTCTACAGCCTGACTGCTCTCCCACAGAGGCCTACTGGGGGAAGCTCACCCTTTCCCCCCTGTGTTGTATGTGGTAAAAAGTGCCGAGGTTCCTGTTTGCTGTCGACGACTTGATGAGGCTCCATTAGAGTGAGCATAACTCATCTGATGCCAGCTTTTCTGGGCATGTTGTCCGTGTGTCTGTCCTTTCTCCTTTTCCTTGACATGTTAGTCAGGTTGAAAGGGTTAACTCAGGAACTTTGGAAAGGTCATGGATCACTGGCCCCCTCCCAGAAGGGCAAGTGTTCCCCTTCCCAGAAGGGAGAAGCTAAATTACATTCCTCAGACCACAGGGAGGTCCCTGGCGGCTAGGGAAGGCCCAGAGTCCATTGACCACCTACCTCATCCCCTAACAACCAATTAGTTTAAAGGTAACACTGTTCTGCCAATCACATTGTGCCTAATGGCGGCTGCCCTGAGAATCAAAGGCCTGAGCAGCCTGGCGTGAGGGTCATTCTCTCCCCATGTGCAGGGCGACCCCAGCATGCTGGAAATTAAATAAATAAAAATTCTCTTGCCTTTTTTTTTTTTTTTTTTTTTGGTCTTTCGAGACAGGGTTTCTCTGTGTAGTCCTGGCTGTCCTGGAACTCACTCTGTAGACCAGGCTGGTCTCGAACTCAGAAATCCGCCTGCCTCTGCCTCCCAAGTGCTGGGATTACAGGCGTGCGCCGCCACGCCCGGCCTCTTGCTTTTTGCATCTATTTCCACCTGGTTCACTTAGGGGGTCTCTCTGGTAAGTTAAGACTCCCGAGTCTTACGAGATCAAGCCCAAAGCCACTCAGGACTAAGCAATCATTCCCTCTGCTTGGAGGCAATCGGTGATTCTTTTGAAATTAGGTTTGTTCCTCAGTAGTGCCTTGAAATCTTGATCCTCCTGCCTCAACCTCCAAGATGCGTTGATTATAGGGCTAAATGGTTCATCAGGTTCCAAACACGTTGTCATTCTCCCCAAGAACTTTTTTTTTTTTTTTTTTTTTTTTTTTTTTGAGACAGGGTTTCTCTGTATAGCCCTGGCTGTTCTGAAACTCACTCTGTAGACCAGGTTGGCCTTGAACTCAGAAATCTGCCTGCCTCTGCCTCCCGACCACGCCCGGCCTCAAGAACTATTTCTTAAACAAGGAAGTAGTTCTCATCACCTCATGTCAGGCCTTTGCCCTGCCTGTGATAAACCTGGGTACACATGAAACCTAGCATAGAGTTGGAAACGGGAGAAATGAAGTCCTTTAAAAACAAAAACAGAAACGGCGACTTGCTTGCTAACTGCTCAGGCCTAGGGGAGCAGAACTTCCAGGACTCTTTCTGAAGTCTCGCCCTCTTTGCTGTGGCTGAGGTCCCTTTGCACAGCAAGCATGCTGGGGCCTCTTCCAAGTTCTCCAGGCTCTCCCCTAGGCAGCAGCCAGCCTCTCTGTCTGTCAGTCGGTGCCCCACACTGGAAGACGCAAGTGAGAATCCAGAGCTCAGTGGAATCCTTTATTTACTTATATATATTTCCTGCCGAGGAGGACAGTGATACTGGAGCCTTTGACAGATGGACTGAGGTTCCAGTATCCAGTATCCAGGGCCTGGATTTGGGCCTGAGCTTTCTTTGGTAGCTACAGCCATGACAGAAGATGAGGCCATGGGGACTTCCCCGGGACAGCCCTGGGGAGATATGAGGTCTCCAGTCTGGCTCCTTAGATCTCTGGCCGCAGCCCTGACACGGTCCCATTTTTGTGCGGCCTAAATTAGCCGTCGTCCCAACTTCCCTGTTCGCCAAACTCCTCCTGCTCGCCTCCTCACGCCAACCTTCGGAAACTCGCTTTGCCAGTTGTCCAGGCTGAGTTTCAACTTTGCTCTCTACATTCCCTTCAATATCAGCATGCCTGGTCCTTACACGTTGGCTCTTGGCCTCCACTGCCTCTAATGGCTACGAGAATGATCTTCTGTAATGTGGTTCGGAGGACACCAGCCCTCAGCACGGTCCGGCAGGCCGCAGTGCCTTCTGGGTAAGGCCCAACCCTGTGGTGGTCTACAAGGCTCACACAGGCTGCTCCTTCCTCTCCAGTTCCCCTTCCTACCCCACGGCTCTCTAAACCTTCTAGCCTTGGTTCTCATGACCCCAATGACACCCTGATACGTAGCAAATCCACTGCCCTTTGATAGTCTCAGAACACCCCTGGAGAGAAATATAAGATATTTTATAATATATGTATATATGTATATATATGTATATGTGTGTGTACACACATATATACATATATATATTGGATTTGGTTTTTTTCGAGACAGGGTTTCTCTGTGTAGCTCTGGCTGTCCTGGAACTCACTCTGTAGACCAGGCTGGCCTCGAACTCAGAAATCCACCTGCCTCTGCCTCCCAAGTGCTGGGATTACAGGCATGTGCCACCACCGCCCGGCTTACTTAAAATATTTTAATGAACTCTTTCAGGGTTTCATTCAATGCATTTTGGCCATATTCATGCCAGCTCCCCCCCTTAACTTGTCCCCAACTTCATAACCCCCTAACTAGTCAGCACATGCATGCTGTATTTTATTATATAAATTATATAAATATATTATATATGTACACATAGAAACATATGTAAGTTATATGAACAGGGTTCAGCTCTGTACTACGATGTGCATGTTTTATTTTAAAAATAATGTGCCATTATAAATAAAATAAATAAATAAAATAAAATAAAAAATTTATTTTAAAAATAATGGGTATAACATTGTATGCTTTAAAACCCAGTGTTGAGGCGGCACAGCAGGTAGATTTATATGAGTTTCAGGAGAGCCTGGTCTATACAAAGACAACACTTTAGCAGGTTTTTTTAAAAATTCTAGAATCAGACAACGCGTCATTCCATAAAGCAGAAGGAATGTTCTGGTGGGCTGAGGGGGAAGGGTGTCTTCACCACAGAGAGGAGCCGGAGAAGGCGGAATCAGAATAGAAAGTGGGCTGGCTCTCTCAAAATCGCTTGTCAGAGAAGGCGGAGACGGGATAATGGCGAAACGCCTAATCACTCCAGGTGCTTTTTCTGTAAGAATTAGCGAGTGTAAGGATAAAGGCGGAGGGAACATAATTTTTATGGCAAGTGGCCTTTGTGGGAAACCCAGCTTTCTTCCATTTTCCTGAGGAAGGTCGGGTAGGGACAGAGTGGGGCTCTGGAACTGTGGCCTGGGTAACTCCATTTGGGTTCCGGTTTTTCCGCTAGGGCCTTGTGTGTGAGCTTGAAAAAGCAAAACGAAGCAAAATGATGCTTCTTGTAACTTTCACTTAACGCACATCTCAGAGCGGGGGAGGGGCGGCACTCCACCACAGCAAGTCACCTCCCTTGTCCAGGTTTTAGTCGCCAGCTCCGGCTTGGACCTGAGGGTCAGAGTCAGGGTCAAGGCTGCTGCTGTCAAATGTGCGAAGGGACACAGCTACCACTGTCACCTCCCTGCTTCCAGTTTTCCAAACGCCAGGCTTCGGTTTATATATAGTGTTCTAGTGTGTTGGAAAGACCTATGGTTTGGGTTAGGCATAGAAGATGTCAAATTAGTTTTCAAGATTTTTTTTTCCTCCCAAATATGGACCAATCTTCTTTTTCTTTTCTTTACTTAACATATATTTGTTTTATATCCCAAAAAGAGGGAGTTTTGGGGGGAGGGGAGACTTGGAGCTGTATCCTGGTTAGCCTTAAATGTCAACTTGACACAGCCAAGAGTTGTAGGAGAGACTCTTTTGAGGAATTGGAAAGGTGAGATTTGCCTGGGGGGGGGCGTGTTTCAGTTGTTAATTGTTGGAGGAAGGTCCAGACTACTGTGGGTAGCACCACCCCTCTGCAGGTACTTCTGGAGTGTGTGTGTGTGTGTGTGTGTGTGTAGATATACACACACTCATATATATATATGTATATATATATATATACATATATATATATATGAATATATATTCCTATCTATCTATCTATCTATCTATCTATCTAGGAATACAAGATGGCTTTTAAGCCAGCTTGCAAGGAGCATCCTCCATGGTTCCTGCTGAACTTTCTGGCTATGAAATGAGCTCCTGGGCTAGAGGTAATGAATGTGACTTGCAAGCAGGCCCGCGTTCAATTTCCAGCCTTGAGTTCCTCCCATGATAACTTATGGCACAGAACTGTAAACAAAGCAAACGCTTTCGTCCCCTAAGTTGTTTTGAGTAGAGTGGTGTTTTGTCATAGCAACAGGAATGAGAGTAGAAGAAGAAGATATAGCTATGGAATGTGATTTCCCACACAGTAGATGTGGGACTTTGATTTCTAAAGCTCTTCTGTGTTTTTGTTTCTGCGATCTGTGGAAAGACAACAACGCCTGATGTGTATCCTCTCTTAGAAAGCACAGCTTACGTTCTTAGGAAGGGAAGTACACAGTGCATTTAGAGCCCGGTTAACACCCACTGGGAGAGCATGCTTTGTGTGAGTCTTCACGGGCAGACTCTTACCTCCGGAGAGATGGCGCATGTAGGATTAATGTGGGAAGCATCCAAGAAGGGACTTGTGGGACGCGTTTCTGTGTTGGCCTTTCTTCTTAGGTGCTGACTGTAATGACATTCCCAGAGGCCCCCTGGCCCTGGGACGGTCATGATGACAGTGTTCCAAGGAAGAGAACAGCAAGGCAGGTGGGTGCTGAGTTCTGTCAACTGGGGATTTGCTTGCTTTTCCCAGATTCCTCCCACCTTGGGACGTCTTTCGTCTGACAGAGACACGGATTTCTTTCTTAGGAAAGATGCAACCATCCTGGATACTCCTCTCATGGGCTTCCCTTTTGTAGGTACACCTTTGATTCGAAAGTTTATGGGTGTTTCTAGAAATGCAACGCTTGTCTCTTCTTTCTAGTCTTCACTTATCCAGTGAAGTCAAGGAGCAAGGATTGTTTGTCATTCCTATTGTTTGCTTGATTTTCAAGACACGGTTGCTCTGTGTGGCTCTGGCTGTCCTGGAACTCACTCTGACAAGGAGGCTGGCCTCCAATTCAGAGTGCTGCCTGCCTCTGCCTCCTGAGTGCTGGGATTAAGGGCGGGAGCCAGCATTGTCCAGCTTTTTGTTGCTGTTGTTGTTTTGTTTTTAGAGTCAGGTGTTTGGTTTTGGACCCAGGACAATGGACTGAGGTGATTATTTTAGTATATCAAAACAGACCTGGCCCCCATCTCCTCCCAGCATTCCTCAGTCCCTACCTAGAATACCCTCCCCCCCCAACCCAAACTATCCAGCCCTTCCCCAGAGGCTCTTCCCTATAGAATCCAGACATTTTGTGTTCCCCCTTTCTCTCATTCTCTCTCCCTCCCCCCTCTCTCTCTCTCTCTCTCTCTCTCTCTCTCTCTCTCACACACACACACACACACACACACCTTTTCTCCATAGCGAGTTCCCTAGGCTCCGTCCTTCCAGCCAGGGTACTTGCCTGCCTGAGAGCAACTTCCCAATAAGCCTGCCTTTAATATAATCTGATCTGGTTTGAATTGGCTTGCTTCAGTGGCCAAAGGGAAATAATCTATCAACAGGGTTTCTTTGTGTAACCTTGGCTGTGCTGGAATCAGCAATGTGGACTAGTCAAGGTGGACTTGAACTTATTTTTTAACGATAAGAGACTGGCCTTTTATAAAACGAACTGGTTTGTTTATGGTTGAGTCACTAAGAAGTAGACTCCAGAACAAGTAAAGCTTAGTATCTTTACTTGTTCTGGACAAGTAAAGACAAATCACAAATGAACTCACGCAAACACACACATATCCAACGCATCTTGGAAGTAGGCAGAGCCAATTTTTTTTTGGTGCCCGTGTTTTGTTGTCCCAGGTAAATTTCCTGCCTTTTCTGATCTTAATGCTACGGTGGCAATTTCTATGAAACCGAAAATTCCATAAGAGGGAATGACCGAGGTCTTGGGGGCCAGATTTGGCACACAGTAGATAGTTGTAGAGAGCCTTATTGGGGTGCCATGCCACCTGGTAGGAACTTGACATTGACCAAGGTGAAGTTCCTCTCCCAGCCTTTGTGCGGGAACTCCTGTGTTAGCCATAATCCCTACCACCTAAGGTGGAGCGTTCAGACCAAGGTGACCTGCCCAGCCGCCTGAGTAGTGGAGACATGGCCCACTGAACAGCCAGACCAGTTCCCCTGAACACACCCTGGAATTTGGGGGAAGGGTCTTCCCTGAAACTTTACAATTCTGAGTCCTCCATTAAAGCTTGAGACCTTGAGACCTTGAACAGCAGGTGTTGTCTTTGTCTCCGTTTCTTTTCGCCGCCTTCCCATACATCCCCAGCTTCCCTTCCAGGTAACCCATTCGATATAACTGTGGGCAGTTACAGTTAGTAAAGAGGGTTCCATGCTAATTCTTCTAAAATTGTTCAGATTTGGGAGTAAAGAAATGGAGTAGAAAACAGAGATGAAAAACATGCTTCAGTTTGATGACATTTTACACGTCTATAATGACCTTGAAATATTTTTATTTCATGTATTTATAATTACTTCTCTGTAGCTTAGGCTGGCCTAGAACTCACTATGTTGACCGGGTTAGTCTTGAAATCACAGCGGTCTTCCAATGTTCATCCGAAAAGTAATGGGTGTACAGGAATAGGCTATCATATCTAGGTGAAATGATCTAGTCCTGATTTAAAAAACAGATTAGTGTACATGGGTGACCAAGTTTTTTAGAGGTTATCTGAAAATCTTAAAGGTATTTCTTCACCTATATACCAGAGGAAATTTAAAGGAAAGAAAGTCCTGTGTTTCCAAGTACCCTACGAAGCACAGGGAGATATGAGAGAAGCCATTCCAAAGCAATATTTAAATTCCTATGGACCATATAGAAACTGGGCTACTTGAGCTTTAACCTATAGGTTTTCTGAAGCACTGTTGGCATTCTCTGTAAATATGTGGTCCCAAATAGGTGCCATATAACAGAATTTCAAGGGTGTTCATGAACTCCTAGGTGGTTTGAGAGTTTTTAAATTCTTGACAGGCACAGTAAGTCAGGATTAGTTAAAACTCAAAGCTTCCCACATGTCACAACTCATGAGAAATGGTCCACATCCTGCCTTTCGCTACATGATGTCCAGATAACAAACGGGCCAAGAGGCAGAATAATGACGAGAATCAGTGGGCATGGGGGTGGGGGTGGGGGTGGGGGTGGGGCACAGATGGATACACTTGTGATGCGTCAGTAACGACATGGATTCTGTTATTTGATTTCTCCCTTCAAGACTCTTTAGAAAACGTTAAGAGTTACCTCACCCTTATTCAGAGAACTCGACCACACAAATACTCATAGCTTTCTCTCTGCCGGGTCTGAGGCCCTGGTAATTCTACTCCATGTCTAACACCTCAGCAGGAGAACCTGCCTCAGCAGCTGCTGGAATGGCTGCCCTCCGCCTGCTCACGTCTGACATTTCCGAGGCAGGATCTGATTACAGCTAGCGACTTGAAATTAAGGGCACAGGAGACAGACGCGTGGATTGAGCAAGGCATGAGGCAGGCTGGGGTGAGGCAGGCTGCGGTGTGTTCCCATTTCAGGCTCCGAGAAGCAGGCACATGATCCCGACCCGGAGCCTCCTCCGTGGCTTCAGATCTGGTCAGCTCAGCTCGGACTGCACACAGTGTCAAACCATGGGGTTCCTCTGAAGTGCCTAAAATCTCCAGGATACCTGAGCTCACTTACCAGAAAGTCTGAGAAGACAAAATGGGAGAGGCTTCAAGGCATTATAATATGTATGCCCAGGATTCAACTGCATCAAAGTTTCTCAAAAAAAAAAAATTAAATTCATTTCTACTTAGATTTCTGTCTACATCCATTTTATGATCTATAACTAAATAGTTAGCCATCATTTCTCCAGAAAAACCTGTGTAAATTTCAAGTTTCCCTTATGAAATCTTTAAGGTTCACCCATCATGTTGGGTGAACATGCAACCACTGACCCACATCACCAAACAGCGCTTAGGATTTTTTTTTTTGGTAGCCAAGTCTGCAGACAACCTACATCTAAAACACATCTGTATGTTTCTGACTCCCACCTCACAGCTTTTACCACCCAACCCGAGGCTCTGGGTTTGGTTCCAGAAATCTGCTTTTTAGTCCAGAGCACAGGAGCTAGTACAGATAAGCCACTAATGCAGGAACCCAGACGTTAGTGTTTGAGAAAAAAGAATCAATTTGTAAGCATTCGCGTGTTCTTCATGTCTTCCCAGCAATAACAAGATTTCTCTATCAGTCACCTATTAGAATCAGGCATGAGGGCTTATGAGAGATAAAGCAGCCCTCGCTGGGATGTCACATCTGCCTTTTCGTGCTTGAAAGCACTTTGAAGTACTATTTCCTCAGTTTTCTTTAGTTGGACGGAACGTGCACAAAGGGGTTCCAGAAAAATGTATTCCGCCCCAGAGTTGTTCTGGTCTCTGCTGAAGAAATCAGTCTTCTAAGCTGTTAAACTGATTGCCAGCCCGCTTTGATATTTCTAACCTATAGACCGGCTTATTCCAAGCTGCAAAGAATAATTACCATGGTTTACTCTGGATACACCATACTGAGTTTCACAATACTTAATTGTGGCCGCATACGGGCGCTTTCCCGTGGTAGTTCCTGTCTACAGTTGTAATTGATTTCTTTCCCCCCACCCCCACCCCCAGAGGCACAGTCCTGTCCCAGGGTCATATTTGACCTTATTTCACAGTCCTGCCACCGCCGTCTGTAATGATGCTCAGAAAAAGCAGCCAATGGGGAGGTTTGTTTTCTGTTCCCTGTTAAGTGTTCTATCGGGCAGTGAAAGCAGTTTGAACTGGATGGGGTATTACATCCCTTCTCTGGAGTCTACCCAGGGCTAATGGATACTCAGTTAGCTTGCAAGACTGCAAATTGATACCTGCCTGTACCAGCCAAAATGACATCCTTCCCCCCCCCTTTGTGGTGCTATTCATGTTTAGCATTGAAATACAACACCAGGAGGAAATTCTGCTGCAATACTTTTCGCTTGTCTTTGGAAGAACATACCGTTTGTGTACCTCGATGGCGTCTTTGTGACTTTGTTACTTTGCTGCTTTGAGGAAAATAAGGAGAAGACAACAGCAAAGATTAAAACGGGGGTGATCTGTCTTTAATATTTATATATTTAATATCTATTTATTTTCCTTCTGTAGCGTGACATAATTTCACAGAGAACTATTCTTTTTCCCCTTGGGAAGTCTGTCATCAATGAAGAGTATGCTACCACTGGGGTCAGAATTCATTTGGCAGGTGTGTCCTGGATTTGGTTTAGTTTTTTCCTTTTTCTTTTTCTTTTTCTTTTTCTTTTTCTTTTTCTTTTTCTTTTTCTTTTTCTTTTTCTTTTTCCTTTTCCTTTTCCATTTCCTTTTCCTTTTCTTCTTTCTTTCTTTCTTTCTTTCTTTCTTTCTTTCTTTTTTTTTTTTTTTTTTTGTTGTTGTTTTCGAGACAGGATTTTTCTGTGTAGCTCTGGCTGTCCTGGAACTCACTCTGTAGACCAGGCTGGCCTCTAACTCAGAAATCTGCCTGCCTCTGCCTCCCAACTGCTGGGATTAAAGGCATACGCCGCCACCACCACTGGTGGCTCATCTTCCCTTTTCTGATCATGTAAAATACTTCCGTAAAGAAAGACACTTGCTAAGTCTGAACTTCACCCAGGCCGGCCGGCTAATTACTTACCAACTACGGGCCGCAGCGATATCTGATACGAAGAGAACCATCCAGGCCCAGTCAGGGAGGAAACGGGCTCCATTTTGGTCACGTCCACGTTACTCCCGCTGAGTAACACCGAACAACAATACGAATAAATCAATCGGGAAAGCAACTCTTGGATTTCTGATGACCTCCAGATGTCATCAGATGTTAATGCCGGGTAAATAACAAGCAACTTGCGAAAGAAACTGTCCTGTAGTAGAGACACTGACATTAACCCCCCCCCAAGAGACCCCCCCTCCCCCTCCCCCCTCCTCCCAGTTTCTGGGAAGCTTGCGGGTGCCAGGGGCACAGGACTCGGTTTTAAAATCCGAATCCTATATCTGAGACAGCTAGTGTTCCCGACTTGAGCCCCTTGGCAGCTGGGCTGGCTGAGCGAGCACATACCATCCATCAGCTGGAGAGAGAAAACCAGCTTGGGCTAGCAGCTCTCCTCCCAGCTGCTGGGTCAGGTGGCTGCTTCCAAGGGGGCACGGCAGGGCAGTGCCAAGGAAGAAAGGGCACCCGCTGAGCGGGAGGAGCCCGGGCCCTGCAGGGAGGTGGCTGGTGTTGAGTGGTTTTTTTTGGTTTTGTTTGTTTGTTTGCTGTTTTTTAATATACAGGAGCATTTTCACTGAAGTCTTTCAGGGACAGAAGCCAGCAGTGAAGGTTGGACAGAGTGAGTGATTGTCAAGATCAACTGGGCTGCAGGGAAAGGCCTGACAAGCATCTCTGTCTACACCTCCCCACCCCCACTCCCGCCACCCCCCACCCCTCCCTCATCCCACCCCCTGACCTCTCTACCTTGTCTTAACCACTGTCTTTAGAAAGAGACGCGATTCGCTGGGGAAAGGCAACAGCGATAAAACAGAAACAAACAAACCGATAAGAAACCCAGCTCACGGGACCACTGGGAACACCTCTGCTTTGGTTCTTGTCTGTCAAGTTCGAGAAGGCTCTAACAGGAACTTATGTTTTGGTTGGTGTTGCTGTTCAGTCTTTTTGTCCAATAGGATCACGGCTTTCAGCGGCCACTAAGGTGTGAGTTCACAATCTGACAGTGCTTTGTGCCAGCGCTATTTCAAATTCATGCTTTTGTTTAGGCTCGTGTGAAAGGGTCAAGAATCAAAGAGTGAGAGCGATTTGTGTGCTTTCCCATAGTATAGCCTATCTTCCATGTGTGGACATTTTAAAAAAGGCATCTTCGCCTAGTCTGAAATGCTAAGCACATATTAGACTAGACACATTCTTTTTGTTTGTTTGTTTGTTGTTTTTTTCCGAGACAGGGTTTCTCTGTGTAGTTCCGGCTGTCCTGGAACTCAGTCTGTAGACCAGGCTGGCCTCGAACTCAGAAATCCGCCTGCCTCTGCCTCCCAAGTGCTGGGATTAAAGGCATGTGCCACCAACACCCGGCTAGACACATTCTTTATAGTCATCTTTCCTGATCACTTAAAAGAAAACGCCTCTCATTATTTAAAAGGAAAACGAAGAGGCAGAAAATTATTTCCCAAGCAGCCAGATGTGTTTTTAGGAGCTGCAAGAGTCTGTCTATATTCACCATCCAGAACTTGTGCCTGGGATTTTTGTGTTCCATCAGCCAGTTCAAATTAGGAGCTCGATGCATTAGAGCCGGGCCCTGTGCTACCAAGCAGTTAATCCCCTAATGACCAGTCAGTATTTCCATCCCCCAAAGTCAGACTGACCTTCAGAGGCAGGAGGCGCTTGGTTTGTGCAAAATAATAATAATAATAATAATAATAATAATAATAACCTCAGAGACTCAGGAAGCCCCGCCTGGGGTGTCATCCCAGTCTCCATCCCTGCCTGAAGTCCCCAGCTTTTTTGTGCAATGTGAGGCCTGCATATCCGTGACGCTCCAAAGTGATGTTTCCTTCTTAAAGCATTCGGGGTTAGGACTAAATTTGCATAATTCTATCAGAAGGCTTACACCTCATCTTTGGAAAAAAATATTTGAGAAAATGCGATTTGCGGAAGGGGGAGGGGGGGAAAAGCAGTCTTATCTTTTGGTCCAGAAGGTACTCCCTGGAACTAAGCTTGTTAGCGTCAGGGTTGCCTGCTAAGTACCACGGACCGAGCACTGCTAGAACCCTGCTAGGTGGGAAGGGTTGATTTCCTCACTCTCAGTCTGTGGTGCTCTGAAGTCTGAGGTCAGGAAGGATTTTCTGTTTCACCGAGTTGCGAATGTGGAAACTGGCGTCTGGGTACAGTGGCGGCCGCGCAGCTGTGTGTCTGTAGGTTTTTACGGGACGCATCGGTTCCTCTCAACTGAGGGCAGTTTATTTTGGTGTCATTACGGAACCTGAGGAGATTGTCCCCAGATGAGATAAATCTGAGGGCTTGTCATCATGTCTATTTTGATCAGATGACCTGCCTATCTTTCACAGGCTGAAGGCCAGTCTGGCATCCGTTCCTTCGATTCAGCCTCTGTGCAGGACTTAACGAACCAGACACCTTCAGCTGTGTAAATGTTACCAAACCGACTGTAATTAAAATGTCCTCCGTGGGTCACATGAGTCTCTCTGCTAATCCGCCTGCTGCTCCAGGAGCCAAGAACTTCATGTTCAGATGATGGCATGCCGGGGGGAGTAGTATGAGAATCTCTGCCCCACCCTGTGGCTAAAAAGCACACAGCCCCCAGTCCGGAAGCACCCGGAACCCCAGCCTGGCACCTCTCGGGATGTACATCCCACCCGGAACCGCCCTGACACATGACTTCAGTTTTATTCCCTAGTGACCTGAATGACCTGACTAAATGAAGGGACAATTTAATTTTTGAAATAACATAAATCTTCTAAGTATTGTAATAGCAGAAATAGCTTTTCTTCCTACATGATTCAATGAGTATGAAAGTCTACATGGACTTATTACATGATATATGTTTATGTTATTGCATGGTATATATTTATGTCATTGCACGGTATATGTTTATGTTATTGTATGGCATGTTTATGTTATTACATGGTATATATTTATGTTATTGCATGGTATATGTTTATGTTATTGTATGGTATATGTTTATGTTATTACATGGTATGTATTTATGTTATTGCATGGTATATTTTTATGTTATTATATGGTATATGTTTATATTATTACATTGTATATATTTATGGTATTACATGGTATATGTTTATATGTCTATGACTATAGGACTTTTCATTGGGACTGTTGTTACTGCCTATTTGTGTACAAAGTTCTGGTTTTTCAAAATGTATTTTCATGGGCCCTACCTGCATTTCACATCTAACTTAACGCCTTTTTCCAGATGGTTTTGTGTTTTCTCTAACACTAGTGGGCTTTCTTTCATTGCAGTCCCCTTTTCTGACATACTTTCTTCTGTCTTGACAGCAGACTGCAGGTCACAGAGTAACCTTAATTTTTTTAGACAATAAACATCTAAATAGATGAAGGAAACTTATTCACCACTTTACTAAAGAAATTTAGAGAAAGTTTTCATAAATTCGTTTCTAGTTATTTAACTATATACACATACACATATCTTAAATATTTTATTTTAATTTACATTATTTAAATTTATACACTGATTTTGTGCATATGCTTGGGACCACTCTTCTACAGACTTTAAAAGGAGGGCTCTGCTTCCCTGTTAGTTTCTCTGGGACAATGCAGGGCTCTGCTTGCGCCCAAGTGCTTTGCAGCACTATGGCCTGTGGGTCAGTGAAATTCTCATGTGATGGTGGTTTGGAAAGGCACAAGCTCAGCACTTCAGACTGAAGCCTGAGCTCTGTGACCTTCTTACGTAACACATAGGTGAGGCTATGTTTCTGTACCTAGGCACAAGGCAAAAATATGAGACGTCCAGCCAAAATTGCCACCTGAGGACACACAGGACAAAGGAACCCAAATCCTAATCAGATTAGCGCTACCGAACCAGACTCTGGCCTGTTGTGAACTCCAGGAAGGCCAAGTCATTCCAGCGAACAAACAGGGGGCCAGCCCTTTGAGAACAAAGCATTTTCTTAATTACTTGCGTTCTTTTCACAGCCGTAATTACATGATAGTTTCACTGTCTGTGACAACTCGCTTCCTGCGAGGCTATGTCCCAAACCTTAGTCTTTTCTGTTCTCTACCGCAGCAGACGGAGAAACTTCCACTTGCTGTCTAAGAATCGGGGATGATATCTTAAGACCTCACAAGGACTCAGATAAGAGAGGCCGCTCAAGGCTGTTTTTCGTTTAATTTAGGAGCTGGCGACTAGGTATCCAACACAACCACAGTATTAGACCCTGCACCTTGAAGAGAGTGTCGGAAACCTTCCAGTTAATAGATCTCTATGTTAATCCTTTACTTTTAAAGACGATTTTTTAAAAAACAGCTTTCCTCCTACATGATTACCGAGACAGTACACGCCTTTTCCCTCCGAGGTGCCCCCAGCCTCAGCACCCTGGGGTGCCCACTGTGGCAAGTATACATAGAGACTCTCCTCCGGGTCTTCATCCTGTTTTAGCTGCAGAATCATATTACACTGTAATCCTCTGCAGATTTAATCATAGCTCAAGTTCTTCCCATAGCTACTAGTCTTCCTTTTAAAAAAGGAGCCACACAGTGTATTGTTAAATGTGAAGGAATTGTCAGACACTATTCTTGGATGTAAAATTTCAGGTTTTTTTTTTTTTTTTTTTTTTTTTTCCAGCTTTGAGATGAAACTGCTGGCGGGGGCGGGGGGGGGGGCTGGCTGAAGCTGCTGTCCCTTAATTGGGGTTGGTTCTCTCCCCGGTGTGTGCTGCTCCCTCTAGAGGGCCAAGCTCTTTTGCATTTGTCTAAGAATAAAGGATAATCTCTTAAGACCTCGCTTGGACACAGATAGGAGAGGCGTGCAAGGCCCTGCCGTAGGGCCTTGCTTTCTGTCTACCAAACTTCAACGCACACCGTTCTGAATACAGAACTGCCCTCCCACCCCCAAAGCATAAATCACCCCACCACCCAGCACAATCATTGCATGCACTCTCTGGGCAGAAGGTACAGGTGGGGACTTCCAGGTCCCAGGAGGAAAAGACAAAGGCATGGAAGGAGAGGGAGGAGCTTTTCTGCCATGCTTTGGAGGAAGAAGAACACAGCAACCATGTGGGGTCTCAGGTGGAGCTGGGGCCAAGGATGTTTGACAGGGGCCAGGTCGGACTAGCCACTGAAGCTTAGGGCAGGTGGAGAGACGGAGATAATGAATTGGTAAGGGCAAGCTTTTCCAGCAACTGTGCTAAAAGGGCAAATTCTAAAAGAGCTGTGTGTGTGTGTGTGTGTGTTTTATCCTCGGACTCAAGGGAAGCTGGGAGGGCTGCTGGCAGCATGGTCACCTCTGTGAGCTAAAGGCATTAGAGCGAAAATCCCTTTCGCCGCGTGGGGGCTGTTAGTGCGGCCAGTCCTGGAGCAAAGACAATAGCTTAAAACTACACCCTACACCTGTATGCTACACTACTGACCCTCCAGGCAAGAAATACCCGTGTTGCAACAGTGGCATGACTGCCAGGAGAGTAACCAACTACTTTCTGATTACATCTGGGACCTGATTCACAGGAGGGATTCATGCCTGTGAACTTGGTCAATTGCTTTTCAGGTCACAGGTTCTTTTTTGTTTTGTTTTGTTTTGTTTTTTTGTTTTTGTTTTTTTGTTGTTTTGTTTGTTTTTTTGAGACAGGGTTTCTCTGTAGAGCCCTGGCTGTCCTGGAACTCACTCTGTAGACCAGACTGGCCTCGAACTCAGAAATCCGCCTGCCTCTGCCTCCCAAGCGCTGGGATTAAAGGCGTGCGCCACCACACCCGGCTAGGTCACGGGTTCTTAATGGGAAACTATTACTCTTGTTTTATCAAGTAGACATGAGGTTCCCCCTCATACTACCTTCCAAACATCTGTGTTCACGCCCAAAGACAGGCGCTGCCGTCAGTCTGGATTCCAGAAGCTTCTGTTGGCATCAGCAGCAGTTATTCCAGAGACTCATAACTGGAAAGAGAAAAAAAATGTGCTAGGAATGTGTGACTGTTTCTCACAATGCCCAGCCCCAATGTAGCATCTATATCACTCCTTCCACAGCCTGGGGGATGTCAAAGAAGAGGGGACAGAAAGAATGCAAGAAACTGAGGAGCAGGCGGAACGCGGTCCTGTTGGCATGGTAAGGTCACTGTACTCTCAAAGTCTTGACACGTGTGCTTACCTGCAAAGACCCGCCCAAGACCGGGACAGTCAGTATTCACCATGAAGCACAATGTGGCTCCTCATGAGGCTCCACTTCTTGGGAATTTATAGACAGCTAATAGTTGCTGGTAAAGGAAGAGACAATAAATATGTTAAAAATATATATTCTTACCAAGCAAAGAGAGATGAACTGGAACCATAGACTCAAGGGGAAATTCGATGGGTCTATTCCAGTCTACTGCTACTTTTCCTTCCCCAAAGGAGCCCTCCCAAGCCAGAGTTTTAAAGACGGTGCGTGACACACAAAAGATTGTGAACTGGACTCTCCTGGTGATATGTTGTCTAATGGCCCATTTCCATCCTTCACGCAGCGCTTTGATGGTGACACCCACAGCCGTGCTACAGACCAGTGGATGGTGGAACGCAAGCACCTAGCTGTCTTCCTTGTTCTCAGCCTCTCTCTCTTTGTTGGTTCAGGGTCCCACCACGTAGATGCTGTCTAAACAACCTAAGACTCAGGGTGTGGATGACACCTGCTTCTGAGCCGCCCGCCAGATAAAGTGGGTGTTTTCAAGTCAAAGGAGAAATGCGCCCTAGAAGACAAGCAGGCAGCTTGTTTAAAGGATCAGACTTCCTCGGGGTCACACTTAAGATGTGTACATTGTGAAACTATAAAGCCATAGGTTCAAAACAGACATCTGGTCATGTGGGCTGTCCACTAAGGGCACTGGTTTCTGGGAATGTTACTTGGCCACTTGTGATCCTCCAAGTTCTGGGAGTTGGAACTCCTGAACTCTCAATGAAGGTCTTGCTTCTCTTTTCTATACATTTTTTTACCCAGTATTTATTCATCATTTATTTGTCAAGCTCTAACGTACTTACTTTCATATAAATATTTTATATGTTAACTGCCTCCACCTCTATGACCTTCTACTTGGATGTCTAAACTGCCATCTCTGACTTGTTGTCTGTTATCTCCAAGTTTTAGCACCCCTGGACTGTCCTAGCACATCATCTACCTTTTAATTAAACTCAAACTCTCAGCCTGCCTCTCTCTGCTGTCAATTTCAGCTTAGCTCAAGCCAATTGCATCTATGTGACAGGAGTACATCTTTGTTGTATGACTTTCCCTAAAGATTCATAAAGAAATGTCTGTTCATCCTAAGCATAGAGGGTATTGACAGATCAAAGGAAGGATTCTTGATAAAGAAATGAGTTGCTCCTTGGAACATGGGGAATTCGAATGTAGCTATACTCTTGGGAAGTCCTTTGGGGAAACTTACATATGCTAAAGAGTCCCACCTAAAACAGAATGCTTCAGGATAAGCTATACCACTGAAAAAAGTCTCCTGGGTGACTTAGTGAAACGACCTAACTCTCTCCATTTTATAACGGGCAGCCATGCTAGGACTTATGGCTTCAATTTCCCAGGACAGTCCAGGTTTTTCAGAAGAACTTCAGAAAAGAAGCAGCCAATCAGCAGCTGCCCCAACATCTGGCCAGGGGCTTACAATAGATACAGTATACAGAAGTGTACAAATACCCCGTACCATAAGTTCAACTAATCCTGATGAAGGTGACCCAAGCTCAACTGGAGAACCCCCAACTGGCTTTAAAGGGTGCCTGTGGACTTCCCTCAAGGTCGCCATTTTGCTTGGATGGTTGGATGGTTGGCTGTTTCTGTAGAGTAAACACCCTTTGTCTTTGCCTACTATTCGAGTCTAGGATTTTCTTTCAGCGATTCTTGGGCTCTTCCATTAGCTATTGTACCAAAGCATCCTAACCTAGTCAACTGTTCACATCTTATCTAACTTTAGAATGGGAAGGATCATATGAGACTCCCATGAGAGCCTATGAGCTCTGTCTCTGGGAGCTTTATCTGGTTCATGAGTCTCCCCACCTCCTCCACTGGGGAGTTAATAGGCGAGACCTTGGGAACGCCTTGTGAACACAGCTGCCTTGATTCAAGGCTCTGTTCTTCCCACCTGAAACAGCTATCCTGCGATATAGCTTCCCTCAAATCACTGAGATGCCTAAATGCTTTCAAAATATTTGATGAATGAATTAGAATGTTCATCTGTTAGAAATAACAAAGACGCTTACACTTTACTGAGCTTTTACTATGTCCTAGGTGCTCTGAATGTAAATGTACTCTTGGTGATGGATACTTAGGGTGTAGGCAGGGAGAAGGTTCACAGTCTCAAGAGTTTTGGTTAGTTTGGGTGTGCTAAGCTTTATTGAGTAATTATTGACTCTGTGCTTTATGGCATTTCTTATAGCAATGTAGGCATGCTGCTAAGTGCCCCATATATATTATTCCATTTAACCTTATCAGCAAAATATAGGATAAGTTCTTATGCACAATGTTATTGATGGAAGATAATCAAGGCTTTTAAAGTTATCTGTCAGTGTCATACATAACAATGACTAGGTGGTCTCTACATTTCTCAGTGTTCTCATAACTGTATTATGTGAACGGCTCTTTCTCTACTTCTCTACATAAACTTTTGTTAAGGATCTCTACTACTCTAAAAAGAATTAAAAATAACTTCTTGAGTTTCATAGAGCATATGAAAGTATTCTAAATCCCCACATAAACTGTGCTTGATATGAAGGCAAGTATTTCATGTATTTTTATGCTTCTGCACTCTATAAAATAGGGTACGTGTCTTCTTAGCACTTGAACCACATTAACCCTCCTGGCACTAATCCCCAGAGTCATGCCTGATGACACCCAGAGCAGGATGTCACCCAGGTGCTGACTCACCAGATAGAATACCAAGAGTATTGTTCACAAACCCTCAGATTTACTGGGAGCTATTTTAAGTACCCTTTGATTTAAAAAAAGACCTTATTACAATTAGCATATCTTTAAAAAGAGAGATGTCAGTGCTAAAATTCTCCACCCGCATATGGCTCTTTGATTTCTTGGTTCTGTCCTGATAGCGCTTCAACTGTATGAAAAATCATTTCATGCTGACTTCGGCATTCCATCCTCATTGCTGGGAAAGAATCTAATGAAGGCACCTCAGTCAGCAATAGGAAAAGAGCTAGCCGGCATTCATCCAAAAGAGTAGGAAGAATCAAGCAAAGGGGAGGGGCATCAAGGTGGGAGCCATGCGCCTACACGGGGAGCCATGCATCTACATGGGAAGCCATGCACCTACACGGGGAGCCATGCACCTACACGGGGAGCCATGCATCTACACGGGGAGCCATGCATCTACACGGGAGCCATGCATCTATCTACATGGGGATCCATGCACCTACACGGGGAGCCATGCATCTACACGGGGAGCCATGCACCTACACGGGGAGCCATGCATCTACACGGGGAGCCATGCATCTACATGGGAAGCCATGCACCTACACGGGGAGCCATGCATCTACACGGGGAGCCATGCATCTACACAGGGAGCCATGTGTCTACATGGGGAGCCATGCATCTATACAGGGAGCCATGCATCTACACGGGGAGCCATGAATCTACACAGGGAGCCATGAATCTACACGGGGAGCCATGCGCCTACATGGGGAACGATGCATCTACACAGGAAGCCATGCATCTACACAGAGAGCCATGCACCTACACAGGGAGCCATGCATCTACACAGGGAGCCATGCATCTACACAGGGAGCCATGCATCTACACAGGGAGCCATGCATCTACACGGGGAGCCATGCACCTACACAGGGAGCCATGCATCTACATGGGGAGCCATGCACCTACACAGGGAGCCATGCATCTACACAGGGAGCCATGCATCTACATGGGGAGCCATGCACCTACACAGGGAGCCATGCATCTACACAGGGAGCCATGCATCTACACGGGGAGCCGTGCATCTACACGGGGAGCCATGCATCTACACAGAGAGTCATGCATCTACATGGGAAGCCATGCATCTACACGGGGAGCCATGCATCTACATGGGAAGCCATGCATCTACACAGGATGCCATGCATCTACACAGAGAGCCATGCACCTACACAGGGAGCCATGCATCTACACAGAGAGTCATGCATCTACATGGGAAGCCATGCATCTACACGGGGAGCCATGCTTCTATACAGGGAGCCATGCATCTGTACAGGGAACCATGGGCCTACACAGGGAGCCATGCATCTACACGGGAGCCATGCATCTACATGGGAAGCCATGCATCTACACAGGGAGCCATGCACCTACACAGGGAGCCATGCATCTTCACAGGGAGCCATGCATCTACATGGGGAACCATGCATCTACATGCGGAACCATGCATCTACATGGGGAGCCATGCATCTACACAGGGAGCCATGCACCTACACAGGGAGCCATGCATCTACACAGGGAGCCATGCATCTACATGGGGAACCATGCATCTACACAGGGAACCATGCATCTACATGGGGAACCATGCATCTACATGGGGAACCATGCATCTACACAGGGAACCATGCATCTACATGGGGAACCATGCATCTACATGCGGAGCCATGCATCTACACAGGGAGCCATGCACCTACACAGGGAGCCATGCATCTACACAGGGAACCATGCATCTACACAGGGAGCCATGCATCTACACGGGGAACCATGCATCTACGGGCAACCATGCGTCTGCACGGGGAGCCGTGAGTCTACACGGGGAGCCGTGCGTCTGCATGAGAGCAATGGATGAGCCTACACAGGGAACCAAGAGATGAAGGCTAAGGAAGCAGCAACAGGAGAACCTGAGAACCTGGCTCGTGCTCTTCAGGCCCAGAGCAAACATCCTCCGTATGCTTGTGCTCTTCAGGCCCAGAGCAAACATCCTCCGTATGCTCGTGCTCTTCAGGCCCAGAGCAAACATCCTCCGTATGCTCGTGCTCTTCAGGCCCAGAGCAAACGTCCTCCGTATGCTCGTGCTCTTCAGGCCCAGAGCAAACGTCCTCCGTATGCTCGTGCTCTTCAGGCCCAGAGCAAACGTCCTCCGTATGCTCGTGCTCTTCAGGCCCAGAGCAAACATCCTCCGTATGCTCGTGCTCTTCAGGCCCAGAGCAAACATCCTCCGTATGCTCGTGCTCTTCAGGCCCAGAGCAAACGTCCTCCGTATGCTCGTGCTCTTCAGGCCCAGAGCAAACATCCTCCGTATGCTCGTGCTCTTCAGGCCTAGAGCAAACGTCCTCCGTATGCTCGTGCTCTTCAGGCCCAGAGCAAACGTCCTCCGTATGCTCGTGCTCTTCAGGCCTAGAGCAAACATCCTCCGTATGCTCGTGCTCTTCAGGCCTAGAGCAAACGTCCTCCGTATGCTCGTGCTCTTCAGGCCCAGAGCAAGCGTCCTCCGTATGCTCGCGCTCTTCAGGCCCAGAGCAAATGTCCTTTGTATGCTTCCGCACGCACATTGCTCTCTCTGAGGTAAGCCTGTCTCACGTTCCCAGATAATCAGTTCAAAATACTCTTTCATGCCAAGACATTAAAGAGTCTTGGCATCCTGATAGGTTTCTAGAAATTATTTCATCCTACATAACGATGGCAAATACTTATATCCAGGACTTCCTGGTTTCTGGTCTGTGTTAAGCTAGGATTTGAACCCAAGTAGTCTAGCTTCATAGTACTTGACTCACTTGTGCAGAATTGTCTTTCTAAGTCTCTGTCAGTTCTGAAGATCAGGGTGCCTTTGAGCTATATTTTCAGCTCTTAGATCCTTGAAACAGAGTCTTGCCGTACAGCTCAGGCTGGCCTTGAACTTACTAATTAACGTCTCTTAGAACAATTTACCTGTTTTTTTTAGCTCCCATCAGTGTAAAAGTGGAGAACTCATTCATTAGGAAGTGCTGTGTGTGCCACCGCCACAAAAGCCTACGGACCCAGGAGCATTACCTGAACCCACAGCTTCAGGGAGAACACTGTTGTGGTTCCTGAGCTAGTGCTGGCACCAGCGTGTTCTCGCCAAGCTACTCTGCCCGGCTAGCCCCCACTGTGCCCTATTGCTGTGTTCCCAGCTCTTGTTTGCTTTTCCCCAGAGTCGCTAGCTCTTCCCTGGGCATAAACCCATGTAGTCAGCGATCCTACATTCCAATACCTAAACAAAACAGCCAACCCCATGATTATATATCACAATACCCAGGAACCTGGTAAAATCAAGACTCTTAAAGCGTAATTAACCAATCAGATCTATGTATCAATACTATCACAATTTACAAGAAGCCATTACAATCATTTCAGAGCCAATTGATAATGACAAAAGCTGCCCACCTAGATTAGACAAATTATCCCAATATTCTAACCTTTATGATATTGTAACAACCTGTGGCTAGTAAACGCCGTGCAGGGTCATGTGGTCATGTCCACTCCCTGTCTCTGCAACTCTTAGCTCCACCTCCCTTTTCCCTGTCCAATCACAGGCCTCCTCTGCACATGTAAAAATCCTGCAACATATCACCCTTTCTGATTAATTAAATAATAATAAAAAAACAACCCTTTCTCTCAAATATAAATTGAGCACAACTATTACCATTCTGTAATTTATAAACTACAAGTTAGACCTAATACCCAGTCTATCATTTTTTGTCAATTAAATAGAACCTCTGTCATCTATCCTAACTTAAAAGACCTATAATTTTACACCTGATTTATGTCTTGGCTTTAGATTGTATGTCATCTGAAAACCATCTTCTCAAATATGTTCTCTCAAAGTAAATAGCCTGGGTTCGCTAGGAGACTATGTAGTTTGTCAACCCCATCAGAAATCCAAGAACGACTGATATTAACTGAAAATATATAGGAAGCCTAACATAGCTTCCAAAACTTAGCCAATTTATAGAGACTGCTGATCACCTGGACGGTTTCTTACTTCAAAACATTAGAGTGTCAGTCTTTAGCCTTCCGGCCCAGGATCATCTAACAGACCTTAGAGAAACTGGATATTAAGGACTAGCCTATTCTGTTTTGGCAGAACCAGGCTGTCCTAACCTGTAATTGTGTCCTTTCTTTGGACAGTATTATGTCTGTAGATGAAATGAGGCAATATTCTTGCCTAGTGGCTGTCTTGTCACAACTGGAGTAACTCACAGATGCTCAGTTTCTTCTTTGTATCTCTGATGTCAGTGTTTTGACTAGATCTGGCTGGAAGTCCAGTACATCAGGAGCTTAAGCAGGTCAGTTTAGTATGTCAGATGAGGAAATATACCAAGGCTATATATTCTGTAATATATAAATCTCAAACCAAAATTTTAGATCATCAAGCTATATCTTTTGTTTGATTCTCTGGAATCTAGTCTTCTGGATGTCTCCCTTAGTCATATCTGATCTATATAACTCTGGAAGGTGTAAATACCTTAATCACCTTTTCCAAAAACACAAAGACAACAAAATCTTTTTCCCAAATCAGCGTAACTTTGAGCCAGTAATTAGAAAACACTTTATTTAGACCTCTCTCCTGGAGGAATAATATAACCACAAAACTCAAAATCACACCCATTTTGAAAATCCAAACAATCTAAAACAAATGAAGTAAACTAAGATACCGTATGTGTCTATACTTAGGCCTTTCCTGTCTTGCCAAGCAGGATAAAACACTCAAGATTTTCGTGGAGCCCATCTTAGACAGAATATGAGTATCTTGTGTCTAGTTAAATAATCCATACCATCTTTCTGTTTGGCTCCTTGCCCAGAGCCACAGACATATTTTATTAATACCTGTATAATATCTGTCTGGCGATCTCTCTACCTGGAGCCACAGACATTGATAATGAATATACGTTTAAAGTAGGCAATGATTATCACTGCACTCCCTATTCTGGAGTCAGCGATTAATATTCCCTATCCTAGTTCAAATTAAAACAATCCAAAACAAATGAAGCACACTAAAATACTGTATGTGCCTATAGTCAGGCCTTCCCTCTGTTGCCAAGCAGGATAAGACGTTCAAGATTTGCGTGGAGCCCACGTTAGACAGAATATGAGCATCCTGTGGCTGGTTAAACAGTCTATGCCATCTTTCTGTTGTGTCTCTCTGCCTAGAGCAGTAAACATCATTCTTTTCCTCAGAGCAACCTGTAAGGTCCCACAGCAAGGGGTCCTCAGCACTGCTAGGCTTTCTTTGTTTCAACTCCCTTGAGTCATGTGACTTGTTTTTTGCCTTTGTTGTTGTTGTTGTTGTTGTTGTTTAGCAATACCCAGATTTCCTGCAACAGAACCTATAGAATTGACTATTAGGAACAAAGTCTGGATGAATGCATTCTATGTGCCCCATTCCCATGTTTTGGGAAGTGGATGGGATTATAGGGACTAAATGTTGAGTTTAAGAGGTGAGAGTTGGCCAGGCGGTGGTGGCGCATGCCTTTAATTCCAGCACTCGGGAGGCAGAGGCAGGCGGACTTCTGAGTTCGAGACCAGCCTGGTCTATAAAGTGAGTTCCAGGACAGCCAGGGGTACACAGAGAAACCCTGTCTCGAACCCCCCCCCCCCAAAAAAAAAAAAAGAGGTGAGAGTTGACCTTTCCCCCTTCTCTTTTAGGAAGCGTTTCTAACAACAATGGATTGGGGCTCTCTGCTTCGAATTGCTCACAAGACTTTTGCTTCGTGCAAACTCAACGGTCAAGTGGATGGGGAAGAGAGATTCATCCCACACTCTTCCCAGTGGCTCCCATGGAAGGCCGGCCATAGTGTTTGCTCTAATAATGTGGACTAAGACCCGACGACACCAGGGAACATCCACGGGCCGCTGCTGGCGGGACTGTGGTAGCATCTCACCTCTATCTGCTGGTGAACGTGGCGGTTGGTGAACCCGAGTGTCCTTATCAATCAGCAGAGATCTCGTCAGAATATAGACTCAGTGTTTGTTGGCCTGGGCGAGGGCCTGGGACTCTGCACTTCTCAGAGGCTTGCTGGTCATGCTGATGCTGTTTGTCCACAAAGCTGACAGCCCTTTGAGGGGTAAGGACATAGGGGACATGCCGGCTGCGAGGCAGCGTGACCTTACACGCTTAGCTGGCATGTTTATTTTTAGTGTTTTTCTCTGCCTGCCCCTGCATGGGCAGCACTTGAGGGTCACTGTCCTTTAAAGTCCCCCACCCTTTCTTCTGCAGCATCTGCCACAAGGCAAGCAGCACTGCAAAGCAAGGGACCCTGGGGGAATGTGTCCTGGCCCTGAAACAGCTGTGCATTTTGTCAACGCCAGCATTACTCTCCCCTGCTGTGTGTTATAAAGGATACAGTGTGCTGAAGGATAATCCTGAGGTCAGAGCTGGAGAGAAGGCCAGGATTGGTGACCTTTGACTCTTGACGCCTGGAATGGTCAGTATGGGAGCTTCCCGGCTTCAAGGGGAGCACTTGAAGATTCGTACCCACTGCTGGGATGAGCTCTGGGGGTGGGGGGTGGGGGTGACAAATTACTTCAGAGTCACCACGTCTTTGGATTTTCTTGGGATACGTGAGCCTCTGTCTCAAAAGGACAAAACAGTTTCTCAACAAACTAAAGTCTTCACGAGGTCTAGTTATACCATTCCTGATGGGTCTTCGGCCAACCTACTACAGAGATAGAATATACTACAGATATACTCCTGAGTATTCACTGTAGCACTAGTCCCAAGAGCTAGGTTCTGGAACTGACCCAGGTATCCAGCAACAGAGAAGTGGAGAAAAAAAAAATATGTGGTGTTATGTGTTAGGTCTCAAAGAAACTCAGGACAGATGGCTAACTGGTTCTCATACTTCCATTTTTTTTTTTTTTTTTCTGTATGTACACAGAGGAATTCTTGTCAGCCATGACGAAGAGCCAAGTTATGTTGTTTGCAGAAAATGGGCACAACTGCAGATTAGGCTACCAGTTAAAGTAAGCCAGCCTCCGAAAGACAAATAGTGCATGATTTCTCTTGTCTGTGGTCCTAAAATTATTAGATAGACACATAAAGCTTGTGTATGTATAAAATGAAAGAAGTACAATTGCCTAGGGGGCCCAGGGGACAGTAGGGAAAGGGGTATGCTCACATGTATGAAGATTTTAAAAATGAACTAATTGGAAAAGGAATCTTTGCCTCTTTGGAAATCAACAGAGGTGAGGCTTAAAGCAGATCCCAAGCTGTTTCCATACGAAAGGCGTGGAATCAGGAAACCCAAATTTAGGTCAGGGCCAGCGGGGACAATCTTCCTGAGAAAGAAAAGTAATTATGAAAGAGGTTTTCAAAGAAAGTGGTGGAAAGTGTTGCTAAGGTGTCTGGAGGCCTGTGCAGCTTCCACAGGGAACAAGACAATGAGTGGAATCCAGCCATGCTCCCGCCAGGATAAACTGGGACGATGTCCTCTAGGTTGTTTTCCTTGACCCAGTGCCTGGGCCCCGCCCCTGTGAACACTCTGGAGAGCACCACCTTCCTACCCACGCCACACCCACCCGCTCGCCCACCTCCTCTGTCTGCCCTCTCCCACCCTGCCTCCCCAGCTAGGTGAGTTCTTAGCTTGCACTGTGATCTCTTCTTGCATGGGGCCCCACCATGATGCTGCTACGCAAGCCTCATCACTGCAGGGGAAATGCCAGCAAAGTATGCTTTTAGAACCTCCACAACATGAACTAAACCAACCTTTTTTTTCTTTATAAAGCACCCACTCAGATTCAGGTATTTTGCTATAGTGATGAAAAGCTATTGCACACACTAAAATAAATTTCCTTTTCTCTGTTCCATATGCTACTTTCCTTCATTGCTCCCTGTACGTTTTATTCTCTGTTTGCATTACATTATTTTGTTAGGCACATATCAATTATATGCCTGTCTATAGTCTTCTAATAAGCATCTTGCTCTCCTCCATCGAATGCAGAGGCTTCTCTATGATTAGGAAAGTGTGTCCTCCTTCTTCTTGACAGCTACGGAGTGTTTAAACACGGGCGCGTACTAGATTCTACTCAAGTATTCTATCTGCTGAAGTCTTCCGTGATGTCCAGTGTCTTCTGCTGCAAACAGTAGTGTAAGAATCACCCTTCTGATGGTCTGTTTGGCATGTGTTCAGGGTAATGGCTAGATTCAGAGACACGCTATAGCTGCCTTAAAGAGTAAATGTGGGACTGGAGAGGTAGTAGCTCTGCCCCAACAGCAAAGCTCATAACGAAAATATAAGAGTAAAAGTGATGTTGACACAATGTTGCTAGGTAGCCTTCTCCCAGGCTATCCCAGGAGGTTTGGGGCACGCTGTTCTCTCTCTAGTGATCTGTGAGAGTAACTGCTTATTCTCTGTTGTCTCGGCAGAGGAGTATGTGCCATGCTTTTGCCAACATGATAAATGACGAATGTCATCTACTGTAGTTGTAGGATTTGGTTTCCTGTCAAAGGTACAACCTTTAAGGGCCAGTTTTAAGTTCTGCGTTCTTCTCCCACAGCAAAGCCATTATTGGCTGTTCTCTCGAATTCTGAGAGCAATTGGGATACTGAATATTATAATCAGCATTTTTAAAGCCAGATTTTTTTTTTTTAATCTTTAGATTGTTGCTTGTGGTAGTTCTTAGTCATGCTTTAGGCTTTTCTTTGGTTTTTTTTTTTTTTAAATGTATGTATCTGATTTTATTGTTACTTTCTTTCTAAATTTTAGAATTTGAATTGGCGATAGACAGAAGGGTCTTTTCTTCTACAGTCTTGCTGTTTTGCGACAGTCTCTCTATGCCGTCTAAGCAATCCTCAAGTTTGTGATGTCGCTCCCTTTTGGTAAAGGCTGGGGCTACACCTGGGTCCTATTATGGTTTTCAAAAAATTTTACCTATATGCCCCTAAACCATTTACTTGGTTTCATTTTTTCACATTTAAACGTTTCACCTACTAGATACTTGCCCTGTGATGTTACACAAATCGTAGCCACCATTACCCTTGATTCACTGGCTTGATGACATTTACAAAAGTCAATTGGAATGTTGTCTTGACGCATCTCCAATTGGATCTTCATTCCACCTTTGCCTCTCAGCAATCTCTACTCTGCCCTCTAGTCCAGTGTTGGAATCCATGCAGTTTTAATTGAAACAGACACATCACTTTCTCTCCTGTCTTTCCTCCATCCAGCTCCTCCCAGCCACCCTCCCCCAATACCCCACACAACCGTCACTCTTAGTTAGTACCCCGGTGAAATGTCCCCCCTTCTACATCAACACGCCTGTTGACACTGCCACTGTTTCTGTCTTGTTTATTCAGCCGGTTCTAAGAGAGGCTGTTTCACGGGTGACTTCCTAGTGTTCTGGTTCTTACAGTCTTTCTGCCTCTTCTTCTATAATGTTCCCTGCGCCATAGGCTCTGGAACTGTGATATACATGTGTGCACTGGGGTTGGGCTCCCACGAGCGGTTGGGATCTGCATTGTGTCCACTTGTGGTTTTCTGGGATGTGGGTCTCTGCTTGCTGTAAGAGAGAGCTTGGGTCATTCTGTTTGTTTTGTTTTTGTTTTTGTTTTTGTTTTTTTGGTTTGGTGTTTTTTTTTTTTTTTTTTTTTTTTTGTCTTTCAAGACAGGATTTCTCTGTGTGTAGTCCTGGCCATCCTGGAACTCACTCTGTAGACCAGGCTGGCCTCGAACTCAGAAATCCACCTACCTCTGCCTCCCAAGTGCTGGGATTACAGGCGTGCACCACCACCACCCGGCTGTTTGTTTTGTTTTTGAAGGGTGGTGGCTACACTTATCTAAGAGAGGTGGCTTACACAAACAGAGTGTTCTTGGGTCATGAATCTGGACCTAGGCCTGTGGGCTTGCAGGTGATGGAGGGTTAGGGTAAAGGTGAAACCAGTCTTACCTTATTTGTCAATACTTAGGTGTTTCAAGTATTTTTTCTATTATTACTTGAATTGTGTTAGTTTTATTAATAGTGGAACTGATCTTTAGTAGAGAAATATATATTTTTTCTGTGCGCGTGTGCGTGCGCGCACACACACACACACACACACACACATATGCAAAATGCAAGGTTGGTTCAATATTCATAAATTAATTTCTGGGCCTGTGGATGTAGCTCAATGCTACAGGGCTTCCCTAGCTTGTGTGAGTCCCTGGGTTCTATCTCTGGCAGCATACATACACGCACACACACACATACACACACACACACATACACACATACACACACATACACACACACACACACCGCATTCTCATGTATGCACACATATGTACACCCATACATATATGCACACATAGATCCATGCACACACATATGTGTACACATACCACTACTATAATAAATGATTACACTTTTGGTATATACCATAACATGAATGGATTTGAGGGCTTTATCTTAGGAGAAAGCAAGACAAGCACAAAATAATACTATATAATTCTACTTTTTATTTTCAAGACAGTGTTTCTCTGTATAGTTCCGGCTGTCCTGGAACTCACTCTGTAGACCAGGCTGGCCTCGAACTCAGAAATCTGCCTGCCTCTGCCTCCCAAGTGCTGGGATTAAAGGCGTGTGCCACCAACGCCCAGCATAATTCTACTTTTATAGTAGTCAAAATCATAGAAACAGTGTGAATGGTGGCTCTAGGGATAGAGGTGATGGGGATGGGACTTTATTGCTTAGAGTACAACATTTCAGTTGTGCAGAACGAAGAGTTCTATAGGTGGAATGTATAGATATACTTTTATAGATGAAGTATATCTACAGATTCAGAATATGAATGCAGTTAATGCCTTTGAACTATATGTTTAAAAATAAAAGGGCAAAGTTTATGTTTTATGAGTTTATGACAAAAAGAAATCTCAAGAATCAATTACAACATTAGTATATCAAAGTTATTAGTAAGATGAAACATAATCTTCTCAGTCAGACTAAAAATGCTTCTGGCAAAATTTTTCATAATCTTTAAGTATTTTCATAATTAAAATTTTAATTAAGGTAACAGAAAATTTCAAACTATAATAACTTTCATGAAGGCCTTGTAGGTAGCAGTATGCACAGTGGTGAACTGTTCCTACTAAACAGGAAAATAGCCCTTGAAATTTTTTAGACTTATTTATTTAATTTGATGTGTTTGAATGCTTTGCTTGCATGTATATATATGTAGGCCCTGTACGTACTTGGTTCCCAAAGGAGTCTGAAAAGGGCCCCTGACTCCCTGGAACTAGAGCTGCAGATGGTTCCATACAAGGGTGTTGGGGATCAAAGAGCAGGTCCCCTGCAAAAGCAACAAATGCCTGTAACCGCTGAGCCATCACGCCAACCCTTAAAATATCCCTTTTAACAGAAAACTAAGCTCATAGTTAAAGTCTTTTCCATAATCACCAGCTGATGGTGAGTTTGAATAAACACTTAAGGGACAATAGAAAGCCTATAACTGGAACGTACGTCCTCTCTGGAAAGCCTATAACTGGAAAGCATGTCCTCCCTGGAAAGCTTGATTTAGAAAGAAAACGAGACCCAAGAAGTGAAATTACCAAGTCCACAGACTATAAAAATCAATGTGTAAAATATAGTATTCACTTACGGAAAACAGATGGAAAATGAAATCTAAAAGTTGAACTACTCCTGTATCAAAAGCCGTAAACTGTGAAGAGTGGAGGTTTTCAGAGCCCGAAATCTTTGTTCTAAAATCTTTGAGACATCATTGAAAGGAACACCAGCCGGTTTGGATAAACATAAAGTCACAGAGGTATGAGGTACACCGCACTGCATTAGCTACCGTTGTCACCTTGGCGATGAAATAGCTTAAAGACAACCACATCTGAGAAGACATTTATTTGGGCTCACAGCATGAGGAGATCTGGTCCATGGTGGTTGGGAAGACACTGGCAGTAGAAACAGCATGCAATATCAGAATCATGGCCTTGGAAATAAAAGCCAGACGGCTACAAACCCAAGGCTACCATGAAACAGAGGGAACTTGCATTGGTAATGGGACTGACGATAACCCGTAGCTCCCAGTGACCAGTTTCTGCAGTGAGGCCCCATCTCCTAAATGGTCCATCAACCTCCAAAACTGTGTCACCAACTGGGGACCAAGTATTCCAACAGATGAATAATAAGGAGGCTGAACAGATGGATATTCACGGGCTGACAATCTGAATAGTAAAATTCCAATTATTCTCAGACTGATCTAAGACTCAATCTAAACCCAGCCAAAGTACCGGTAGGCATTATTGACCTAAAAACTGATAAACTCATCATGAGACTTATATATTAATACAAAAGATCCACAACAGTCATATGAATTTGGGAAAGAAAGAGAGCTGTGGTTCTTTATAAAAGTTAATATAAGAATAGTTCTGGGGCTGGAGAGATGGCTCAGAGAGGTTAAGAGCACTGACTGCTTTTCTGAGTTCAATTCCCAGCAACCACATGGTGGCTCACAACCATCTATAATGAGATCTGGTACCTTCTTCGGGCATGCAGGCATACATGCAGGCGGAACACTATACAATAATTAATTAATTAATTAATTAATTAACCTTCATCTTTTTATTTTATTTTTTTTTTCAAGACAGGGTTTCTCTGTGTAGCCCTAGCTGTCCTGGAACTCACTCTGTAGACCAGGCTGGCCTCAAACTCAGAAATCCACCTGCCTCTGCCTCCCAAGTGCTGGGATTACAGGCGTGCACCACCACACCCGGCTAATTAACCTCCATCTTAAACTCCTTGGCGAAGCTCCTTCATTCGGTTGATTCCCAAATCAGAAAATAGTCAACTTCCAGGGGCTGTGGTTCCCATTTACCAGATTCTTAGTTGTAAAATCCTTAATTATTAGGATCTTAATATAGCCTATATGATAGTGTAGGTACTTTACAAACAATTTTGAAGTTTCCATAATTTATAGATCAGTTAGCCGGCACCGAAACAGGTGATCCATTTTATCTAAAGGCAAGTCAATTGAGCTGGATTAGATTAAGCACCCGCTCTGGTTTCTTATGATTTTAACCTTATTTATTTATTTATTTATTTATTTACTTATGTGGGTTTTTTTTTGTTTTTGTTTTTGTTTTGTTTTTGTTTTTCGAGACAGGGTTTCTCTGTGTAGCCCTGGCTGTCCTGGAACTCACTCTGTAGACCAGGCTGGCCTCGAACTCAGATATCTGCCTGCCTCTGCCTCCCAAGTGCTGCGATTAAAGGCGTGCGCCACCTCTGCCTGGCTATTTTAACCATTCAATTAACACTACAGAGAAACAGCTGCACTGCATCACCATCTGCCACAACTTTCTTGTTCGTATCCCACCTCTTCCTCCCCATCCTCCCCTCCCCTCCCCCTTCTTACCATATCATCTGAGTGGATACTATTAATTCATTAATATTTGACAAAAGTACACTTCATTGAGTTACTCTATTATTCTGTCCCCGCCGGAAGGAGTTCAAAATGTAGTTGTGAAGACAGAGGTCAGCAGATTCTGACAGGAGTCTCCACGCAGAAGGTGACAGGGACAGCGGAGCAGTCACCAAAGCAGCTTCTCAGACTGGGGGCACAGGAGGCCTGTAGGGTCAGGTGGGAACAGTAAGAAGTCCTGGGAGAGCTGATGCCACTCAGCGGGTTACAGAGCAAAGGAGAACCCGCGGATGGAGCAGTCTGGTCGCAGGCATGGCCCCAGGAAAGGACGTGACCTCGTCCAGGACTGCCGGCCATTTCATACAGCGTGTAGGCGAAACTCAGGGGGTGGGGGTGGGGGGTGGGGAGAAGTAGAGACGGACTGCAGAGTCAAGGATGCCACAAGTCACAGAGTAAGTCCTTGGTGCTTCCTCAAGAGGCTTGCATTTTCTCCTCAGGCAAAGGCAAGACACACCCTGAGCATAAGCTCCTTAAGGGAAGGGACCTCAATGTGCCAGTGTTTTGCAAAGATCACACAAGCAGGATTCCGGAGGAAGAGAGAGCGCTAAGCTGCTGTTGCTATAACAGAGGACCGAGAAGCAGAAAGTCTTACCCAGAGGAGGCGAGGAGGAGGGCTGGCCTGGTATCCCTGGCTCATTTCCATCCGCCAAAAAGGGCTTTCTTTCTCTTAGCTCACTTTATTGGCATAAGGAAAAGGAGTGGTACCCCGAGGCTTTCAGACTTGGACCTACGCAGTGGCTGGGGGTGTTTTCCTGAGTCGAGAGTGCCAGAGGGGCCAGGCGGATGCCCATCCACACCAGCTTTGCCTAACAACGAAACTAGAGGGTGACCGACAGCTGTCCAGTCACTAGCACAGATGTGATCCTGTTGTTCTTCGACGGGAGGAGCTTACACTTTTGTCTAGTTCTTTGACTATACCGTGATTGCCTGATTAGTAAGTGCTGATACACAGCTTCAGAAATTATGACGTTGGTCAGGTGATCTGTCACCCTTTAGCAAAAGCCATCTTTATTGGCCATAGGAAAGCTACCTTTTTTTTTTTTTCCTAAAGAACAGAAACAGACCTTGCCTTCTGCTCTGCCCTTTCCTTTCTTAGTCCTTTGTGTTTTTCTTCTCTCCCTTTCCCTCCCTCCATTTCTCCATTTTGCTTGATTGCCTTCTCTTCTCTCCTCCCTGTCATCTTCTTCCTCCACCCCGTTATCGATCCAGGAGAAACTCGCTCTCCAAGGCCTGAGCCGGACTCCATGACCGAGCATCCTGTGACACCGGGAGCTCTCCGACCTGGTGAGACGGACATAGGATATTGAGCTTAGCAGTCTCCTGGAGAGAGAGGTCCATCCCTTTCACCACCTCCTGCTTGTCACATGACCCGCACTCCACCTTCTGAGGGCTGGGTCGATTCCATTCTCTTCCCAGCGGGCGTGCAGAGATCGCCTCATGGAAAGAAGTTTAAAAATAATCATAAGCTCATTAGACATGGCAGTGTCCTGGTGAGAAAGGACACGGCAAAACAGAGGAACCTCTTTCTGCTGTTAAGAGAGTGTTTTAGGCACCAAGCAAAGCTGGTGGAGGTCCAAGGTCGAGGGAGCACGGATGTAGATCTCTGAATCTGACTAAGATGAAATACATTAGTTGACAATGAAGCACTTTGAGTGTAATCCTTTGGAGACTTTGCAATGGTTGTTTTGCTATAACCAGCACAGGCTACTGGAGAGAACAACGTACTAGCAGTCAGCCATAAATTCAAATTATGAGTTTTATTGGCTTGCTTTGAGAATTCCAAATGACTTTCTTCACTTCGTCTTCGACGTCCTGACTGATCAACTTAGTGAGACTAGTTAGTAAATCACGAGAGCTTCTGGGGATTTGCAAAAGTGACTTTGGTGGGACATTTCCCGATATAAATTTATTTTATTATCGCCACTTATTGTCACAGAGAATAATCTCAGTGTCAGAGGATATTTGATACATGAATGTTTCCAAATGATATGAGAGAAATTAATTTGTGGTGAAAAATGCTTTTGTGAAACCTTCTGGGATCTCTAAATCTCCATAAACAGGGAGCATTGTTAAGCTTGGGAGAGGATATTATCATTTACTATACAGTTATTTTCCACTCTATTTTTGGGAAATGAGTGTCACATAGATGGTTGGCAGTGTGGTCAGAGCAGAAGGTTGTACCCAGTTTTGGTTTCTTATATAAAAACACCACAAATGTCTTTCTTCTTTTTCTTTCTGGTGGGATGGACTTTGCAGCAGTATTAGGCTTCAGTTTGAGTACACAAAGATCTGAAATCTGTCCTTTTTTTTTTTTTTGAAATATGGCTTTATTAAAACACAACTATTTTACTTTTTATTTACCTTTTATTGATATATGTATGTGTGTATGTGTGAGCATGTGTGAGTTTATGTGCACCATGTGGATGCAGGAGGGAGCTCCCAGAGGCAAAAAAGGGCATCAGATCTTAGTGATGGAGTTACAGACAGTTGTGCACATGTCTGTGTACCATGTATGTGTGTATATACATTTATACATGAATACACACACACACACACACACACACACACACACACACACACTATGGGTACTGAAAACCAAACTCAGGTCCTCTTCAAGAGCAGTACATGCTCTTAGACACTTAACTATCTTTCTAGCTCTGTAAAAACTTTCTTCTAGTATGCACACCATTCCTAAGAGCAATATTGCTTAATTTTATTATAGCTTCTGTAACTCTACCGCGATAAAGATATGTATATAAGTTTATGTAAATCAAGGTCATTGGAAATCACAATCTTTTTATATTTTTAATATCAGATGGCTGCTGAAGCCATGATCTGGCAAGTATATTTGGATACCTTTCAAGTTTTTGAGCTTTGTTAAAAAGGATTATTTAAACAAACAGACCCAACATTTTTTGAATAAATGCATTATAACCTAGAGCTTTGCCTCCAGGCAGGAAAGTCTGACTCACTGGGGATAATTGCAAACCTGTGCACACAATCCATGTACCTAGACTAAATACGAATGGAACCAATATTAAGACATTTCCTTTCGATAATGATAACTGGATCTTAGAAGCATTCCAGCAATAAAAAACCATGGTTTAATTCCTTTAAAATATGTATGTAGAGAATCTACACTCCTATATGACATAATAAATGACTTAATGTTCAGCTCATTAGAGAGATTAATGTCTGTCTAATTTGACAGATAACACACACACACACACACACACACACAGAGAGAAAGAGAAAGAGAGAGAGAGAGAGAGAGAGAGAGAGAGAGAGAGAGAGAAAGTGCCCTGGCTTATACCTTTGCTCATTCAGGTGACGGTTAACTTGCAGACTCCTAGATAGAGTTGGGCTCACATAGGAGCTATCCCAATACAGTCTGTAAAAAGCCCAAAGAGAAAGAAACTTCTAGATCATAATGCCAACTCCCACCTAGCAAGTCTCGTTTGAAAACAGGCTAACTGTTCCTCTATCACAGAGAGTCATGTGTGAACAAAGCTCACAATGAAGAATATGGGCAATAAAAAGTTAGCGTTAGGGTCCTAGGGTGGGGCGAATCTCGCGCTTATGCTTAGAATTTATTTAATATTATTTGTAATTTTAAAGTCTTGATAGATTAGTACATGCTTACACATGAAGAAGTGTTGGTTATGTGAGCGTCAACTAATATTTGTTTTGTATCTGTTGGGCATTTCTTTCAGCCATTTCCACATAAGACCCAAATCTAAACATGCAATTAATTTATGTTTCATATGCACTATCTATCTGTCTGTCTGTCTATCCTGAGGTTTATACAACATTTTTTCACAGCCATGTTTGGAACATACTACTTGTGGCATTATATCAGTGCTCAAAAAATTTCTGAGTTTTGGAATATAGGGGTTTTTAGAATTTTGGATTGGGTTGCTTAACCTGTATTTTTAAATTCCTACACACACTTTTGATATATACTCCTGTTACTACATAAGCTAGATAACCTTGAATTATTAAAAAACTTAATACACACTGTGATAGTTAACCTCAGTTGTCCATTTGATGAGGACTGGAATCGCCCAGAAGGCAGATAACTGGGCGTGCCTATGAGGTCGCTTTGCGTAGATTGGTTGAGATGGGAAGGCACAGCACAGTGGGTGGGAATCATTCCCATCCTGGGCTACGCAAATGTGAGAAGAAAGTGAGACCAGCAGAGCGTTCACCCTACTCTGTACTACTCTGCTTCCTGACTGTGGATACAATGTAACCAGTTCCTTTCAGCTTCCGGTACTGTGACTTCTCCAAGACAAACTGTAACCTGGAACTGTAAGCCAAAATAAAGTCATTTCTACATCAAGTCCTTATTGCTATTCTATTGCTTCAAAGCAACAGGGAAAGAGATATATGTTTAGTATGTTTTTAATATCAGGTCGCTGTTGTTTGCTACCTATTGAAATACATCTTTTATATCTTTCCTAACACCAGTTATATACTCCTGCATTGTTAAATTACAGTGACGTGGGTTTAGACAGGCACTGGGCACTTATTAAATGAGAACAGTATAGCCGGAAGGGAGAAAGGTTCTGGTTCTAATTTTGCTGAGATTTCATAAGAGTTATGTTGGCTAAGTCATTGATCCTTGTCTATAAAAAGAGCCAATAAAAGCATCAACTGTTAATTCTAGATCATTCCATTTTCAAGGATGATGATATACTCCTGCTACCAGGCAGCTTTATTGTACTTTCTCATCAAGGCTTCCCTTCGGAATTCTTGTGCAGGGTAATTTCAGGAATTCTGTTTGCCATCCTTCCCAGACTCGACAAGGGGGTTTGCTAGATGCTACTAGTGGTGAGGTCCACACCACTCTTTCTTAGTTTTGACTTTGCTCTGGGGCTTCTTGGAAAAGTGCCACATATACATGGCCGCAGCAAGCTTGCAGAGCAGGCGTCTGTAGGCAGACTTCAGAGGGTTTGCTGGTCTGGCTGTGTGGCCAAGACAATAAGCAGGCTCAAGTAGAACCGTTGCTCGAATCTGGAGGATAAAGCCAATAATGCAAATGTAATACCATTAGCCCCGAGCAAAAGATATAGCTACATTCTTGAATGTGGTCCAAAGCGCAGACGTCAAGATGACTGTCTGCTCAGAGTCAGACCCCAGAGCTTAAAGTCTGAAGGGGCAAGTGTGGTCTTGGAGATGGATGCAGGATGTGTGCAGGGGGAGCCACTTCACGATCCAGCCATGCCTGCGTCCCTGGTACTCACTTCGAAGATCAGCCTGGGAAACTTAGGGTCAAGTCCAAGCTGGCCTCCACAATTTGGGAAGGAGGGGACCCTAATGAGGGAGGTCAGGACAGTGTCCAGGAGTGCAGGGTTCCAGAGAGGCAAACGGAGAGCCAAGCCAGGGGTCTGCGGGGTAGGGTGACTAATCACTCATGTCTCTAGTCTGAAGGGAAGTCAGGCAAGAGGAGGTCTCTATCCTCCAAGAGTTTAACAATGGCCTACAGAACAGTAGCTCTTCCAAAGTCCTCACACAGATGTTTGCTGGCCACGGCAGTGCCAGAAGAGAGTGGTAGGTAGTTGCTGGGGCAGGCTGGGTACAGCCTTAATGACCACAGTGGCTTCTTGGGTCACGTTCTAGACCAGCATCCCTTTACAGCGGGCATTAGTTAAGATTGATCCCCATTGAGGCCTGGATGTAGAGAACTGACTCACAAGGATCAATCAAGTTCTCACCCCTCCCCCTCCCCTCCATGCTGACACCAAAAAAAAAAAAAAAGGAAAAAGAAAAAGATAGGAACTCAACAGCAAGCTCCCTTTCTGCTGACAGGTCCCTGCTTACAGTGGAGAATTCCAGAAGGAAGAAACTGGCACTGTGTGGGGGCGGAGGATGTGGCAGGGATCCGAACTTTTTTGTTTGAGGAAGTTCTTAATAACTACCCATCTGCCTTCAGAGAAGAACACACGATTCATTTCAGTCTTGTAGCCCGAGTTCTCAAAACCAAGTCCTGTTGTCAGAAAGCTGTGTCCTCATGTTTTTCTCAGCAACAGTATGGGGCCCAAGGAGTCACAAATGTCCTTTCTTAAATAGTCCCGGTGATAATCAGGAGGAGCCCAAGATACCCAGCACCGCCCCCCACCCTTGGTGAGTAATTATAAATTCTATGGCCATTTAAATACATCCTCTGAGCCACGTAAGGGCAGGGTAATAATTAATCAGTAACAAGTGATTCTTGGGCACTTAGCCGTTTTCTAAGCATTAATCATACTCACAGCCGACTACTAATGAGGCTTATACCCCACTTAGCATCTCTGAAGGTGAGTTTCTCTGCAGGATTAGAGAACCTCTAGACATTTCAGTTTTACCGAGCGAATATTACCCACACTTTAATTCCTGCGTAAAGAGCTCCAGAAAGTCAGGTTAATGTTTTGCTGTTCTTTTCTGGACCCAGTTCCGTTTCCAAGTGCAGACATTGTGCATTCCACCTGGAAGGCAAGAGCTTGTCTTGAACATTCTACACCTCATTTCCCAGAGTGCTCTGCCTCCATGATGGACAGACTACATCATCATCTTTATCATCAAAAAAAAAAAAAAAAAAAAAAAAAAAAAAAAAAAGAATAAGAACATCTGACCGGAAGGAAAAGGAATTTTAAAAACCGGGACCTTTTCCTTAGAAGACAAGGAAACTAATGTCTCACTTGCTCTTAAAATAAAAGATGGGATACTGAAAGAGACTTAAGTGTAGGAGTTATAAAGGATGCCTTTAATCTAGTAGCTAGAAGAGATTCAACAAAGGATAGAAGACAGTGGCGACAGAGTTTCTCAGATAAAACTGATGCTGTTATTGTGTTGCCATTCTTTCTAGTAGGGAAGGGCAATCTTCTTCCATAAAAGGCTGGTCTACAAACTGTAAAGCACATACCTCTGTGTCATGCTAAGAATGTCCCAAACATTTTCAGCTCATACCTGAACGACTCAGGCAAGGAGCCGTTGGACCTCCCCTTCCCCCCGCCCAGGGATAGACTTTGTTGACTGCTGTGTTAAGACTATAGAATAGGATAGATGTTGCCAGGATTCACGCACTGAAACTTTATATGTGTTTTGTAAGAGAGTATCCTTTACATAGACGCTTAATATATTTTAATGGGAAAATAGAAACTGTTCCCTCTCAGAAAGTGTGAATTAATATACATTGGTGCAAGATGAATGACCTTTTGGGGATTCTCTGTCTTGTAATCTCAAAGGAACATGGAAAGCTTTGAAAAGCATCCTATTTCTAGATTCAGATATAAAATCACCTTAAAGACCCTCTCAGAGAGAATCGCTCTAGCTGGGCAGTGGTGGCGCACGCCTTTGATCCCAGCACTTGGGAGGCAGAGGCAGGCAGATTTCTGAGTTCGAGGCCAGCCTGGTCTACAGCGTGAGTTCCAGTACAGCCAGGGCTACACAGAGAAACCCTGTCTCGAAAAATGGGAAAAGAAGAAAAAGAAAAGAGAAAAGAGAGGATCGCTTTATAGCTTAGGCTGTCCTCGAACTCAAGATCATACCCCAGGTTGCCCAAGTGCTGGGTTAGCAGATCCACTGCTGTAACTGGCATGACTCCTTAAATGCTTGCATTTTTGTTGTTATCAATGTTGTTTTTCTTGTTTTTTTTTCTTTCTTTGTCCTTTCTGAAGATAATACAAACAATTTATGTGATTAAACTCAGGATCATCCAGGTGATCACCGTTGAAAGTTGTCTAAATTTAAGATCTCTGGGTGTTGGTCTGATTGGACTGTTCTCCCAAAATGCTATAAAATGGGCTGCTCACACCAGCAAGGATTTATTTCTTACATCCTTGGAGCTTGGGAAGTCCAAGATCAAGACAGATTTGGCATCCGATGAAGACATGTTTTCCTGGATCGGTAGAGGAAACCTTGGGTTGCAGACATGACTCAGGGGGTGAGGTATTCGATGTATATGCTGAGGACCTGAGTTTTAGTTCCCAGAGTTGTACAAAAAGCCCGGCACTGTAGTGCATTCCTGTACCCTCAGTGCTTCTTCAACAGGAAGTAGACTTCCAGACAGGAGAATCCCCGGAAGCTCCCAGTCAGCTGGGCTGTGCAGCAGCAACAAGAAAGGGACCCTGCCTCGAACAAGGCAGGGGCAAGGACTGACATCCAAGCTGGTCTTCTGACTTCATGCACACCGTGGCAAGTATGTGCTTGTACTCAATAGGCACACCTCCCTACACATCTCCTCTGTTTCTCTCTCTCCCTGCCTCTCTGTTCTTACCTGATTGAAAGATCAGAGGGTCTCTTTCAAAAGAGCAAGAGCACCAGGTCAGAGGGCAGAGTTAGCATCACTTCTGTCCAGTTCACCTCTTACTATCATTGCTTGGAGGACAAGATTTCTGCCTGTACAACATCATCGCTGTATCCTGAAAATGAGAAGATCTGACTGCAGTATGCTTAAAGTATGCAAGTCAATGTAGCAAGTTCCATCAGCTGACCGGAAGGGGGCAGTCTGTGGAGACAGTGGAGCTGGGGGATTCTTACTAATAGTGCTTTTACATCCTGGGAGCCAAACCATTGGTCACACCCAACTAGTCCACTTTTTTTTTTTTGTTTTTTGTTTTTGTTTTTTTCAAAACAGGGTTTTCAAGACAGGGTTTCTCTGTGTAGTCCTGGCTGTCCTGAAACTCACTCTGTAGACCAGGCTGGCCTCGAACTCAGAAATCCACCTGCCTCTGCCTCCCAAGTGCTGGGATTACAGGCGTGTGCCACCACGCCCGGCCCAACTATTCCACTTTATTTGAATTTCACTGAACTTGGCTTATGTAGTTTATAAACTTAGTTTTGACTTGTATAGTTATAACTGAGGGGTGGGGCCATCGAGTCAGCATGGGAGGCCGGCGAGAGTCGGTGGGGGTTTTGTTTTTGCTTTTTAAAAAACAACACTTAAGTGGGGGGAGAAGGGTCTCAAAAATCTTAAAGGTCCTGTTTTAGATACTGAATAAGATGAGTATGTCTACAAAAATCTTAACAATGATCATATTTTCACCTGTAGCTAAAAAGCTCATTTCAGGCATTATTTGAGAGAATGAAGATCTAGAAACTTACCATACCTGATGGAATTTGACTGAAATCTTAAGCCCAAACCTTCACTAAGATCAAGTCGTCCATATAACTCTCATATACTTTGAAGAGAGTCATATATTTTGGTGCACACTTTATTCTTATATAACCGAAAATTCAGTTTCGAGTTTGTTAACTGAATGTTGAGCAAGAAAAATGCAAATGCAAATAAAACCTCTGTTTGGTTCCTCTTCCTTTTATAGCGCAGTCTGGTTGCATTAAAGGGTAAATATAGCTTGAAATATGAATTGTCTCTCACTTGATTCAAATTAGATGAATTATTTTGCACATTTAGTGATTAAGCCAGTCTTTGCAATGATTATCCCCACACAAATGTAATAATCTATTAACTGACTCTGTATTCACGCGGCATGCTGGATTATTGGCTAAAATTAAATCAGCGCACCAGAGTGTTTGGACAAGCTTGGTGTCTTAGGGTTTCTACTGCTGTAATGAAACACCACGACCAAAAAAGCAAATTGGCGAGGAAAAGCTTCATTAGCTTACACTTTGAGATCATAACACATGATTGGAGGGAATTAGGACAGGAACTCAAAGAAGGCTGGAACCTGGGGGCAGGAGCGGATGCAGAGACTGTGGAGGGACGCTGCTTACTGGATTGCTCCTCATGGCTTGCTCAGCCGCCTTTCTTATAGAACTCAGGGCCACTATTCCTGGGAAGCCACAGCCCACAATGGACTAATAAAGGAGGCAAATTTCCAAGATGGCTGGCTTCTTCCTCACTCTACGGATAGCTTAAACAAAGGCTCTGTAGGCATTTGTTTCCCACTGGCAGGCTCCCTGCTGGTGGACTGACTCAACGAGTTCATCCCCTCTCCACAAAGACAGTTGTGAACCAACCAGCCATCCGGTCTGTCTTCACACTGACCCACTGTAAAGTAGGGCAGGAGTACTCCTCAGCCGCTTCTCAGAAGGTCTTCTTTTCCACCGTCTGCGCGTGTCTGTGCTTTTTCATCTCTGATAAACGCCTCTCTTCAACTGGTGGCTCTGTCTGTCTGTGCTGCTTGCAGTTCCCTGCTGCTACCTGTTGCACTTCAGATTTTTCCTTTTTTGTATTTGTTTAACTGGCAGAGAAAATTAACCAGATCAAGACCACTAGACTGTATCAGTTCAAGGTCTCTAGACTGCATCATTATGAGACTGTGAGGCTGTATCATTTCAAGACCCCTGGACTGTATCATTACAAGACTGCTAGACTGTATCATTTCAAGACCCCTAGACTGTATCATTATGAGAGACTGCTAGACTGTATCATTTCTAGACCCCTAGACTGTATCATTACAAGACTGCTAGACTGTATCATTTCAAGACCCCTAGACTGTATCATTACAAGACTGCTAGACTGTATCATTTCTAGACCCCTAGACTGTATCATCATGAGAGACTAGACTGTATCATTTCTAGATCCCTAGACTGTATCATTTCAAAACCCTTAGATTGGGTCCTTTCTACATTCATTTTGGCATATTGTCCCCATTGAAGTACAGTCAGTCACTGTCCCAATGACCAAGATATCACCTATCACCAAGCGATTTTATCATATGAGCATAGTAAAGTGTACTTACTCACACCGAGAGGGCTGTGACCATGCAGTGTTATAGGACTGATGTCATGGATCCACATCCATGGTCACATGATTGCATGGCACATGGCTGCATATGAGGAACTGCTGACCCCTCACGTGTATGAATATGGAAAAGCTAGGACCTTTCCACAGCCTTTTCAGGTAACCATGGGGATTCCCCTTTCATATTAGACACAAGCTAAATAAATAAATAAATAAATAAATAAATAAATATAGCCAGCTATTTTACATGGTATTTTAAAATTTTGGCCCAATGAGATATTAAGAGCTTGAAAATGTGGACATACATCATTACACACTATCGAAGTCACACGTCTTCCTTCACAGTCTCACCTGTCTGTCTCATCAAAGAAACAACACATTTCCGTTTTGGAATTCAGGCAGATCACCAACAGCTGCTGAACTCTTTCTGAAATTCAAGTTTTCACTCGAAATGGAAGCGTTTTTATCATCCGAAACAAACATCGACAATGTTTTACAAACATCTTTGTAAAACTGGCCATTGCAGCCCATTTTTTTTTTTTTTTTTTTTAAAGAAAAATGTCACCAGGCCGGGAGGTGTGCGCCTTTAATCCCAGCACTAGGGAGGCAGAGGCGGGCGGGAGCACTATGATTTCAAAGTCACTCTGCTCTATATAGTGACATCCGGAACAGCCGGTGCTAAGTAGAGAAGAGAGACCCTATTTCAAATAAATGAATAAATACATAAATGAATGAATGAATGAATGAATAGGAAAAATAAATGTCTCCAACTCTGAAGAACTATAGTTTGTCAGTTGATGTTTCCAAGGCTAACAGTGTCCCATGGAAGAATGCCTTGAGAGTGAGTCCTGCATACAAGCATCTTCAAGAAAACCAGTCCTGAAGCTTCAACAGGCTGGGGAGGCCTCTTCCGGACACCCCACTGTGCCGTTCAGAGCACTGTCTTCAAAGGCTGAGCTGTCTGAAATGAACACTGATGTACTTCCGGAAGGTTTTGGGTGAGAAACCTTCCTTCTCTTTCCTTGACACAGCAGGGGGTGGGCGGCACAGTGGCGGGCACCTTCTGGTGCCACCACTCGCTCGGCCAAGGGGCTCCTCACGTCTCACCAGCACCAGTGCAAATGCCAGATGGCGAGAAACAGGAAGCCATTAAGAACCTGAGATCTCACAGCCCTCTCACAGGATCCTGGAGGAGATTTCTGTAGTCTGCTGGACTGCGATGTAAGAACGACTGCTATTTGCCACAGGGAAGGAAACTTTAAAAATAAGAAGGGAAAGATATCCAAATGTAGAAATGTTGATATACTGCCAACTTTAAAAGCTCCTTTCTTGGCAAATAACTCTGCAAACGCTCGAAATGTCTTTGTTTCGTCAACGTGGATGATATAACGGTCTGTGTGGCTTCTTTGTTGGAAAGGAAAAGATTTATTATCTCAAGAGATAAAGCCAGAGTGTCATGACCCATAAATAAGAAATAATAATCTCGACTAGGTTAGACTTTTAGAAGAGAAACAGTTAGCTGCTTCCCCCCCCCCCAGCAGCAGAGGGGGGACCCTGAGTGGAATGCCGACATCCTGACTGGATGTAGATTGTTGACACGGGACCGCCATGCCAAGGACTCTAATGTCTCAGCCCTTTAGGATTGGTGATCTGCAAAGCTTTCTTCTGGGGGCCAAGGGAGAGAGAGGGAGACCCAGCAGGAACAGAAACTAGCAGCTGCAGCTTCCTCTTTGCCCTTGGTGTTTGCAACCCAAGACTGCTCGCTTACAGAGGACTGCTACAGACTAGCCAAACCGTCCCCCGAGATAGACCTAATCCTAATCGAAATGCTGAGCTCTGAGTTGTGTTAGTAGTAGGTGCCACTCCAACAGAGGGTTCCCATCCTGCCTGACCTCAGCTTTCCTGAACACGTGTCTGTCTCTTCGTTCCCAGTCAAGTTGTAGTGTGATAACTAGCCCTCGAAATCCTCTGGACAGCAAGCAGTGTTGATCTCCGTTCTTGAACATCAAACATAGACTAAAACCTGTTTAACTCTTCAATTCATTGTTAATGAAAGCATCTAATGGACAAACACCAGTTGGGCAGGGAGATCTTATCTCCCTATGCAGTCCCCTGAAATCCTTGTGGGCTATTGTGGTGTTCAGTCCCTGTGTTATTCACAATAAAGTCAGGCACTCTCCACAAGTAGATCATTCTCTATGTGCAAGGGCGGCGGGGGGGGGGGTGTCATCTCATCTGATCAACTGATCAACTGAATAAAATAAAAACGAAAACAAGAAGGACCTTAAGGTGATAGATCTTTTGGGTCTAGAGACCACATTCCAGATTTAGATTTCCCATACTTCAAGAACCAAATCATTACTGTTAAGTTATTCTCTGCTGGTGGAATAGACCAATTCAAGTCATCAAATTACGGTATATAAAGGAAGGTTTTGGGGGAAGCTGATTTGGGGCAGGTTCACTGGTCCCAAGGAATGCCAAGGGGAGGAGAAAGAGAGTGTGTGTGTAAGCATGGGGAGAATGTAGAGAAAGGGAGAAAACACAAAATGTCTGGATTATAAGGAAGAGCTTCTGGGGAGGGGGAGGGGGAGGAGGAAGCCCAGTCCCTGGATTTGAAAGTTCAGGGAGAAGGGTGGGGTATGTGAGCCATGTCCTGTCACAAGTAGGGTTTGAGGGATGCTGGGACAACCTGGAGGCCAGGTCCACTTTGGTATGTGAAATATGGACCTCAGCCACTTGTCCTGAGTCTGAAATGCCATAATTATAACAAGGAGTGGCAAACAGACAGACTCTCCATTTTGTCCTGCTTCTGAGGAGAACACCAGCTAGTTCAGCTAATATGTTGATGGGTCCCCAGACTTGACCTGGAACTTCTAGATGTGAGATATAGTTACTTCCTACTAACCCTCGTGGTTTAATCCAAAGGAGGTTGCTAATTCACTCCAGGCTTCTCTGAATACTTCTAACAATTTATTTTTTCAACACATCTCCTTAGAACCTGGAGGCTCTTGTTCTCTTTGTAGTCTCATCATCGGGGCTTAGAGAGAAAATTCCGAGGTCACCCAGAAAAGTCCCATTTAATGTAGCCTGAAACCTTCTCCAGAAGATTAAAAAAAAAAAAGATGATATAATAGTTTGTGTACCTTCTTTGTTGGAAAGGAAAAAAAATCATTTTATTACCTCAAGAGATGAGGGCAGAAGGTCGTGACCCATGGATGATACAGAAATAAAGATATTAAGACTCTTGAATAACTTCCTCTCTTACAAATTAGATTCTAACCAGAGCACAGAGAAGCTTCAGACTGGCAAATCACAAGACCATAGCTGCCCATGACGATGGCTGTACAGAAAGGGATTCAGGATTCCACGTGACCTTACCCACTACCTGGGCTGTCCCCTAGAGGACCTCTGGAATATTCCTTCTGCTTCTGACTCTTTCTGTGATCCTGTAATCTTTTCCTACTGTCTAGCTGATTTTCTGTAGACGCTTTAGTTCAACGTCTCAAAAGAGAGGACAGGATTGGCTCAATTCATCACCACCATTCCCAGAGGACACTGCTCTGTGTGTCAGATCTCTTCTTGGGCTGTTGGCCAGACACGGTCAGCCACCTTTGGGAGAGGGATGCATCAAGTTCAATTAGCTATGGATAGCACAGCACTATAGAGCAAGATTTGGCTACCCATACCTAAGAAACTTCTAAGAGTGACTTCTCCAGTAGCTGCGGGTTTCTGAAGAGAATACAAGGGGCATGGCTACCATGTTAGGTGTGCCGAGTACTATAAATGGATGCTTTAGTGTGACAGCGGACCTTAGTCCAAAACCGAAGACAAATCCTTTACCTCCTCTTTGGAGAACCATTTCATTTTTAATGTATTATTACTCCCCACCCCTTTCTATTAGTACACGTAGGCTGTGAAAATAAAATCCCACAGGGTAGGTGCTGGTTCTGGAGTCTGGGAAATCCGAGGTCATGGTGCTATCCGATGCAATTCAGTTCCTTAGTGAAGACTCTCTTCTTGCATGAAGATGGCTGCGTTCTCAGTCTTTACATAGCAGACAATGAGGAATCAGCCTTTTGTGGTCCCTCTTTATAAGCATTCATGGTCATGAAGGCTCCACTTTCAGGATCTCATTCATCTAAACCTAAATGCCTTTCCAAAGCCCATCTCAACATAAGCATATCGGCAGCGAAGGAGCCCACATCTATTTTGTATGTTGTAGAAAGGAGAGGCTCAACTTGGTCCACACCATTCTTTCCCTATTCTAATGTGTCTTCCTCCTGAGGTCCACTGTACACTCTGACACTGAACCTCATCTCAGCGCAAGGCATCTTTCTCTTCCATATCTTTTATTTGCTCGGAATTCTGCATTCTATGGCAGGAACAAATAAATTTTTACCCAATCCCAAGGGTACTATAAATAAAGGCTAGTGGAATGTCAGTTCCAAAGATTCTATGAGAAAGACTACAGACCCAACCATCACAGCCAAAGGAACTAAAGCAAGTAATTAATCAAAGCAAGCCTTTTTATTTGTGTACACAAGCTGCCTCCCTCCAAGGTGATGTTTGAGAGGTCAGCCTTAGACATGAGGAAGACAAAGTTTTCATATTTCAGGGGTAGAGGGTTTCCAAATGGGGATTCATCAGAGAAAATAGGTGGGATTATGGAAACAGGACAAAAAAAAAAAAAAGGTGGTGATAACAAGGTAGTCACAATAATCTTTTGAAACAAAGGTAAGGTTGCAAGATGCTCATTACAACTCTGAAACAAAGACATGATTGCACGGTGGTCTTAAGGTAGTCATAAAAACAAGTGGTCATTAGAACCTTTGGAAGAAAAGGTATGTCCGCCATTTCCTGGAACAGACAATACAGGGATATTTGTAGTTAAGACTACAAATGGGTTATAGCTCAATCTTTGAGCAACAGAGGTTTAATCATAAGCAGGAATAAGCCTAGTTTGTTTTTTTCTATATGATAGTTTTTAAGCTTAAGATGGAGGTAGGCTAGTTCATTAAGGACCCAAGAGTCCCACCACCTCTACATTGTAGATGCTCCGGCAGCTATAGCAGGACTCAAGAACCAGGAGATCTCAAATGATTGGTGTGCCGAGAATATGATAGGTGGCTTCAAATATTCTTATGCAAATAGCTCCCGAGCTTATGTAAGTCTAGAGTATGTACAGGTTGAGTCCTGGGGAAACTAAGAACACCAAAAGACTAAGGATGACTTACTAACATAGCTGGAGACAACCAGAAAACTAGTGAGTTCTCATGTTTAACGAGAATAGGGATTGATGTGTATTCGTGTGAACAGCCCTCAAACAATACAATGGGCATTTTACCTTTTCTAGTATTTTCTCTTTTGACCTGTTTTAAGGTTAAAAAAAAGAAAAAAGAAAAAAAGAAAAAAGTCTCCTTTTTATAGCAGCTATCAGAAACATTCAGTGGAACATTAAAGCCCCATTTCACTTGTCAAGCAAATGACCCAAGGGGCCCAGAAAAATCAGTATTTTTGGATATCGTTAATTGGAGTTTTTGCACACATTTCTTTAAGGTTTAAAGTTACTATAAACAGAAAAAAAAAAAAGAGATGGTTCTGTGTCATTTACATAGCTGGAGCGCTATCCAAGGGTATCCATTATGTATACAGCAAGGAAAGCTGTTAGGTTGTCACAGACGACATTCAGCACGCTTTCTTCAAGTCCCCGTTGCCTCCGTGAAATTCAGAGGAACTCAAAAAGAGCATATCAAACTGCTATCGGTGCTCTTCGTACTGCCTTGCGCTCTTAGTAACGAGATTATGGATTCATTTTCAAAGATGTGCAAGCTTTGCCTTTATTTTTAATTTTTAAGAGTGGTAGCTAAGAATATGTAAGCTCTGATTTAGACGGGTCAGGGCCCCCTCGGAAACGTGTTCCCATTGTTAGCATCTCTCCGCGCCTGGATTTCTTCACAGATTAGATTGGGATCGTGCTAGTCTGGTGAAATGGTTACGGGATCAGGGACAATGGGTACGTCAAGTGTCCGGCACATGGCAAGCACCCTGCACATTGTTATTGGGATAAGTGCGGCAGCCAGCTGTTTATGTTTAAAGGGCATGCCCATTCTCTGAGCCGGCTGTGGCTTGAAAGCCTTCTTTCCTGCCTGGTGGCTGACTTTCCCTTTCCTTATTGTTCTAAGAATACTACCGGCATAGGGGCCATTGTAAATAGTAACAATTGTTTGGTTGTTCCATGAGACAGGAGAGCCCTTCCTGGAGCCTGGCTGACAGAGCTGTCTGTCTGACCTGTCTAGCTGCTCAAGGGCTGGAGACAAGACCCAGTGTGCCCACTTCCTCCCTAGGACAAGAACAGTGGCCTTAACTAAAATAGAGTCTTCTTGCAAGCACTACCCAGAATAAACACAAAGGAAATAAGGGCCAAAGCCCACTGCAGGGCTTATTAAGGTAGAATCCTCCACCACATATATCCAATAACAGGTAGCGGCGTGTATGAGCCATTTTATGCCAGTTCTAGCCTATAAGTGGAGTAACAGGCTAAGTGCTTTTCTGCTTAAATGAATTGGACACAGATATTTTATCTGTTAAGCCTAGAGGACTGCATTTGTGAATAGAGATAACATAGTGAAAAGGCCTAATATCTAAATTATTCATGGGGTTGAGAAAAGTCAGAAAGTCAGTTTACGTGTGTGTGTGTGTGTGTGTGTGTGTGTGTGTGAACACAGGGATAGACATGTTACAACAACATGCATGCATGTGTGTGTGTGTATGTGTGAACACAGGGATAGACATGTTACAACATGCATGTGAAGGTCAGTAGACACACTTAGGTATTGGAGTCCTGCTTTCTGCCTTGACAGTGATAGGGTCTCCTAGCAGCATATGCCAGGGTAGGTGGTCCACAACCTCCTGGTGATTCTCCTGTCTCTACTGCCCATCCTGTCGTAGGAGCGCTGGGATTATAGACACACACACTACTGTGTCTAGCTGTCCAACCTGCAGTCGTCACACTTCCATAGCAAAGACTTTAGCCGTGTCCTTAGCCTAGAAAAGGCAGGTCAAGTTCTAATACAGGGTAAGCGCGACTCATTGACAAAATTTGAAGAGCATCGTTTTAATAATTTTTCAGACATTAAAAGCTTTATTTGCATAAATGAGTTGCAATCCTCCATTCTGGAGGCAACCATCCCATAAGAAGGGTTTGACTGGTCTGACAGGAAACTATTGCATATTTAGAGAAGGAAGCTGTGGCTTGAGCAGGTTCCAGATGTAGATCTGAGAGATGCTGCTGCAAAAGAATAGATGATGTTCATTGCTACGTGTATATAATACAAAATATAATACCAACAGCGGGCTTGGAGTAATTGGCCCTGTGAGTGTAAGAAGATAACATTTAACTCGGGTTATATCCTAAAGTAAATTCCAGAAATATTAAGGAACTAAATAGAAACAAGGACAAATTTTGAGGCACTTGAAGACACTTGTGTAAGTATTGGATGAGAGAAATCTTTGTTGGCAAGATAAATTCGAGATAAATTTTTGAATGTATATCACAAAAATGTCTTCATATTCTTGAGTGTGAGGTAGCATATTAACCAAAATTGGGCGATAGATGGTTAAATAGAAATGTATAACTTGTATTTAGCATAGAGAACAAATGGTTTTCTAAGAGAAAAATATTTAGAACACAAAGGATGATGACCTAGTATCCCTAATATAGTAAAGGCTCTTATCGAATAATTAGAAAATGACAAATGTGTTGGAGCATCTCACAACGCAAGGACCTGTAAACATAAGAGATGTCTGCTGTTGATACTGTGATCAGAGAAACAAAACTTGGGTCCCATTGGAGGGAGGGGCAGTTTCTCTACCAGAATGAGTCCTACCATTCAGTGTGATGAAACTTGGGGACAATAGTCCCCCCCCAGGGATCCTAATAGCACTAGGGGCAGCTCAAAATTAGCTTTAGCCCCCAAATAACCTAGCCCTTTCAAAGTGTAAAAATATCCATCGCTTTCCCGATAATCCCAGCTCAGTTATATGATAGAAATCACAGTACAATATAAAACACGTGCCCAAGATGCTAGGCAATGGTTAGGGGGAGATATATGCAGGCTGAGAAGAGACAAGAATGTGTTTGAAGGAAAGCATCCAGTGTGGGGAATGAGCCCGGGATGAGGAGCCAGGTGCCAATAGCCACTCGCACATTCTGAGGAAGTGGAGAAGCCCGGTTAGCTTAGTGGGTTCCAAAAATCTAAGAAAAGTCAGACCTCAGTTCTGAGTGAAGGCTCGGGAAGCTGACCGGAGCCTGCAGAGGAACCACCTTGGTGAACCGCATCATGCAGGGCCTCAGGCAACGGGGCAGGCATTGCCATAGCCCAAGCACAGCACGGAAGCCATTAGACCATCTCCCATGGCTTACAACAGAGGCCAATGTGTTTGGGATCAGTGGTCAACACCTAGAAAAGATGTGTCAGTTTCACCATGGATACCAAGGTTCCTTGTACACCCAGGCAATTACCTGGCTCTATATAAACACTTAGTATAAGAAACGTAGATGGTTTCCAAAAAAAAAAAAAAAAAAAAAAAAAAAAAAAGAAGCCTGACTCTGCATGTAACTAATGAGATGGAATCTCAAACAAGCACCAACTAGATCTTAATTAATTTACATCTCTTGCTCCTGAGGTGTGTACCTAACCCTGCCACATGTGCTTCTGTGTGTTGGTATGCGGATAATTAAAGGGAAACTGTGAGGAGAGCTTTTCTTCTTCTCAAAGTCAGAAGGAGGACAAATCCTGGGTTCACTCTAGTCATTTTGTACGGCTACAGAGTTCCTGTGGACAGGCAGTACAGTGTATGGTTGGTCATTGGCAGCAATGGCTCCAGTTTCAAAATCGGTTTGTACTGCGTGATGACCATTACAGTTCAGCATGCCTGTTTAGGGCCAACAGCAAGTGCCTTGAGACCTCCGTTGATGCCACGAAGGGCATGAGTACCTCATTCTCCCAATACTTTCAAAACAGATTTCCTGCTCTTGAAATACACAACTGGGCACTAGAGGAAACAGCCGCTTTTGTAAGAGACCTAGAATAAGTAAAGATTCTAACTTAGTGTTCCCAAGGTGAGGCAATCAAAACTGTCTGGAGCAAATCCTCTTCCTTTAAATTACAATATATTTTATTATTTCCATTTCATACAAGGTGTCTTTATTATCCTCCTCTTAACACTTCCCAGATCCAACCCATCTACCAAATCCCTCCCAGTGTGTTTATGTATGTTATGTATGTATGTGTGTATGTATGTATGTGTGTATATGTATGTATTAGCAAGTGTGTATATATGTATGTATGCAGTCTATATGTATGTATAACCCATCAAGTTCAGTTTCTGTTTCTCATGTGTTCCTTCTTTTCTTCATAACCTTGACCAAGATGTTTTAAACACTTTGGATTAGACTATACCTTTAAAGCGGACCTTCCCAAGCATGCCATATATTGGAATCTAGTGAAGACTTTAGTGGTAGGGATTGCGTACACTAAGCAGTACCGTCTTCAAGAGACACGTGCAGGGATGATCATGGCAGCGGTGTTTGTAATAACGCCAAGACTGGAAAGGATCCGAATGGTCAGGACGAGGAGAATGAATAGAAAAAGACACCTCAGCATGCTCAGATGAGGAGACACCACAGAGCAGAGGTTTAACCAACATCTCTCAGTGGCCACAATTTTACCGTCCACACAGTCTCAGTTATAAACGATCTGCCACCAGAATACAAAAACTGCTATTGATGATGTTAAAATAGCCAATGTTGTGGTAAAACTTCAAAACAAGAGTTTCAGCCTATCACTATGTGTGTATGTGTGTGTATCTACACACATACTATATGTATATATATCACAATGAAAACAAACTATAAATACATAAATTAACATGACTGTATTTCACAAACATACTTCTTAGGAGAGAGACTAGATATAGATATACTGTGTGATTCCTTGATTTCAGAGATAGGCCAAAGGGTGCCATGAAACTAAAATTTAGAACATAGTGCTTCTCCTGGGAGAGTGACTGTTGCTAGGATCAGACCCACACGATGTTTTCTGAGTGGGATTTCTGTGTTAATCTGAAACTGTTCACCTTTAATTTTCACACTTAGAAGACTGCCACTTTCCCTCTGATACTTAGTTTACTCTAATGGAATGTTAACAAATAACCGGTCCATAGTTTCCTTCTGTGCCATCGGAATTAAGTTGGTCAAAGGTGTGGCGTGAGTTCTCTCTTCATTCAGCCTGGAGGAGGTAAAGGACCTGCCCAAGGTCGCAGGGCTGGAGGTGAGCTAGGAGGCACTCTCCATCAGAGTTCTGTGGGGTGTGTGGGGTGAGTCAGCAAGGGCCGAGCACCTGCCCTTCCCGAGGGCTGAGGACGCCACCGTCGCATTCCAGACGCGACCCTACACTGATATGCACACGGGCACCTCAGTCTTCTCACGGGCTTCTGTCACCTGCGAGGGACCCTGTGGCATGCCTGGCAGAGAGTTAGAAGAGCTAAGAGGATGCCAAGGCCCTCTAGAGTCTGAGCTGGGGCACAGAGACCGTTCCAGAACATTCTTTGCGGCTCCATGCCTACTTCGTAAGGCAACACGGTCCAGGAGGCACAGCCCGGTCTGGGGCCTTGAACAGTTAACATTTTCCTTCAGCTTTGCAGTTTCCACTTGCTATGGAATTACTGAACTTGACTAATTTCAAATTTCCTTTTTCTTATCAGTAAAGTAAGCACAGAATCTACCTGAACAGTAAGGTCTCCACCCTTCCCGAATATAACAGCTTAAAAAAAAAATGCTTTTCATAGTGCCAATTGATATACAAAGCACTATTAAGCCTGTTCAAGGACTAACTTATTTGACCTTGTCAAAAAGGAAGTTTCATTTATAACTCTTATCTTATAATGAAGAAAATAGGAATCAGGGAATTTATAGGAGTTCTGTAGCTTGATCTGTTTCAATAGTGAGGATGCCTGACTCTGTCCATGAAGGAAACTGAATAGAAATGAATTCTGCACATTCTTTTTTTTTTCTTCATAGCTGGGGCCTGGCTGGGGTGTATCTTAGTGGTGGAGTGCGTACGACCCTTAATTCCACCCGATCACTCCAGAAACACAATAAACACACAAAGTAATGCAGGCTACAGCTGGCCAGGTCTCTAGAAAGCTGCTCTCAATTTTTCTGGCAGGATACACTCCCTGGATTTGATAACTCTTCTTCAGTTTCCCCTAGGTGGATGAATTTTCTATTCTCTCTGCATCTCGGTATGTTGAGGCCATCAGAAAATAATTTCAATTATTGCCCTGAAACTCTGTGGGGAAGTTTTAATACCATGGTTTTCAAGAAATATCTGAAACGTAGATGTTTAAGAGTCAACCAGCTAGATCTTTTTTTCTTTCTTTTCTTTTTTTTTTTTTTTTTTTTTTTTTGGTTTTTCGAGACAGGGTTTCTCTATGTAGCCCTGACTGTCCTGGAACTCACTCTGTAGACCAGGCTGGCCTTGAACTCAGAAATCCGCCTGCCTCTGCCTCCCAAGTGCTGGGATTACAGGCGTGTGCCACCACCGCCCGGCCCAGCTAGATCTTTCTTAAACACACACACACACACACACACACACTTGATCCTCCTCCTGTCCTGTCACTCTTCCTTGTGTCTTTGCCCTGGGGACACCTCACTCATCCCTGCTACGCTCTGCCTAGACACAAATTCCCCAATCTACTCAGAACCAAGGTCACAGTGGTGACGATACATGTCTGTCATCTAGGCTGCTTGACAGAAAATGCTGAATTTCCCACAGGTTGAACAGTGAAGTTGGCAACATGGCCACCAGTGACAGAACTGAGAAAATACAATCCCTTCTTTATAAGAGACGTTTTCCTACAAAGACAAATGGCATTGAGTATCTGATATAGAAGTCAATTCCCCAACAAGTCCGCTTGGAAAAGCTCGACAAATTCACAGTATAGAGTGACATTGGTTTCTATTTTATCCAACTCCTCTGTTACTTGCTCAAATCCTAATGCTCAATTGATCTTTAAGGGAGAATGAATTTTTGTCAGCCATTTTCAGGAAACGAAACGCAAAGGTTAATTTCCACGAGCCAACATTTTGGCTCTCCGTGTAAGAAGACCTGGCAGGATCGGGGAATAGCATTAAACTCCGTTTATTACAATATGCGAGCTACATATTGGAAACATTAAGTTTCAGAAACAAACCATAAACACCACTGTTCATCTTGGAAGGCGCCGAATTCAGTAGGTTGAAAGATTTAGTGTTCCCGTAATCGGAGCTTAGAATTCCAAAACACAGAGAAATTGTCATTTTTTGGCTTTGTTTAGCTTGGTTTCATTCCAGGAAGTCAGGAGCCACTGAGCCAGACAGTGTAGATGACACGCATGATGTGAGGTCTTCCTCTACATGAGACAGGAAATGCTCTGCCCCTGCGCAGGACACCCTGCGAGGCTCGCTCTGGTTTTGGCGCATCCATGGGCCTCTCTGTTTATCCTATAGACTGTGCACAGATCAGACAGGGAGGAAGCTACAGCCACAGGAAACAGAGCCCCCAGCGCAGGCTTCTGTCACGTTATCCAGGAACCATAAAAAGCCACATAAACTATTTTATGAGGAGACACTCGGTATAAACCGAGCCTGCTATCCTATCGCAGCTTTACAAAGGATCTAGTAAAAAGCTACTGCCCCCGTCGCACACAGAGACGCACGTACACATACAGCTATATGTGATTTTTTTCCACGTGATGTCATTTGGGAGGGGGTAAAGCAACCACTAAAAATAAATTTTACCACTGTGTATATTTCAGTCCTGTGTTTTCTGGGCTCTTAGCATTTTAGTTGAGCGCACTTTCTGGTTTAGCTCAGAAATGTATCCAAATGTACCCAAGTTCACAGGGCTTTAGGGAAATGACTGGGTTAGGAGGGCTCTGACCTTATTAGTTGATCAATGAATGGATAGGTTTATTATTCGAGGGATTATTAGAGAGAGGCAGAAATTCAGTTGGGGCCCAGTTGGCGTAGTGGATTCTTGAGGAATGCATCATGGTCTCATGTTTATTCATTCTGAATTCTTTCTTCACCTCCCAGAAGCAATGGAGCTGAGTTAGCACGCAGTAGGGTCTCTGAAAGCAGGAGGCCAAAAGACGTTTCCTTCTTCAGCTTGTTTTCCTTGGGGTACTTGTCATAGCAACAGAAAGCCAGCATGAGGAGAATGAATAGAAAAAGACACCTCAGCGTGCTCAGATGAGGAGACACCACGGAGCAGAGGTTTAACCAACGTCTCTCAGTGGTCACAATTTTACCGTCTGCACAGTCTGTTATAAACGATCTGTCACCAGAATACAAAAACTGCTATTGACGATGTTAAAATAGACTGCCAATGTTACAGTAAAACCCTACAAAACAAGAGCTTCAGCCTATCACTATATGTACACACACACACACACACACACACACACACACGCATATAGATCAGGCTGGCCTCGAACTCAGAAATCCACCTGCCTCTGCCTCCCAAGTACTGCCACCACTGTCCCTCAAGGCGATGTTGTCAGGAGTGGAATTTGAACCCATGCCTCCAGGGGAGACTGTGACCTGAACACAGCACCATAGACGGCTCGGCCACCTTGATGGGTCTGTCAATCTACAGGGGAAAAAAAAAAAAAAAAAAAAGATCAAGAACTTGCAAAATAATGTGTCAGAATCTGTGGTTCAGAAAAAAAAAAAAAAAAAAAACCCAAATGTGCACAGCTCTCAGTACCGGGACCCGGGACTGACCCAACTGAGGCTCGAACGAGCTGCTTTCGAAGAGGATGGCTTCTCCACAGGGGCGTTCTGTGGGTTCTCTCAAAAGTGAACTGGAGCCCAGGTCTTAAAGCCCGGAGTGCTCGCTCCTCTTCTGTTGGGGGAAGGAAGTGTGCGGGCACCATCAGGCTACAAGCCGTCGTCCTGATCACTCAGTTCAATAAACAGAATCCATTCTCTGAAATAAACCCATCAGGAAACTTAGGGAAGAGTTAGACCCGTCTATTAAATTATATTTCAAGTAACTGAATTAAAGGAATGGCAGAGGACTAGGCACACAAGCAACTCTAATCAATCTCTTGAGGTCAGTCTGAGCTAACCAACTACATAGGTGCTTATGGGTTCCACACAGAGACACATACACACACACACACACACACACACACACACACAAAGAAGAAAGAGAAAAAAGACGCGTGCATTTGTAGAGCATATCGTGATAGTCTGACGCATGTGCACAGTGCGATCAGTACTTCTGTAACTAAATATTTATCATTGGCAGGGCGGGTAGAAGTTGGAAATCAGTTTCCCTTCACTCATTATTTATAAAGAACGCCCACAAACTGTGACCTCGCTGTTCTGCAGAACGCTGCCCTCTGTGCCCCATTCAGAAAGTGTGTGTTGTGTGTCTTTTAAGAACAGGTCCGAGAAGGATGCCGTTCTCTCCGGGTTCGTGTTCGTTCCGTGCCTCGCAAGCCTCATAGGTAAGTGACTGTCCACAGAGTACCTCGTTTCGGAAAGAAAACAGCTTGATCTTGAGGAAGTGTGCAGCTTCGAGGAACAAAGCAAACATCAATCATCTTAGGAAGGGAAAGACAGCAAAACAAACGCAACCTGCTGTTTTAAAGGGAAAGGACCGGCAGGTGCAGGTGAAACCCAGCTCCCTTCCTAGAAGGGCAGTGCGCTGTCCCCGGGCGGGCGGGATGCTGAGTGAGCCACACGACCTGCTTCTTCCATTACCCCATTCCACTTCCCACTGACTGGCTACCAAAGTCACGTGACCACGAGGGCTTTCAGAGGGTCCAGGAATGAGACCAGGGAAGTAACTTAACAGGTGCGGAATTTTTTTTGGTTTCTGGTTTTGTTGGTCTGTTTCGAAGTCGTTTGTTTGTCTTTTGCGTCCTTAAGACTTCAGGAGGTAAAACACAAGACGGAAGATTCTAAGCAATGCGCTGCCTTAATCCACACGTCCCATGTGGATGCCCCTGGAGTCGCTGCAAGTCTTGGAGATTCAATGAAAACCCAACCCTTTTCTCTCTTCCAAGGTTGCCCCTTGATTCTCCGGCCCCCTTGGAAGCTTTCTGTTGGATTCTGAAGTTGTGACCCTAAAACAGACCGTCCTGACTGGGATGATTGGTGGAGTGTCATGCTCTCTAGCTGAGGACCAGGGACGTAAGAGACGCAGAGGACACTTAGGTAATATAAGCAAGCAGGTGGAGAAGAGGCGTGATCAGGGCACACGAGTCTCTCCCTGGTTTTTAGCTCACTGTACTGATGGTCTTATTGCTATTGAGCATAGAAAGTCTCACAACTGTAGGTCAGAGAAAACACATGGGGAAAAGTCCAACTCTCCATAACCCAGTGGAGAAAGGAAATGCTGGGGGGAACAGGCAAGGACAGAGACCCTGTTCCACATACCATTTTGAGAGTCAAGGTATTTTTCTTCCATGGTAGGAGTCAGCAAACCCATACAGACCACAGGCTGGATACAGTCAGATTCTGGGAACTAAGACTTTAAAAATCATATATGAAAAAATATATGTGTGTGTGTATATTTTTTAATTATATATGAAAAATATATGTATATATATAAATATTTTTCACAGGAAGAAAAAAGGAGGAGGAAGAGAGATATGTCTATAGTTAGTAGATAAATTCTAAAAATTTTTTTTATCTAGCCTTTTACAGGAAAGCCTGTTGACCCTCGATATCACTGTATTCTCCGAAGGCTTTGGAATCAGGCCCTTGGCAAGCCAGCTACAGATGAGAGAAGAAAGAGCCCGTGGTGGGTTGGAGCCAGGCTCTTTGAGGAGTCACATGCCTCTGCTGGGGATACTCTAATCATTTACCTGGCAGGGAAGACAAGAAATATTTTCAAGCTCTGCGCTTAGGAGGAAGGAGAGCTTGGTGGCAAAGATGTGGGTGTTATCAGGGGGCATAGGCTAACTGCTCCCAGAATCTGGCTGCCGTTGAGTTCAGGAAAGGGCCGGGAATGTATCGGATTGAGGTTATCATGGTGGCTTCTCAGAAGAGGTCGAACTGGGGTGGTTGATCAGAGAGAATTAGGGAAGCACAGGTTAGAGGAAGCAGATAACCACAGCACAAAGGTAGGAAACATAAGGTCACGGGGGAGTCATAGGTGATACGGACAGGCCCTCATGGGGACGACCCGATAGATGTGCTGAGCAGGGGGATTGGGCTCAGAGGGTAAACCGCCATGACTGTCTGGGCTGCACACACAGATGCCAACTTTAAACAAGGCATCCAACCAAGGACTTTCCCCTGATTTTTACTTTCCCTTATGTAGGTGTCCTACGACGATGGTCTTGCCTGCAAATCTGTCCCTATAGTGTCTTCATACTTGCCTCTGGTGAGAGCCCACCCCCCATCAGAGGAGGTGCGCTCAAATCTCAAGAAATGAAAGAAAATCAGAGAAATTGAGTCTTTTTCTTTTAAAACAATTCAAATCGCAAAGCATACACTTAAAGGAGTAACTTTTCCTGCCATTAATACCCAATTTAAAGAGCCATATATGGGCATACGCGCGCACACGTTCTACTGGAGTAGCCACGACTCTGTCAGTATTTGTGATGTCGTCTGACACTGCATGGACACACGTCCCCTGTCTTCCTCTGCTCCAGCCCGCTAGAAGGACGCAAGCCCGGTTTTCTATCTTCATAACAGATCGTTTTCCTCGTGGCTATACCCTATGCATGGGGTCCTGAATATGGGCGTCTTACCATTACCTGCTTTCATTATATGGTGAAACCGTATATCTATGTTATTTGTCTTTCACCTAAGTTTGTGCTCCAGGCTGGTTTTGAGACCCGCCCAAGTTGTGGTTTAGACCGGCCCACTACCCTACGATGCATTTGTAATATTGAGGGTCACATTACTGTTTTTCTAACTTGGAGACTATTTCTCCGTTTCAGAGAAGATGCATTCAAATTAATACTGAGAGAGACACACAAGCAGGAAAGGAAACGCCTGACACAAACGCCCTGCTCTCTGTCTGTGGGCTTCCCAAAGCCCGGCATATCTTGCCTTGAAACTCTTGTTCTTATAGGAGTAGAGGGTTCAGTGTATCTCATCAAGCTCAACTCAACTTGCTGTGACGTTCATCTGCACTCTTTTCAGAAGCTTGATCTTTACAAACCACCAGTTCAGGCTTGTGAGCAGAGAGTTTCAGTCCTAGACGCACTGTCCCTCACCCTGAGTCTACTAGCTAAAGCCCTCAAAGTCACCTGTAATGGCCCCAGGTTCGTTCGTATTCAGGACTGTTGAGTAAGACCCTGCACAGAACTTCTGTGCACAGCTCAAGCTTTGGATAGCACAGTCCTTTCTTTTCTTTTCTTTTCTTTTTCTTTTCTTTTCTTTTTCTTTTCTTTTCTTTTCTTTTCTTTTCTTTTCTTTTCTTTTCTTTTCTTCTTTTCTTTTCTTTTCTCTTCTCTTCTCTTCTCTCTTCTCTTCTTCTTCTTCTTCTTCTTCTTCTTCTTCTTCTTCTTCTTCTCTCTCTCTCTCTCTCTCTCTCTCTCTCTTTCTTTCTTTTTTTGGACTTGTTTTTTTCGAGACAGGGTTTCTCTGGGTAGCCCTGGCTGTCCTGGAAGTCACTTTGTAGACCAGGCTGGCCTCGAACTCAGAAATCCGCCTGCCTCTGCCTCCCAGAGCGCTGGGATTACAGGCGTGCGTCACCACCACCCGGCCAGTCCTTGCTTTCTAAACCCAGTCCCACTGGACATAAAGTGAGCTCGACAGTGCTAATTCTGTTACTTGTCACTGTTAGCTTTGGCGCTTGGGGGTACTAAATGGCCCGTTTCGTAAATAAAAAAATTGTCATCGAAATGACTCTAGAGGACATCTCTCCGTTCCTGTGGCCCGATCTATTTGCTTATTCATCAGAGGAAAGCTTGAAGACTTTGCTATAGGACAGTGGCACTTTGGTACTCAGCCTTAAGGGAGAACCGTAATGTTTTAAACAAACAAAACTTTAAGGAGTATTGACAGCCATTCCGTTAAGAGTGGAGAATTCCCTTCTCAGGCATTTCTCTGAGCTTTTCCTTTCTGTCGTCTCCTTCACAGCCAGGGTTCAGTTCTGAATAGTAACCATATATTTACCTCCCCTTGAGAACAACCTGGGTTGCAAAACAAAACAAAACAACCCAAACCAAAACAACAAAGAAATCCTCAGTCGCAAAAAATCAAGCCCTCAGTTTTTTTTTTTTTTTTTTAAAGCATCTCTTTAAAGCAATCAGCTCTGTGGTTGTTACCATGCATTTTCTAATAGGTAGTCAGCAGCACTCCCCACGAATGCTCATTTTCATATTAAAGTGCAAGAAACCCAGATCCTTTTCCCCTTCACTCTTCCTTTGAAAAGCCTGTTCCCTCCTGGTGGGAAGCTTCGTGTCTCCTCCTTCCAGAAGCGCGCCATTTTAGGCTTGTGTAATCATTTCAGCAGATTAATGCTTTAATAACGATGTTTAAAAAATGTGAAATGAAACCGGCAGTTAAAGTTTATTGAAAATATAGGTTGCTGTAATTTCATTGATGATAAAAGTGCAGAAGTCGAAATGATTGGCTCGTGCGACCGCACTCAGATCTCACGACCCACCCACGGCTTTCAGGGTGCAGAAAGGTGTTAGCAGATGCGGCAGATAGCTAAGCAACCTCTTCCCCTCTGGCACTCAACTTGACAAAAAAAAAAAAAAAAGAGAAACTTATCTCTTCTTTCTTAGTATTGTTGGTTTTTGGGGGAACAGGTCAATATATGAGTTATCGACAGACACCATCAATATGACACATTGACTGTATTATGAAATTACCTCCACGTGCCATTCAAACACCGGCCCACACCCACTACCTTCCATAGACATCTAAAGAAAATTACGAGTTCGAGAACAGCCTGGTCTACAGAGTGAGTTCCAGGACAGCCAGGGCTATACAGAGAAACCCTGTCTTGGGGCCGAGGGGGCGGGGGTGGGTGGGAAGAATTACGAAATAAATACCCTAGAAAAGACATCTAGTCTTCCCTAACTTGGGAAGGAGAAAGTTTGCCTCACCTTCATGAATATGCCATCAATTCATAAATATTCATAAGCCCCTCTTAAATCAGCAGTCCAGAATCTACCAGGCTCCCAAGGCCCGTTCCCACAGCCCACTCCCTCTCCTCTTTGCTTTGCTAAATCAGCTTGTGTTTAAACAGCGTGTGTCCCTCCATGAAATTCTTCATTGGAGAAGACAATTAGCAAGTGGCACTGCCCATTGAAGAAATCCACAAATGACATTGTCTTCCATTGTATGCAACCATATGTGTTCTTTGATTCATGTAAATATTCTCTACTCTGTACTCATGCAGAAAATTATTGTTAAAATAATTCACTGACAAAATAACAGAGAGCATATGAAATCACCTGGTCTCAACCCTTATACCATAGCCAGAAATTATAGTATGCACTCAGCATCAGCACACACACACACACACACACACACACCACACAACACACAACACACAACACAAACTCACACACCTGCTTACACACACATTCACATACATCCTTGCACAAGACACACACAAACTCATACACACACACACAGACACATTCACATATACACTCGCACAAGACACATACAAACTCACACTCAAACTCATACATACACACACTCACACAGGCATACACACAGTTACACAAGACACACGAACTCACACACACAACACACTGACACTCATACTCACACACACACAAACACGATACTCACATTCAAACTCACACAAGACACACACAAAGTCACACACATACACACACACACACACACACACACGCATACACTCACATACACACAACTCACTAACACACATTCATACACACAGTCACTCACACATTCACATACATGTATTCACATAGACACTGGCATACACACATACACACTTACACACACATACATATACTCACACACACATGAAGATGCTCTCACAGACACTCACACACACACACACACACACTCACACACACACATGAAGCTGGAAAAAGAAAAGCAGAGAGAAAAGGGAAGCAGAGAGGAGGTGTGAGAAGAAAGACAAAGGAAGGGAAAACACAGAAGAGAGAAAATAACGATAGAAGAAATTGCTCCCGATATGACTTTTAAATAGAAAATCCCTGCTAGGAACGACAATGATAAACCAGTATGAAATCAGAATATGGAAACAGGAAAATTTGCCACCTCACAAACGTGTGTTGATACTGAAAGCAGAGAACTGTGGCTAGCTACAATGTTGCTAACCTTTACCATGAGAAAAGGTGAATTCAAACCAGGCAGGTAACCTTCCCGAACAGGGGTGGATCGGCACCACCAACCAAAGTGGAAAAGTAAACAAACCAGGGGCCGGGTGGAAGTTGAATGCTTCTGTTGGAATCCAGTCGAACCACTGCAACCCGGTGACCTTGGCTGTGTTATATAATTTATTTACTCTCCTTTCTTCATATGGGAAACGATGATAAAGAATCCAGCAACCCTACCCACAACCCCGGGTTATCCGAGGACCCGATGAGATCATCCTTTTGTGACAACTTGATGAAGGTTGTTAGGCACCAAAATACAGTATCGCATATGACCACTGTGGGCCTCGTGCTGGTCCCAGGCCTGGCGGTTGGAAGTCAGAGAGGAGGAGGAGGAGGAGGAGGAGGAGGAGGAAGAGGAGGAGGAGGAAGAGGAGGAGAAAGAGGAGGGGGAAGAGGAGGAGGAGGAAGAGGAGGAGGGGGAGGAAGAAGGGGAGGAGGAGGAAGAGGAGGGGGAAGAGGAGGAGGAGGAGGGGAAGGAAGAAGGGAAGGAGGGGAAGGAGGAGGGGGAGGAGGAGAGGAAGGAAGGGGAGGAGGAGGACGGGGAGGAGAGGGAGGAGGGGGAGGGAGAGAGTGAGGGGGAGGAGGGGTATAGCATTTAAAAAAAAAAAAGGCAAGTCGGGCGGTGGTGGCGCACGCCTGTAATCCTAGCACTTGGGAGGCAGAGGCAGGTGGATTTCTGAGTTCGAGGCCAGCCTGGTCTACAGAGTGAGTTCCAGGACAGCCAGGGCTACACAGAGAAACCTTGTCTCGAAAAATCTAAAAAAAAAAAAAAACAAAAAAAAAAAACAAAAAAAAAAGGCAATCTGTTCTACTATCCACAGCTGAATTAAACACACAACACAATACACCACCACCACAACAAAACTACTTGTGGACTTTTCTTTAAGTGCTAATTTTTTTTTTTACAACAGAGCTTAGCAGCTGCATCTGAACACAGTGAGTGCAAGCATCTAAGGCTACCAGGGGTTTTTGGTGTTTTGCTTTTAAATGGTTCTAACAATCAGTGGAGGAAGAAGGGAGGGAGACACTTGTGCCAAAGACTCGGTGCTCAGGAGTCCTTGTCGTCCCCACAGACCACTGTGGAGAGCAGCTCACTGGAGGCAGTTACTGAGCCACACCCAGCAACCCGATAAGTTCCAGAACCTGCCTGGTGTCTTCCCTCTGAGGAGCTGAGTCAAGTGTCTCCTGTCAGAGCCGGCAGGGCCTGTTAACAGTGAGGGGCACTCAGTCAGGACAAGGGCGGGTGGCAGGGTGAGTGGCTGACAGAAGCTTCTGACAGCAGCTCAAGCTTTCTGGGCTCCAGGAAGGAAACTCACATTTTGGAAACAGAAACAGAAGGCTTTCCCTTGCAACTGCTAGCATGCAGGACTTAACTCTGGAGGATTATAAAAAAGAACCATTGTTCACCCAGGCCTTTGCAAATCTTTTATCACTTTTTTTAAAAAAAATATAAAATATAGTCTTAGCCCGAAAAGCTTTGTTTGCATGAGGGTGTAAACTGTCCATGGGTGGAAAAGTCCCCTAACATTTTCCATTCTCCTTTGCCCCTCCCTCCTTTGTCCAGTCATTTAGGGCTTTGTCTATTGTGACCCTAACAAGCACTGATTCTACACACCAACCTTGTTTGAAATTTTAAATTTCAAACTCCCTAAATAATGAACAAAACACCAGAGTCCTTTTGGCATAGAACTCGCGGTTGTCTGAAGAGCCACTGCTTCCTTAATTAAGCGATTATATTCATTAGAAGTTACATAGTTAATTCCTTGTCAAAGATAATATATAGTCAGCAAGCCAACGGTTAGGAGCAATTTTGTCCCTAAGAAGAGAAAGTTGTTTTTGTATTGAAGTCCCTTTCCCACTAGCAGTCTCTCCCTGCTTCTGTATCTGGGGCAGGTGTTGACAGCTGTTATTCTGTGGTGGGAACTGTTAGAAACACCAGCACTGCTGGGTGGACACATGTCTTCATCGGGAAATCATACGTTGGTCTGAGATAGGAAGGGCTGATCTGAGCACCGCCCTCCCATCAATCTCAGGCGTATCTGCTTTCCCAGTAGCTGTCCTCCAGGATGAACTCTCTTCTGGTCCCGCTAGAGCTTGGCACGGACCCCCTCAACACGCAGTCTTCTTAGACAGAACCTCCCCCACCTTACCATTTTCTAAGGAAATCTGTGAATAAAGAGGTTATCGGTGGTTGTCAGTCTTCACTGAGAGGATGGACCAGAAACAAAAGGAAAATGCTTCTGACTGCGTTTCCTATGCTTTTCATAGGAAAGGGCTGATCTGCAGACCCAGGACTGAGGACTCTGCAAGCCCTGCAGCATCTCAGGCAGGCTGGGGAGCAAGTTTCGAGCCTTCTCTTCATTATCATGCGAGAGCATTTCCCACTGCCTCCTGCCTGCAGCACATTTTTACACTTAAAAGCAAATTCAAATTCTTTGAACATTATTAAAAAAAAGAAAGAAAGAAAGAAAAATCTTAAAGCTAAACAAAATTTAGTCTCACCAGTAAAGTGGATGATAAATAATACACTCCTACTGCGAATATATTTTCATACTGTTGAATATTTATTTATTAAGAAGTGATATGTTTCCGAAAACATCTCTTTTAATAATCTCCCCAGTGTGGGAAACACACACACACTCTCTCTCTCTCTCTCTCTCTCTCTCACACACACACACACACACACACACACACTATAGAATCGGTGCTTTGTAGGTAAGAGGAAAACATTTCTCAGGTTCTTGAGGAAACTTGATGAGAAGTCCCAGGCATATCAGCCGCTTCCCTGTGTCTCAAACAGGTTTCTCTCCTCAAATCATCCGCCCAAGGTTGTGTGTGTGGTGCTGAGGTGGAGCCACATTTCAGCCCATTCCTGTGTGTTTCTGAGTAGGGTGGGCTATCCAGCTTTAATGAGGGAAGGTGAGGGAGACAAGAAACGCTAATGCGTCCAGCTCGCGCATGCTCTTCTGCTGGCCTGCCTCCTCACCGTGAGGTGAGGCAGGTCCTTGGCTTGAAGCTGTTATCTGATGAGTACAGGGCAACCTTTGCTCTGGAGGGGGAAAAAAAAAGCTGGAAAGAGATTTGTATGACAAAGGGCGGGAAGTTAAATTGCAGAGATATGTAAGGGTTTGGCCATGGGCATGAAGCACAATGCGCAGCCTGCATCATGACTGAGACCCTGGGACTCCAAGTCCAGAGTCCCAGGCAGGCCTTAGGTGCTTACACTGCCAGCTTTGGAGCAGCTTGAAGATGATTTCTCTTTTTGTCTTGCTCCTGGGCTGAAGGTGAGACCGAACCGTTAGCAATGGATCGCCAAGTCCCGGTGTGACCTGAGCTACCCCGACCAGTATTTTCTGTCTCTAAAGCTCAGTATTCATCGTAGCGCGTAGAGATTAAGGGCAGGCACCGTCCGTGGACAGTGGGCTTGAGCGTGTGCGAAGGCGATAATCTCCTGCACAAGCAAGTGGCTTATGTTCACACGGGTCCTACTCGCGTTGATTGGGTTTTTCCCCTCAGCCTACGCCAGTGAACCTCAAGGGGGGGTGGGGCTTAAATGAAAGAGGAATGAGAAATCCAACACCAGGTTACAGACACCACTCAACACTGGACAGCGAAAACTAAAATACCAAAGAGAGTCCCACTCTCTGCTGGGCCTGGATGTTGGGGATGGGGGCAAACCTTCCCAGAGTGAGAAACTTTAAGGGGAATGTTGGTGATTCCTTTTGCTGGAAAGGAATATGATAGTGTACAGGAGCATCCATGTAGAGCAGCTTGTGTTCTGGGCATTAGAAGGGCCATGATTTTATAACTACAGAAAAGGAAATCTGACAGAGAGGTAGGTTGGCTGTTTGTGTATTTGTGTTCCCCACGAGCTGGAATTTACCCAAATATTTGTGTTTTGTGAAAGTTCTCAACAAAGGAGGGTTTTGACTATCCAATGGATGTGTTTAGCCCTCATGTTTCTCGGTCAGCTCCCCCCACCCCAAACCCCGCAGCGACTCTTGTCAGTCGTGACAATGGCAGTGGTGCAAAGGATGGAAGTCATCCGTGGTCACAGCGACATGGACCTCATTCAGCACCGGCCTACCTAGCTTCACCTCCTGCTGTGTGCCTTGTCTTCAAAGAGCCACCAGCAAGACCTTGATGTGACACCAGACCCAGTTCCTAGCCGGGCATCTGTTAGATTAATTTACATCACATCATTTTCCTCATGGAAGACACACCCGGTTTCTCTTACTAGAATAGAGACTCGCTGTGAATGATAAACAGTATTTCTGCTAGCTCCATCCCACTCCCAACCAAGATACATAACAGACTTCACACGGTATCACTCGTGACCGGGACTTCTTTCGTGGCCAAGGAGGTACAGAAATGGGTTCATTCCAGCTATTGATCTTAATTGTGGTCTTCATTAGTTCGACAGATTGACAGACTATTCTTTGGAACGGCTACTACTGACTTCTTTAAGATGCAAAGTTTGACCTAAATCGGCATGTAATTCACACTTCTGTTTCTCCTCCTGTGGTAGGATTTAGGAGTCAGGAAATCACGTCTCACCATTACAACTAGTGATGTCCTGAGCACATCTCATACTTCGGATTCCTGAGACATTGGGCTCTGATGGTCCAGGGATACTAGTTTCAGAAAGAGGAAGGCTTCAGTTCAAAACATGTGACGCGTTGATTGAACTCGAGTGCCACTCGCTTCTTGACTCAACGACATCTAATCCACGGACAAAAAGGGAGTGATTTTAAGGAATCTGTTTCTACATGAGAGGTAAAGGCAAGTATGTGGTAAAGGGTTAAAGATCTTATAGGTTGTTCCCAGTCCTCCCCTAACTGTGATTAAAGCCAACAGGAAACCGATTACTCAATTAGCAGAACCGCTAATGACCCCAGACCCTTTGAGAAAAAAAATTTGGTCCACACCATCACACAAGGATTCACAACCCACTCAAGCGTTCACTGGGAGGGAGTCGGGCAAAGGTGACTGTAACGGTTCATCTGTGGCCACGCGATCATGCAGACATAAATAATAATTATCGGTCTTTCTTTTTCATTTTGTTATGGCTATCTATGTATATGTAATTATACAAGCATAGATGTCTTATCTCTTACCTTTGTACGCCTTCTCTCTCACCTCCTTGTCATGTGATGGGTGGTAACTTAAGATGTATAGGATAGGATACCAAAGGGGACACACACATCAGCCGGGCGACAGGGTAGCATCTTCCAAAGTCAAGAAAAAGAGCCTGAGAGTATCTTGGGGAGGTAAGGTGGGTGTGATTTTGGTTGACACATCATGGTGGGAGGGGAGGGCTGCGTGACCTTATGTGGAAACTGACTGTGGGACAAGGAGAGGTAGGAGAGTTCAGACCGGCAGGTACGGCCGTTTAGTGAGCAAACACGACTGGGCTGAATTCCGCCTCCCGGAACTCCCTTTCCTGTGTGTTTCTGGGTAGGTGGGCCACAAGTGGGAATCTTGGGCAAGAGCTAGCGGCGGAAACAAGCGGCAGCTAGTTTAGAGCTCTGAATGCAGCTTTCATTGCTTGCTCGTCCTTGCATGAGGTAGCAGCTAGGCCTGCAATGACCTACTATCCTCGGATGACCCTCCGTAAGCGTATAGAACTCTCCAGCCAGGTCTGAGTGTGTGTGAGTGAGTGTGTGTGTGTGTATGCATGTGAGAGTGTGCACACATGTGCACATGTGTGCATTCTCTTGCCTGTGTGCACACACATGCATACATATGTGCATTCCCATGTGTGTGTATGTATATGTGTGTGTATGCGCACATGTGTGCATTCCCGTGTGTATGTGTGTGTGTGGGGGGGTTCTGCTCCTATAGAACACCATATATAAAAATCATTAAGAGGAAATGACAAAAAATGTTTGTTTGCCTTTATGATTTCCAACTGTACTTGGTCTTCAGCTCATTTCTTTCTTTATATTCATTTTCTTTTACGCAAAATATGCCCATAGACTTTGATTTCCAACAGCAGATGTGAGGATAATAGCTTCACAGAGGTGGTTCACTATACCCCATAATTCTGGAAGGTTAAATCCTTGGACCTGCACGATAGGCATGCACACACACACACACACACACACACACACACAAATACATGCACATATGTTCTACCATTTTCGATCCCTTTATTGAAACATAGTTTTTAATTTTAAACTATTATTTTCTCTTACGTAATTTCTTCCTTGTTCCTTCTAACCCTTACCACGCTCTTTCCCTTCAACTCTTCTGCTTCCCCTTTATTCTTTCCTAAACTCATTACTTTTCATTGTCATTGTCATTCATATGTACATAATGATTTTATGTGTTTGAGGTCTTTGTCCGCTTCTATGTCTATATACCATATATGTGTCTGGTGCCTGCAGAGGCCAGAAGAGGGATTTGAATTCCCCAGGACTACAGTAACATAGTTGTAACCACTATGTAGGTGCAGAATTCTCTGGAAGAGCTGCCAGTGCTCTTACCCACTAAGCAATCTCTTCAGCCATGACACATAGTCTTTATAGAGCAAAGCTTTTTTGAAGTTTGAGTGATATAGTATAAACAGTATTTACTTATTATACAGTTCAAATGTTGATGTAAACTGATTTCTAGGAAGCAACCAGGTTATCAAGCGGGATATGTTTGGAACATTTCCGTGTAGCAGGAAGACCTAGAGATGCAATCACTAGATCAGCCTCACCGGTAAGTGGAGAGGAATATGCTACTCTGCGTAGGGCTTCTGAAGACCTGATTCCTCCGGGTCAAAGAGAAACCCTCTCCAGGGGGATAGAGGTAAGCAGCACTGTCTCCAGAGGTTACCTAGGCAACCCAGGACCCAGCCTTCAGCCAGTAAGTTCTGAGTTGGGTATCTGAGGGAGACGCTGAATGGCCCAGCCTCAATAGCATTCTTGTTAGCCTGTGGATGCTAAGGCCGCAAACCTGTCTTTTCACTGGTTTCTCTCTGGCCTGGATTGATCGCGCATTGCCCAGATCAGCCGGGACAGAGATTGTTCCACAGGATGCTTTTGGGTCTCCAACAGTGAGAATCAGAGAAAGCCACATAATGCAGGGGCCATCTGGTTGCCAAGCAAGGATCTAGCCTTTTGACGAAGGGCTTATTTCTTAGATACGTGACTGTAGGTAAATGTGGTTCTCGTTGTATTTCATCTCAGCTGTACCTAAAGGAGCTGAACACTGTGATATTGAAAAATCTCTGGATTCTGTGGATCTAAGGGTAGACTAATAAAAGCACCAATGATTCACATGCATAGTTATGCCAAGAACTACATAGAGAGCCTGAGGTAAATTCCTTCTGGTTACTATGTTAGACGCTATAACAGGCATCCAATTACCCGCCCAGTCACTAGATACAGGAATCTCCACTGGTTATTCTGTAAGATGCTATAACACAGGCATCCAATCGCCCAGTCAATCATTAGCTATATGACAAGGTGTTTTCTAGACACCGGAAATAGGAAAATGAATGGAAATAGAATTCTCCTTCTTGAATTGCCCATAGCTCATTAAGGGGAGGAAAATATATTCATAACTAATGGCGACATGCAGAAATTTCAGTAAGTATGTTCAGAACAAAGAGGGTGTTTGGTGGTATTGTTATCCTGTGAACCCTGGACAAAATTACAGGCAGACAAGTGATCTTTCCTTTTGTGGAGAAGTCACAGTCACCTTACTCTCCGCCGTGTGCTGTTACTGACAGTTAGAGGATTTTTTTTTTTTTTTTTTTTGAGACAGGGTTTCTCTGTGTAGTCCTGGTTGTCCTGGAACTCACTCTGTAGACCAGGCTGGCCTCGAACTCAGATATCCACCTGCCTCTGCCTCCCAAGTGCTGGGACTACAGGCGTGCACCACCACGCCCGGCTCCAGTTATAGGATTCTTGTGCATCACAAGTGGCAGCATGCCTTGAGGAACAGGGAGAAGAAAAGAGAATAAAATCCCGTTCCCCATGTAGCCATCATCCACGATGGATACTAGCAAGCAACCAATCGTGCTTTCTTTACCGAAATACAACCAAAAACTTTCTGAGAAAAAGAGACATTATCTAAGATCGACCCACTTTAACTAGCCCTGTGTTATTAATTTATATTCTTCCTTCTAATTGCAGTGGCTTAGAGCTGGAAATTCATCCCTGCTGGGCAAATACTCATTTTTTGAGGTTATATCATGCAAACTAAAAATACTCACAAACAAGCATCTAAACTACATTTCTATTTTCAAAACACTTTCCGAGGCTTCTCAGTTTGGTCACTAATCCACAGTAAATCAAACAGCTGGGGGTGGGGTAGTTTAAAAAAAAAAAAAAGAACACTTTCTGCTAACAAATTTACTCTAGATATCACTCCTGTTTTTTTTTCTCCCTGGCTTATAAAACAGAAGATTCTAGCAAGTAAACGGATCGTGTTTAAATTTTAAGTCATGCGTCGTTCACCCCTGGGAAAGCCACGCCAAGCGTCCCCTCTTCCCGGCTTCCAGGGAGCCCACAAGGTGGGGCCTGTAGCTGGCTGACCTCCCAGTACCACCTACTACCTCCAACTCCAGAGATGCCATCAGATCCCACCCAAAGGAGCCAGTAGTCCCCAAGAAACAATGCGCCATTCTTACAAGACACAACCGGAGCTCTGTTGCTGCAGCACAGGAAGGTCAGATAAGATCTCCCAGCCCCAGCATTCCTTTGTGTCAGCAGCCACAAGTGGGATGTTCCTAAGATGGTCCTTGCAGGGTGAGAGGAAGCAAGCTTCGAAACACAATGTTCATTGAAATCTGCTTTCATCCGAGGAATCCCCAAGTGGCTCCGGCTTCTCGGTGCATTCTGTCTGCAGCTGAGCCCTCCTGATGCATTTCCGTTGTTTGTTCTGGAGGGGAGGCAGCACCTTCATGAGACTAGGTAAAGGGCATCGCATTGTGCTGGATAAGGCATTATATGTCAGGATGTCTCCAGCGAGTCTGGAGCCTGGAAGGTGCAATAAAAATAAGAGAAAAGAAACAATCGAGTCCTTGAACATTCCGGCTCACGGACGGAGCGGTGGAACACGATGCCTCTCCGGTGACTCCTGAGGCTGCACAGCTTGCATGACCTTAGGAGCAGGAAATCATTCATTGCTCGGGTTGCTACGATGGGCACAAGGCCACTGGCCACAGCAGCGGGACTGAATAGTGTCCTTAGCATTTGCTTTCTAGAACCTTCCCACAGCAGGATGGACCGAGCCTGTGAGCTGCTGAGGGACCACAGCTGGAAGAGGGAGCTGACCAGTGTCAAGCATGAGAAACGGCTCCGTCCAGGCCTCGGGGCTCAACCACCTTCTCGTGCTGGAGGAAAACCATTCTGGGTACAGAGTGATTCTCTTTGATGAAGAACTGTTCCAAGTTAGCACACGGGGAAATGGGTAACACTGTTTGGGTACTTCTAGTCTTCTTGCTAAACCCTCTTTCTTCATCTTCTATTTCCTTCCTTTCTGGTCAAATTCACCTGAGCCATTCAGCTTATAATGCAAGGCTAGAGAGGAACAATCTATGTCCCATGTGGACAGAGTAAACATTGCCCTTCATATACACGACACTGTTTTATCTATGTATATGTATATGTATATGTATATGTATATGTATATGTATATGTATATGTATAATATATATACTTTAAAAATATTTTTGAAAGGTTCTGCATCTTATTGCTGGACAAACCACACCCCTAATTTAGACATGAGCTAATCTCCAGGTTAAAACTGTTGGACTCCATTTGGTAGGACCGATCAATGACCACAACTCAGTATAAACCCTCAATCTGGCTATTGTGTGACTCCTTAAAGACCCAGCTTCCTTCTCCTCCAGTGCCTTCTCTTGGAGTCGTACCTGATTTTGTTACCAGTTTTCACCAAATCCCATTGAGGAATAGGACGATTTTGCTTTTGTTCCTTGGCCAGGAATCACTTGATTCTGAAAGTCTTGTGAGAAGATGCGGTGAGAAGCCAAGTCAGGTACAGGGCACAGGAGGGTGGAGGAAGAGAGAGGCCCAACAGACATAAAGCATTTTTAATCCTGTGTCGGTACACCGCGTGAGTGAAGGGTCTGTAGATGCCAAAAGAAGGCATTGCATCCCCTGGAACTGGGGTTAAAAAAGACCGTGAGATGCTATGTAGGTGCTAGGAATTAAAACCTGTTTCTCTGGAAGAGCCGCTAATGCTCTTAACCTCTGAGCCATCTTTCTACCTATCCCACCCTTATTTTTTCCCCTCAGATCTCAAATTAAATGGGGTAGCGAGGCAGGCTTTGTCTCTTTCAGGAGTAGAAGAGGTTAGTAGAAAAATCAAGGTTAGAGGTCTTGACCCCCAAATTAGAGCTAGGTACTGGCTGGTTTTGTGTGTCAACTTGACACAGGCTGAGTTATCACAGAGAAAGGAGCTTCAGGTGGGGAAGTGCCTCCCTGAGATCCAGCTGTGGGGCATTTTCTCAATGAGTGATCAAGGTGGGGAGGGGCCCTTGTGGGTGGTGCCATCCCTGGGCTGGTATTCTTGGGTTCTATAAGAGAGCAGGCTGAGCAAGCCAGGGGAAGCAAGCCAGTAAGAAACATCCCTCCATGGCCTCTGCATCAGCTCCTGCATTCTGACCTGCTTGAGTTCTAGTCCTGACCTTCTTTGGTGATGAACAGCAGTGTGGAAAGTGTAAGCTGAATAGACCCTTTCCTCCCCAACTTGTTTTTTGGTCATGATGTTTGTGCAGGAATAGAAACCCTGCCTAAGACAAGCTACTAGCAGAACTTAGAAGAAAACTCAAGTCTCAGAATTCTAATTCAGGCTGTGTTTTCAGATGGGGGTGCCTGTTCTAATTTGACTTCTGGTATTGCTAAAAGTACGTTGGGCAGGAAAGGTTTTATTTCATTTCATAGCTTACTGTCTGCCATGAGGGGAAGTCAGGGCAGAACCTCAGGAGAGGAGCCTGGGTCAGGAACCTGGGAGAGGAAGCTGAGGACACTCAGGAGTGCCACGTGCTCGACTGTCCCCCGTGACTTGCTCAGTTTGCTTTCTTAGATGCCCCAGGACACCCTGTCTGGAGGTGGTATGCTCACGGCGGGTTGAGCCCACCTTCATGCATAGTTTAATCAAGAAAACATCCCCCAGACTTGCCCACAGGCCTGTGTAATGAGAACATTTTTTCCTTCATCCCTGATGGCCCGAGCTTATATCAACTTGACAAAGACAAGCAAGCAAACAAGAGGTCTAACATCTAAAACACGTGGACAGGCCAGAAAGGGTGGTGCACACATTTAATCCTAGAACTTGAAAGGTAGAGGCAGGCGGATCTCTGTGAGTCCAAGGGCAGCCAAGTCTACAGAGTGAGTTTGAAACGAAAACAGGAGCCGGGTATGTGGACAATGAGTAATCTCTACACTGAGTATGGGGACAAGGCTTCATCCACGTCAGAGGCTAAAGCCCTGTGTGTGTCTTTGTGCTTCAAGCAAAGAGTACAGGTCTGATCCAGAATCAGACAGTGACACGTGAAAACCCTGGAAGACGTTTCTTAGAATCCCGTGTACTTGTTCTAGCCTAAAAGAACAAACGTCACACTTGGGACTGACGCAGGTCATGGACGGAAACCACAGCCCGGATAGTTACCTTTCCAAGAAGGAAATAAAGAAGTACTAAGAAGTCAAAGTTCTAGCTAAAATGTATGCAACGAACCCAAGCCTCTCTTGAAATGGCTAGTTTTCATCTGAGCTACTGACAGAACACTTGAATTCTGGGAAAATTTTGCTGAATCTTTGTAGAAAATTCTCTGTGAAAAGATTAACCCAAACCTAGATAGAGCAGTCATTCCTGGTGTCCTATCTTTGACTCAAATTCCACGTTCCTGATTGTAACTCTCTTCCTTTCTCCCTCTTTGCCTCCCTCCCTCTCGCCCTCTCCCTCCTCCTTCTGGAAGGCAGACCATTTATACTCTTAGAGAACATAATTCAATTTATTTTAATTCAGCCAAAAAAAGATACGTGTTGAGTGGTAGCCGTGTTAACTACTTATAGCGAACAGTTACATCCTCGTCCTCAAGGACGGCACGGAAGTGTGGCCTGAAGACACTCAGGATTTCCGTAAGATTTCTACACCCTCAGCATGGGCACCTGACTTATGGGGAACAGGAAGGGCTTTCAGAAGATGATTCTGCACAGAGAAATTAACGCGAGGAGAGGTAAATGGGCCAGGAACACAAGGGTTACAGGCAGCCTCTGGCCATGCAGTTAGTGATGAGGAAGATCTGTGGGACAAGGCGTGTACCTATGGCCCAGCAGCGAAGACAGTCCTGAAAGAATAAAGGTCCTTGAGAACACAGATGCGAGAGACCGGATGAGTCTTCATCACTTTCTGATACCAAGACTCCAGGAACTTGCCAGTGTAAGGCGAGGAATCAATGAGACGGAAAAGCCAAGCAGGGCAGACCCTCCCCTCCCATCAAAAGACGTAAGATGACGTCATGACGACGTAAGATGACGTCACGACGATGCAAGTCGGAGGAGAGAGGCAGGGTGCTCTTGAGCTCTTGGCGGTTGTATGTGGACACTTAGGAGAACCTGAAGAGTCCTTGGAAGGCAATTCAATTCTTTCTTCCTGATAATACAAACCACAAGCTCCTTGCAGAGGCCTTGCTCTGTCCTGACTGCAATGGTATGCCCCTAGAATAACGGAGAAAGAATTCAAGACACAAGAGAAGAGAGAGAGAAGGAGAGGCTCAAATCCCTCAGGATACATGTAAAATGGTTTTTAGTGATCTCAAGAGGTAAAAAAATGGAAGGTTGGAAGAGGACATAATTTTGAAGGGACACACATTGACGGGTTAATGTTGTTCTCGGGTTTTGGCACCAAATGATGGGTTTATAAAAGGAGAGAAAGGGGATTAGAGAGTGTGGCACTGCGGTGTGGGGGAAGGGCGGTGCCTAGGCCGGCCCATGCCCAGGCACCTCTTCCCCCTGAGGGACCACACACACAGAGACATGGTATAGACTAGAGTTTATTCAGGGAAGAGGATGGGAGTTAATGGGGTAGTGGAGGCAGAGAGAGAGGGAGAGAGAGTAGAGGAGTGGAGGAGTGGAGGCCAGCCATGACCACATGGAAAGAGGGAGGAGGGGAGGAGAGCCCAAGAAGGGCAGAGAGGTGAGAGTGCCAAGAGGCAAGAGTGATGAGAGAGAGAGGAGGGGCAAGCAGCCCCTTTTATAGTGGGCCAGGTCTATGGGGCGGGGCATACCTGGCTGTTGCCAGGTAATTGTGGGGTGGAGCTTAGACAGAATCCTAACACACATGAACATCACTCCTTGAGCTTGATCTGTAGAAAGTTACAGTCGCAAGGAGGCTTTCTCTTAACAAAGAACAGTATACATGTACAGAAACCAGAAGCAAGAATGAATATTGGACATTTCTCTGGTGAAAAATCTAACAGAAATGACCTAGATCGCTGTAATTTTTAAAAATCAGCAGAAATTATTAATCATTGCTACTAATTAAATAATAAAGAGGAGCCTGGGTGGACCCTTCGAGAGAAGAGACTTGAATCACCGCTCCGAGTCACTAATGGCTTAGCGAGGCCAGGGAGCAGACAGCTCAGGACCAGTCAGGGCTCTGAACAAAGCGAACACACAAAGGCCCGTATGCCAAGAGCGGAAAGGAATGCGCTAACTGTGAACTAACACAGAAAGTATTTTCTTTTCTTTCTGAGTCATCCTCTTGGTTTGTCAGTGCCTTCATTTGTAATTATAATGTCTTGGAAAATGGAAAGAATTGAAATTATTAGCATGAATCTCAGCATTCATCTTTACATTATTCAATGTCTGCCTTAAATGCAAAAAACAAAGGGACAAAAAAGTGCAACCGTTACTCTCATTCAGGATCATAAAAACAATTTCTCTTTTGTTCTCACATACACATTTTGTTCTGATTAAAATGGTGTAAATGCTGGAGTTGAATATAGATGTTTTAATTTGACTTTTCACTATAGCGCTATACTCTACCACCAACACCCCACCCACAACACCCCACCCACAACACCCCACCCACAACACCCCACCTACAACACCTCACCAATACCCTACTACCACCACTCTACCACCACCACCCTACATAGCCACAATATCCTACCAACAACACCCCATCCACAATACCCTACCCACAACACTCCACCACCAACACCATATGCACAACACCCCACCACCAACACTCTACCCACAACACATTTACCACACCCCACCACCAACCATCCACCAACAACACCCCACCAACAAACAACACCCCACCCAAACACCCCACCCACAATACCCTACCCACAACACCCACCAACAAAACTCCACCCACAATACCCTACCCACAATACCTCACCAATACCCCACCAACAACACACCACCACCACCAACCTACATAGCCACAATACCCCACCAATAATACCTCACTGCCAACACCAATACTCACAATGGCCCATTCAAAACACCCCACCGCCAACATCCCACCCACAACACCTCATTTACAACATCCCACCCACAAAACTCCACCCACAATACCCCACCAAAAACACTCCACCAACAACACCCTACCCACAATACCCCACAACATCCCACCCAGAATCCCCTATCAACAATACCCTACCCACAATATGCCTCCCACAATATCCCACCGACAACACCCTATCTACAATACCTCACCCATAGCACCCCACCCATACCACCTCACCCACAACACCCTACCAACAACAGTCCACCTACAGTACCCCACTCCCAACACCCCACCCATAACCTCTCATCCACAACACCCCACCACCAACACCCCATCCACAACACCCCACAAACACCATTATCCATGCATCTGGAAAAGTAAAAGGGAAATTAACTATGGCACAACTAATCACTCCTTCAGGCTGTGGTTCTTGCATGTACTGTCGGCTAATGCAGAGAAGCAACACACGATGGAGACCATCCCTTGTTCATATCTTACTGTGTTATTACTACTTGCTTGTATCTAAAGCAAGCCCTTATTCAGAATGGAGGGCGGTTCCAGGCCATCCCCCATTATCACGGTTCGTCTTGATCATCAGTCTGCTGGGACTTAGAGTCAGCGTGTAATCAAACTCCTGACCATGTGAGCTATTATTTCGATTAGGCTAATGAAGTGGGAAGACCCACCCCGAGCCAGGGCTAGAGTATCAAAGCAGACTGATTGTAAAGGAGCAGGAGCGGAGCGAGGGGCATCTTGTATCTCTCAGCTCCCTGGCAACAGACACAGTGTCAGATGCCTCATGCTCTGGGAGCTGTCACCTCTTTGACATGGACTGAGCATTGGCGCTCATCCAGAATAAATCTTTCCTTTCCTAAGTAGCTTTTGTCAGGCTATTTTACCACAGCAACAAGACAAGTGAGTAATGCACTCCTTTAGCCTACTCACTCCGGAATAGACATACCATATATATATATACCGGACGCCAGTCTCAATGAGCTACCGCGGTGCAGGTCCACTGGAGCGCTGCGCTCATGGGCCATAGATGAATGAGGCAATGATAATTTAAAGCAACTCTGCACAGTGTGTGTAGATCCTCAGTACATGCATCGTCCATCCAGCCCACAAATGGTAGTGCAAAGGTAAAGCTACTAAGGATGTTAACACGGCAGTGATCGGGCATCAGGCCAGTGGCTTTGCTGCGAGCCCACAACTCACAGATCCATGAGGCCAGTAGTTCAATCCCTAGAGTCTGTGTTAAGGTGGAAGGGGAGGGCTAACTCCACAACGTCATCTTTTCTCTCCTTCACACACGCCACAGCATGCACATAACCACCCCCAACAGCAATAGCGATGAAAGAGGAAAAAGGGAGGAGGAGAGAGGGAGGGGGGGAGGGAAAGGAGGAGGGAGGGAGGGCTGGAGGGAGAGAGGGAGGGAGGGAGAGGAAGAAGGAATAGAAGAAGGGAGGAAGGGAGAGAAGGGAAGAGGGAGAGAAGAAGGGGGGAAGGGAGGAAATCTTTAGGGGACCAGTAACATCTCCATTGGCACAATTTATAAACTACACTCATACAGATTAGGTAGTGAGACTAGCCAATCACAGGGAAATATAACCAAAGAAGGACTCAGCAGTCTAAGCCAAATTGTTTCATTAGAGATAAGGTCTGTGATTATTAGAGCTGATATATTGGCTACTATTAATTATGCTTGATCTCAGCCCACAGGCAAAGAAGCAACTGATTACTATTCTGATTCTAACTAACTTCATATTCTGCGTGCAGCTAGGTCCCAAGTAGCGTAAAAGGTTGGGTCATGGCAGACATTTTCCTAAGAGAGCCTGGAAATACATGATGGGATCTGCGTCTTTTGTCTTTCTTTGCATTGTAGTCCCACTATCTGGGAGAATGACGCCTAGCGACGGGATATGCACTGAAGACATTTAGTAGGGACAGTATTAGTCTCTCTTGTACATTCTCGTACAAGCCAACAGGCACCTATGACTTTGCACATGTAAAGTTCGAATGTCTGGCAAAGAGGAGGTAATATTGAAGTGCCCAGCAGGAGGAGGCGGGGCTCATCCAGGAACTCATCAAAGACGCTGCTGTGCCCGACTGGCAGTTTCAGCCTCTGCATCTGGAGAGCTGTTTTTAGCCAGTTCTTGACAATTGGTGATAAAGGAGGAGCACAGACTATTTAAAACCAAGCATCATTGACAAAATTTCATTTTAAGCTGTTGTTTTTAATGGCCACCGATTCTCTCAACAAGACTCATGAACAAAGAGTGATTTATGACCCTGGGTTTAGTGTCTTTTCATGTTACCCCGCTGACTCTCAGGGTCAAAGGTCAAAGGCTAGGGCAGGGAATTGCTGGGTGGCCATAAACAAACAAGAGATAACAAAAGAATCAAGGGTGACAGAAGCACGACTTCCACCCTACGTGACCGCGCCACACAACTTTGACCACAGATATCGAGCGGAGCACGGAGGCCTAATAACTCGAACACTTCACGAACGTTTTAAATTCCAAGTCACGTCCCTTTTTGAGAAACACAATTCCCCTCAAAACTAGTGAAGAGCAATTGCCAAAAATAAATAAATGAATACATTCAATAAATAAATAAATAGTGCCGCTTTAGGATTTCTAAGCTATGATGCATAGCCAAGGGGCCAAATGTCAGTAATTTTAGGAGGAAAGATTTTGAAAGATCGGTAAAGAGCAAGCTTCTCGAAATGCATCCTTTGTCTTGGGAATTTGACAAAGGCTTTAGGACAAGGAGTCTCCTTGGAAGGGCAGCCTTGCGTTCACAGTCCGCCTAATTAATTTATGGCTAATGTCAAGCATGACACATTTCTTGTGTGTCTTGGGCCCTAATATATTTACTTCCTGTGACCTATTGGAAGTAGGGTGGGCAGCTCTTCTGTAACCTCTAGTTTGTGGCTCAAACTCAGAACATTGTCCAATTAACACGTGCTCCTAAACTGTGGATAGACGGATCCCCAAGTCTTCACTACACACCCAAGGGAGAACAGGAGGCAAGGGGAGGCCACAGCACATTTCTTCTGTGCTGTCTATTTATTTTATTTTATTTTATTTTATTTTATTTTATTTTATTTTATTTTATTTCTGTGCTGTCTATTTATTTTATTTTATTTTATTTTATTTTAGGATATTTTATTTATGTACATTTCAAATGTTATCCCTTTCCCGGTTTCTCCTCTGGAAACCCCCTATCCCATCCTCCCTCTCCCTGCTCCCCCACCCACCCAACCACTCCCACCTCCCTATGCTGGCAATCCCCTACTCTGGGGCATTGAGCCTTCCCAGGACCAAGGGCCTCTCCTCCCACTGATGTCCAACATATGGTGCTGGAACCATGGGGCCCCCCTCCATGTGTACTATTTGGTTGGTGGTTTAGTCCTTGGGAGCTCTAGAGGGATCTATAATATTGTTGTTCTTCCTATGGGTTGCGAACCCTTTCAGCTCCTTCAGTCCTTTCTCTAACTCCTCCACTGGGGACCCCATGCTCAGTCCAATGGTTGGCTGAGAGCATCTGCCTCTGTATTTGTCAGGCTCTGGCAGAACTTATCAGGAGACAGCTATATCAGGCTCCTGTCAGCAAGCACTTCTTGGCATCTACAATAGTGTCTGTTTGGTGACTGTGTATGGGATGGATCCCCAGGTGGGGCAGTCTCTGGATGGCCTTTCTTTCAGTCTCTGCTCCACATTTTGTCTCCGTATCTCCTTCCTTCAGTATTTTCTTCCCCCTTCTAAGAAGGACTGAAGCATCCACACTGTGGTCTTCCTTCTTCTTGAGCTTCATGTGGTCTGTGAATTGTATTTTGGGCATTCCGAACTTTTGAGCTAATATCCATTTATCAGTGAGTGCATACCATGAGTGTTCTTTTGTGACTGGGTTACCTCACTCAGGATGATATTTTCTAGTTCCATCTATTTGCCTAAGAATGTCATGAATTCATTGTTTTTAATAGCTGTGTAGTACCCCATTATGTAAATCTACCACATTTTTTTAAATCCATTCCTCTGTTGAAAGACATCTGGGTTCTTTCCAACTTCGGGCTATTATAAATAAGGCTGCTATGAGCATAGTGGAACATGTGTCTATTCTATCCCAGGTGGTCATCTACGTGTTACACATTGGAGAATAATTTAGCATAATTACCTCTTCACTACTCTAGCTGAGAGTGGATCCTTCCAACAGTAAAAAGACAACATATCCATACTTTCTTTCCTGTTCGCATTCCCTGTTCTCATTACTAATCTGCTCTATAATAAAGAAATAAATCTCTAACCTAGCCTACGGCTAAAGCTTTAACATGTGGATTATTGGGAATAATCATTCTCTACTTTATAAAGCCAGAGGCCAATCTTCAGTCCCAGATTATGTGGTTACTGACAAGACTCTCAAGACCATATGTCACAGCAAACTCAGGAATTCATTCAACCGAACCATAAACCGGATAACATAGTCCCGGGACTCCCTTTCTCGTGTCAGAAGATTTTTAATTAAAAGTTTTATTTTAGATGATATCTTCTACTCAAACATGAGACAAAGGAAAGAAAGACACAAATTCCATCTCATGGGTTTGGGCGTGATGGATAGTTCCTAAAGCAAAACATTCAGCAACATGCAGACTTTCTTATGAAATTTGTTTCTATTTTCTTTCTGCTGTTGTTTGGATGGGAGAAGAGGAACGAAGAATTCCTTATGATGGTGTGCAGAGGTGGGCTAGGCGCTGTGGCCTCTCACATAAACGGACCCCATCAGGTTCTAGACGGTGGTTTGGAAGATGAACTATCAAGTGGGCGATTTCAGTACTTTTCCTGCGTGGAGCCTCTGTGTAGACCGAGTGCTGTCATCTGAAAGTGAAAGGCCTTGTTCTTACACAGTGAGCTTTTGTCTTCCCTGCTACACTGTTACCAACTCCCCGGGCGCTCTTTTAGGACTCCTGATTCTATACACTTCCACGTTTAACATCCTCATACTGTTTTAAGTTAAAGATAATGAGAGTTAAATCAGTGCATTCAGATGAAGTTTTGAATTGGTATTGGATGGCAGTTTCACCTACAGACAGGTATGTGACCTACTTCTGTGGTCAAAGGAGCTGGCCTCGACAGTCTCTAAAACAGAACCCCCCAGAGCCGGGCAGCCTCCGGCACTGCGTGTGGAAATGTTATCACGTAAATGTGGGTATGATGCCCGCTTTGTTCCGCCGCCATCCGCATCTGGGCGTGGCTTGTTTTCTTTTGGCATCCTCTGTGCCGTTACCTGATAAGGTTTAGAAAAGTCACATTTCCTCGTGGCTGACAGTATCTCATGGGCGCAGAGCTTTCATGGAACAAAGCTGTAGTGAGGGTTTTGGCTTCGCTTCATATTTCATTTCCCGTCCGCGGCATATTGTTCTTGGGGCTGGGGAGCACGCTGACGTCCTTTAGAATATAGAATCCACTTACCAGCAGCAGCCGGTCTCCTCACGTCTCTCCTCACGTCAGGATTAGCGAATGAAACAAAGGACACTGTAGTTCTCAGCAACATAAACAAGTCCATCTTGGGGCCTTTCCCTTCAGTGACGTTTAGCATGGGCTAAACTTGAGCTAAAGGGCTTGATTCTTCCAAGAGTTTCCTGAACTCTTTCTCTTGCTTAATTTGGCATTCTGATTCTGAAGTCCGAACCAGATTTTTCTTTTTATCCATTCAACCTTAGACCAAGGATTACCAGAATAAAATATCCAGTGAGATAGAAATAAAGGTCGATGTGTGTGTGTGTGTGTGTGTGTGTGTGTGTGTATGATGTGGGGGAGGGGGTAGTGAGAAAGGTCACAGTTGGCTAGGATTTTGCCATGGGCTGAGTTTTTTAAAAAAATATTTTTTTGCAGCATTTTAAAGCATATTTTCCGCTCACTAAAAAAACCATTTGTGGAAACTAACGTGGCGGCTGTGGGAAAAGGAAAATACGCTCACCTCTGGTTCACCTTCTGCACAGACAGGCACACAGGACGACCCGAGCCGCTTGCTAGCTCCTCCTCCGCTTACAGAGGAGGAAACGAAGAGGAATCTGGTGGAGAGCATCTGTTTCAGGAATGAAAAAAAACGGGGCCGGGTTGGGACCACCCGTGGTCGCTTCCTGTGCAGAAGCCTGTTTGGTGCGCACACCAGTCAGCGCCACTGGCGCCGCCGCCGCCTCCCTGGAGCCGGGCATTTCAATTGTGATTCCTAAAACAGGAAAAAACCTGACACGTGTTTATGTGTGCGTCAGGCACGTGGAAACCCGTCGCTTTCTGGGCAAAATCAGGAGGTTTGTTTGTTTACCCGTTACCTCCCACCCATGAACTAAACAAATGTAAAGCCAGAGGAAAGGTGTTCACAGTAGTTCAGAACATGGCTCCTTCATCCCAGAGTTTCCTTCTTAGGTCAAACTAAGAAGTTCTATAGGAATAAAAACTGAAAACAAAAACTAAAAATTAATTGGATATATAAATAACTAGACACGCCTACTATCTCAACACTGGGAAGACAGAAGACGGAAGGGGAGGATCGGGAGTTCGAGGTTCTCCTCTGACATTTAATGTGCTTGAGGTAGGCACAGGCTGGATGAGGCGCTGTCTTCAAACAAACACAGGGCACAGCTCTATGCACCAAAGTGCACACATGCACACCAGAGATAAGATGTAACAGAAACGGGTGGATCTGAAAACGGTTCATGAGTGATATCGATGTCAATTTAGTCCTGTTAAATAGTTTTAATAAAGAAAACCAAGTCAAAGATATAAAGGAGGAATGCAGACACGGCTCCAATGTAAGGGCCCCTACTGCTCTTCCACATGATCCAAATTCTGTTCCTGTCACCACAGGGCAGCTCACAACCATGTGGTTCCATGGGATCCGAGGACAAGAGGTATGCATGAAATGTGCACATACATAATACATACATGCAGGCACACATTCACATGGATTAAATAAAATGATAAATAAATCTTTAGGATATGAAGGATCTTCCTGTATCTGTATCTGTATCCTGCATTACAAAGGTAATGCATTAGTACTTTAAAATATAAAGGGTTTTAGGAGTCAACTTAAAACTTCCCTGATATATGAGGCCATGGACTCTATTCCCAACATTGAACAGGTGTTCACACACACACACACACACACACACACACACACACGTGTGTGCACACACACATACATGCCCGCTTGTAAGCACACATGAACACACACAGCTTTCAGACCCTCTTTTTTCTCATTTTTGAAGGATTTCCACAGAGACTAGGAAGAAATGTCAAGTTGGGACTACCAACTGTCTCAGGAAGTCCATCCGAAGAAAATCCGGAGACAAAGACATTTGCGTTCTAGAAAGTTCATTAGAACAGAGACACTTCCTTTTCTTTTGGTGTGTGCCCTTTCTGCTTTCAGATGGCAGGTGTTAAGTTGCTTGGCCATCCTCCTTCCCACCCACCCCCACCCCACCCCCACCCTACCCCCCACCCCGCCCCACCCCCGCCCTATCAGGGTCTCTCTATTATGTTGCTCTGGCTCCTCTCTGTATAGATCAGGCTAGCCTCAAACTCACAGACATCCACCTGCTTCTGTCTCTTGAGGGCTGGGTTTTAAGGAGTCCGCCACAATGTGTGGCCTCCGTCCCTTCTTTTTGATATCTATTTAATTTATATGAGTACACTGTAGCTGTCTGCAGACACAGCGGCTCCTTTTAACTCCGTGAGTCTTTTCTCTCCTAGTCGTAGGCAATGGGCTCTCTGGGTATTTTTTCCTGTAGTGAAAAGCAGGACCACGGATACAGTAACCCTCAGTGCTGCTCTCAATGTGACGACCACGAGGGCCAGCAGAGCAGGAGAATGCATGGGATGGAAAGTCATTTTTAAGCATAGCTTGGATTGTGCTATATATTTGCTTCCAGAACAACAAAGCATGGTTTCAACAGAAACAGGTAAACAAGATTATAGACGTCCAGCTCTACTGACTACTTCCCAGGTTTCCAGAGCGATTGGTTGGAGTCTTACTCATGCTAACCCCTGGTCCTTGAATTTACTGGAACGTTCTTTTAACAAATCTCTCTCTCACCTCTGCGGCCAGTGTCCTGCCATGTGTGTGGGTAGTATCTTATTTCAGATCCTACTGGTGGAAAAGGTATGTCACGGCCTGACAGCCGTTGGCTGAGTGGGTAGTAATAGCTCTGATAGATAAGGCTGATTATTTACAGTTCTGTTTCTCTTCTATAGGAACTGTGTGCAGCGTGAGCGCAAGCATCCTCCTTTATATTCAATCATCTAAATGTCCACTTCCGTCGGCCAAGAGAGGGCCTCTGACTCATCTCTCCGGTGGGTCCACAACAGGATTTTTGGTTTCTATCTACACTCAGTAAAGATGTTTGGTATCCAGTCGCTGACTCATGTCAGGGGTGACCCATTTTCCAAGCTTTTCATTCTAGGTAAGACGGAAAGAGTCTCCCTGCATTGAAAGGAAATTGAATTTCAAAGCTCTCTGTGTTTGGTGGATTATTCCACCCACTTTCCTTCTTTTGTACTGGGAAAGGATAATAGACTGAGGTGCCTCCACCTTTCCACCGAACATCCTGATTATTGGTACTCATTCCCCAGCCTCAGTGCTCTCAGGGCCGGAAGGAAGACAGAGTTAAAAAGTTCAATGCATTTTCTTTTATTGAAGAAGGTTGTCAACTACGCTGCTTTCCTTTATGTATTTATCTCAAATCACTATACTAGTCTATTTTTATTACATGCACATATAAATATTGTGATAGAGATTGAGGCCATGGTTAAGATGAACACTTTCATAGATGACTAGAGTGATATATTGTAGAATTTTCTATGCAGTATCTTCATAGTCAATTTTAATCAGAGTAGTTCTGTTTTAAAACTACTCAACTACAACACTAGCCTCCCCCTTGCTCTTTATGACAAGTCGATAATTTCAATATGGCTTTGAAGACTCATTGGCATTGTAGATTTTTGGTAGATGCATACTATTCCAGAATGAGTCCCTTGAATACAACTTTAACGACCTCATTAGCAAAGGTGATATGACTGATTGCCTTGACCAGCACAGCTTTGAGATTGACTTGGCTGAGGGGGACAGACAGACACGTGTAGAGAAAAAGCTCAGATCAGACGCACCACTGTGCACTTGGGTAGATATACACTAGTGATGGGAAATGCAGCACATTTATTGTATATAGCTGAATGAGGAGGTGGGCTAGCTAATCTCTGGAGGCTGAAGGTCTTAGGTGTATGTCTTCTGGGAGGAGGAAGTTGAGGTCAGTACTTTCTACACATATGCCTGTCTCAGTCAGGGTTTCTATTCCTGCACAAACATCATGACCAAGAAGCAAGTTGGGGAGGAAAGGGTTTATTCGGCTTACACTTCCAAACTGCTGTTTATCACCAAAGGAGGTCAGGACTGGAACTCAAGCAGGTCAGGAAGCAGGAGCTGATGCAGAGGCCATGGAGGGATGTTCCTTACTGGCTTGCTTCCCCTGGCTCGCTCAGCCTGCTCTCTTATAGAATCCAAGACTACCAGCCCAGAGATGGCACCACCCACAAGGGGCTGGGCCCTCCCCCCTTGATCAGTAATTGAGAAAATGCCCCACAGCTGGATCTCATGGAGGCACTTCCCCACCTGAAGCTCCTTTCTCTGTGATAAGTCCAACCTGTGTCAAGTTGACACACAAAACCAGCCAGTACAATGGCCAATAGACATATTGTGCCTAGGGGAAGGTGCTGGGGTCTTTAACATGGCGGTGCTCCTGTGAACATTTATTCAGAACTTCATCCACTCCCCCAACTGGTGGAGCTTGTTACTGTGACTGCTAGGTTGGCAGTCCACAGAAGATACATTTTCTGGAAGTTAGAAACTTGGAAGTCAAAGACTGCTTGAAACCAAGATCAGAACATTTCCTGGGTAATTTTCTCATCTGTGTAATTGGCTTTACCGAGGAAGGTTCCCATCTCGGTGCTCTTACACCCACCATTGCTACCTCACCCCTACCCAGTGTCCACAGCAAAAAACTGGTTTATTTTCACCAGCACCTACCTGTGCTACTGTCATCAGAACCCTGACAGATTATAAACTGAAGCCAAGCAGCTGATGGTCATTTGTAGCCTGGTAGGAGCTGTTGCTTGTACAGTGGCTGTGTAGACTTTGACAGTCTTACTGCCTGATGTGGGACACTGTGTTCCTGTAGTGTAGCAATCTCTTGGATGGTTCTTTGGAACAGAACATCTTGATGTGGTTGATCTCGCTGTTGGAGCAAACTCATACTCCATCCACAGCAACAAGAGAAACCTCAGTCGGCCTTTTGCCATAACTGGGCATGAAATGGTGTGCTACCTCCAGAGTCTTGTACTTTGCTTTCCAGAGTACAAGATAGAATTGTCACTGGTTGAACTACGTGGCTCTGTAGGGTTGTGGGCTCTTGACTGTTCCACCACTGGACACAGCCACTTGGTGAGATGGAAGGCCATGCAAGTTTGACTGTGTTTACCCCAGCCACTGCCTGGGCGGGTGCAGGGCTTGTAGGGAAGTGTCAAGGCACTGCTCCAGGGATGGGAAAATGCAGTCTGAGACATGGGAAAGCCTGGGCTAGCTTGGGTCCCCAGGTCTGTGATGAGGCTGGGGCTGAAGGGTTCTCAGACTCTTGGGCATCTAGGCACCACTGGGAGTTGCAGAAGAGCAGAGGATAGAGTCGGGCCCCAAGGGTTGGGGACAGCATCTTCCTCCAGGCCCAGGATGGGGGTGGGTGGGGGGGCGTCTGGCCTGTCCCAGCGGGGAGATGATTGTCCTTAGCTTGGCAGAGGCAGGCTTGGTGGCATTTGTGGCTGGGGGTACAGAAAGGCCTTCTGTGGGAGATTAGGCTGTGGCTCTGCAGGTGAAGGCCTGCTTCATGGCTCCTTATGGTGGATCTTGGTGAAGACAGGCAGTCCGTGGTTCTAAATAGTTTGTTGTCATGGCGGAAAGTGGATGCATAAAAAAAAAAACACGCCCCACTTCTCAGGGTGGGCCTGAGATTACATACCTTTTGCAGGGAGGGATGTCTGGGAAGGGAAGCTCATTGGTTAAGCCCTCCAGGCCTCTTGGTTCTCCATTAGCACGGGAGAACTCTGTTTTGAGCCTACATGACCACTGGACTCATTTCTTTTATGTGAGAAGCATGACATATGTTCAAAGTCAGGAGTCTGGCAGGGAGCTGGGGGTCACCAAAGCCTCAGGTGTGTGCCCACTGAGTCTCAGCCTGCTCTACCTTACCAAACTTCCCGGCATGGTTTTATGTCCCACATGGCTACTTGGGAACAGTTAAAAAGTATGGGGTGCCTTTCTGCATCTCCGGACTCTTTTTGATTCTAATTAGGTCTTCGGTCTTGCCGTGATTGGAATTCACTGTGAACAACTCACTGTAGAATGCTGTATTCTAAGCTTCTGGTCCCAAGTGAGCCTCTTCTTTTCAGTGTCCTTGGTTCTGGGACTCTACCGACTCACTACTCCAGCTCAGCCATGGAAGCTTTTGGAGTTAACCACTTGCAAAAATCTTTGAGTAAGTAAGCTATTTCTGAAGAAAAAAAAAAGGACAACGAATGCAGGGTTTGTTTGGGTTGTTGCTATGGAAAGGAAAAGCAAGCCCAATTCTTCCTTTGTGAATGGATAACCTGTGTCAAATAGAGAAACTGGGGGCAGAAGTAGAAATGAGGTGCCTTTTCAGACATTATCAAGAACGAAATTAAGACTAGTGTAATGGTTTAACAAGAGGCAAATTTTATATATATGTGCACAGTGGGTCAAGACTGACTTTTCTAGCAAGACATGCCTCCTGGTATAACAGTACTGTGACTGTTTTAGAAGTAACCAATGTTTGGGCCAGATTTGAAGTAAGCTTTAACCAAATACTGACCAGGATGGACATGGGTGAGGTCATTGGTGGCAATGAGTCATGTGTCGTAGGGGCTTTTTAAGGGCAAAACCATGAGGCTACCATATTTCCCATGTGGCAGTCGGATTGCCCAAAAACTACAATTCCCAGCATTCCAGAAAGTTACCTCGGTCTCGGGTGGGCGGGGCTTGCAGGCTGGCTTTGGTTCTTCCTGATTGGATTTGCGGCCTGTTCTACTGGAAGAATTCACATTTCATACTGTAAACTTAATCAAAAATCCTATGGTTAGGGAAGTCAAAGGTCCAAGGGGGAATTGGCTGTTGGTATTAGGTCAGGTGGCCAGCAGCCAAACGGCCTTCTAAGCGTATTATTTAGTACCTTAGAGTGGTGCTGCTGTCTGTCAGAGAAACTTGTTTTGCAGTGAGTGACAGTTGATGCAGAAGCTTCAGGGCTAGTCAAGTGCCGAGAGCAAGTGTCTGTTGAGTGTTCGTCCCTAAGTGCAGCAGTGAGCGTCACCTCTGCCGAGGCCCAGGAAACATTACAGAGGGAGCAGAAAGTCTGTAAGGGTCTGGGGACAGGGACAGTGCTGTGAACAGCTGTCATCTGCATGACCTGGCAGAAGTAACGCAACTGCTGTGTGTGTGGCTACCTTCCTAAGACCCCCCCCCCACACACACAAACACACGAAGGGAAGAGGGGGGCTGGCTTGTAAAAAGTAGGTCAGCAGGAGTAAAAAGACCATCAGACAGGGCAAAAGGGTGAACCTCATCATAATATAAACAGATAAAAATTGTCAAAAATTTAAATAATAAAAAAAATTCTTCAAGGCAAAAAACAAGCCCAGAGGTTTGGGGTCATGGGAGTGAGTCAGCGTGATTTATGAAGTCTTTGCAAGCCTCTCGTGGGGGGAGGGAACAGCGGGTGGCTTCAAATCTATTAGCAGGACAGCTTGCTGAACCTAAAGGTGTTTAATCTGCAGAGCCCGTTCAGGCCAGGTTAATGGAGAAGCGGGTTTCGGAGTGAAGATTTTAAGAATTTCCGTCTAAAGGTCAGAGGCTCGCTATGCTTCATAAGAAATAACCCTTGTGAGGGCTGGCGTGCCTCTGCAGCTGTTCAGATCTGCTGTGAGTCAGATGGACAGCAAATGGAGCGTGCTTGTTCTTTATAGATGCCTGTGCTACAAAGGCCTGGCAACAGAGAGCTGTGGCTTTGTTCAAGTTTAGCCCCGTATGAGCCAAAGAACCTTTGAAGAAGAGAAAATGTCGAGAGAAATGAAGCAAACACGCACACGATGTTTGGGGGGTATCAGACATGATTGCTTGCGGTCTGTGTTCTTTAATAGAACTTTGGCAGAGCGATGGGTATTTGGGGCCCGGGAGTGGGAGTGCCGTCACGATGTAACCAGAGGCTGAGATCCAAGCGAACCTTTGCCCATGCCAGGAACTAAGAGCAAATCAACCCACTGCCCGTGTGTCAAGAGTGTTGAGTCATTAGCTTCCCGTGTGGTGTGGCTCATCTGCTTCTGAATATGTCCGCTTTCTCCTTCTTCTTCTTCTTCTTCTTCTTCTTCTTCTTCTTCTTCTTCTTCTTCTTCTTCTTCTTCTTCTTCTTCTCCTCCTCCTCCTCCTCCTCCTCCTCCTCCTCCTCCTCCTCCTCCTCCTCCTCCTCCTCCTCCTCCTCTTCTTCTCCTTCTCCTCCTCCTCCTCCTCCTCTTCCTCCTCCTCCTCCTCCTCCTCCTCCTCCTCCTCCCCCTTCAATCTTAAGAAATAGGTGTTTTTGTGGTATTTGGGAAGTAAATATCTGCTTGCTGCAGCTCCTCATATATAAAGGGATGAGAACTGAATGAAAATCCTCATTAAGATACACTCACGCATGCCGCCGTTTTTATTTGATTCCCCAATATGCCCTTTAGAGCCTGTTCTTTACAGAGAATCTGAGAGATGTCAACGGTTTTGAGACTTGCTTGGGTAGATTGTATTTCGGAGAATATTAGGAAAGGGAGGTAGGAAACTTTAGATATCAGCCCAAAGTCCTTTAATCTTGAAGGAGCCATGAACTGTGCGGTGAAATCTAGGTCTTCAGTTCATTCCTTCTCTCTCTCTCTCTCTCTCTCTTTCTCTCTCTCTCTCTCTCTCTTTCTCTCTCTCTCTGAGAACATAGCTTTTTAAAACAGTTCAGTTCTCTTCCGACATTAGAGAGGCACAAACTGCTTCACAGTACATTAGTACATTTATCCAGTCTTAGGTAATCATGGTATAAAAAAACCCTTGACCAGGAGGAAGGAAGAGGGACCTTAGCAGAAACCAATTAATTCACCCAAAACTGAACGGTAGTTATCGACATACTCTTTCTTTAAATGTGCCGGGCAGCCTGCTAATCAACACCTTGGTGAAGCTCTCTGAGAGCAGGTTAGATGGGAAACTAGAGAAGGGGAACCAGAGAGGCCTTGGATGCAGAAGAGCTTTGTCATTTACCAAGGGTGCTGCTGGACACGGGTGACCAGCATACTCCACCAAACACAATGTGGTCAGTTCTCACCCCCCCCACCCCTCCTGCTCCACACAGACCACATTTTGTTTATTCCTGAAAACTTCTCTTACTGCTCCAGGCAGAATTCTCCCTTTCCACCTGTTTTCTTGGTTCCTGGGAGACACCTCTATGGAGGAACTTAGTTGTCGTGGTGGTGGTTTGTATATGCTTGACCTGGGGAGCGGCCTTGTTGGAGTGGGTGTGTCACTGGGAGTAGAGGTTTGAATACCCTCATCCTTGCTGCCTGGAAGCCAGTCTTCTCCTAGTGGCCTTCAGACGAAGATGTAGAACACTCAGCTCCTCCTGTACCATGCCTGCCTGGACGCTGCCATGTTCCTGCGTTGATGACAATGGACTGAACCTCTGAACCTGTAAGCCATCCCCGATTAAATGTTGTTTTTATAAGAGTTGCCTTGGTCATGGTATCTGTTCATAGCAGTAAAACCCTAACTAAGCCAGTAATTTTCAGAATTATCTCTTTAGGTTTATATTTCTCTTCATCTACCACTAGGCTATGAAGACAAGAATCACTTCACAGTCAGGCTTTTGCCTCAGTGCTCAGTCTGTGGGAGATGTCCACTAGTTGCTTGATGAGTGTGCGTGTGACATGAATTACCAAGTTAATGGAAGCACAGAGAGAAAGTAATTTTGAAAAACTAAAAGGCAGAAGTGATTTGCTAAGGTTTATAATGTGCCAAGCATTTAGCATAGCCTTTAAACTCTGATATGTGTAGTTACATTGCCTGATGCTCCTGAAAATCTTCCAAAGTACCCAGGTGAAACTTTGCCTGTAACAGGGACATGGCCTCACACCCATGAATGATCTGACTTCATTCCTTGGCGTTAAGAGAATTCCACTCAAAGTAGGGATGAATAAATTGCTTTCTTTCTCTTGCTACCAAATGTAAAGTCAGTCAGTGGCTTCAACATCATATAGGTAACAATCTTTACATTTTTCGTAAGAGGGTAATTCTTTCCTCCAAACCCCAGAGACAACAATCATTGATTTTTTTTTATGCCTGAGAAAAATCACAATACATTGTATATATGTATGAAACTATCAAAAATAAAATATAACAAGAAAAAAAAAAGAAAACATCTTAGTGAATCCACGTTGAGTGTGAAATGAATTCCCTGCCATCCCTAGACTTTAAGAAGACAGAATAGTTATAAGAAATACAATCCCAAGTAAGAAGATAAGCTCAGTCTGGTAAAGCACTTGTCATGACAGTGTGAGGACTGGGATCGAATCCCTGACCCACAGAGAAGCCAGCTACTGTAGCACACAATAGTAATCCCATTGCTCTGAGGTCATGATGGGCGGTCAAGCATGAGAATTCCCAGAAGACTGTGGGTCATTGTGTTGTTACACAGCAGTGAACAACAAAGAGAGACCTTGTCCCAGACAATTGGAAGGCAAAGAGAGGCAACCAAAATCATTCTGTAATTTCCATACACACAAGTATATAGGACCTCACCTAGATGTGTGTGTGTGTGTGTGTGTGTGTGTGTGTGTGTATGTGTGTGTGTGTGATGTATGTACACATATGTCTGCACATATTACAATGTGGCCCAGAGGATGAGTGCTTTCTATAGATATCGTAAACATGGACTAGTTTCCTAAATTCCTATGGAAGGTTCAAAGTCATGGTTTTTACACAACTTGAGAGTAATTTATACTTTATGCAAAAATTTAGAATGTGTGAACCTTGAAAATAGATCAATGAGACTTATAAATAGATTTTAAAATAAAATAATAGATTCATGAACAAGTTAGTGATAAATTAAGAAGCTAGGGACAGCACCTTTGTCTTTTGAGGTCATAGAAAAGAATTATAATTTCCAGTCAATTACAATTACATTTAGGAGTATGGGCCTTGGTGCACCTATTAGAAGTGAATATATAGAAAGTTATAAGGATTACTTGCCTGAGATGTTTTAAAGTACTTTGATGTGGACTGTGGATATAGTTTATCGGCAGGTTGTAGTGATAATTCTGGAAGTTTGGTTTTTTAAAAATCTTATTGTTATAAGAATGTGCTTTGGTTTTAACCCCAGGTGTGGTTTATGTGGCTGCTTCAGACTGTCTGCAGTAGCAGACTATGATTTGCCGCATGCTCTAGCAGATGCGTGATTTTGCCAGTTGCAGATAGTTTTTGCCATTGTGTGACTTTTGGACTCTGAAATGGGAACTTTTCAGAGGGTGTATAGATGCTAGTCCCCTCCCCCTCCCTTCTAGAAAGGCTGGTTGTGGCTTGTTAGTAGCTGTGGTCAAAGAAGAAACAAAAGAAAAGACATTAGATTCTGGGATTATTCTCTCTCTCTCTCTCTCTCTCTCTCTCTCTCTCTCCCCATCCTATCCTTTCTCTCCAGTGTGTGGGGGAATAAAGGGTGGGAAAAAGAAAAACCTACAATGAAGTAAATCCCAGCTACAGTAGGTCACTTGTCTGGTTTTTGTAAGTGGAGAGTGTCGTGTTAACAATCCCAGCATTCTCTGGCTGCTGGTGGTGCATGCCTTGAATCTCAGCACTCGGGAGGCAGAAGCTAGTCTGGTCTTCAGAGTAAGGTCCAGGAAAGCCAGGTCTACACAGAGAAACCCTGTGTAGGAAAACCAGAATCAAAAAACAAACCAACCCCCAAAACCAAACCAAACCAAACCAAACCAAACCAAACCAAACCAAACCAAACCAAACCAAACCAAACCAAACCAAACCAAACCAAATCCCAATAAGCCCAGCCTTAAAAAGGCTGAGCCAGGAGGATTAGTGAACTCTGGAGTTTGAGGTGGGCCTGTGTTACACTGTGAGGCAAAACCCAACTACTGCTAACAGCAAGGCCAGATCTCCGGTGCAGGGGCTCCTAGAGTGGACAAGACCCTCCATTTCATCCTCAGCAGCATAAAGATAAACACATACTGTGCAAAGCCTGGTGAACAGAGGTTCTCTCAGGGAAAAGAGCTTTACAGTCCTCATCTTCATGGCTCCTAGACCCCTGTGAGTCCTCTGATGGTACTGAAACTTCAACCAACAAAGACGAAGCATTCTGAAACAATGTTAAGACTAACCAGGTCATCTCCATTTTCCCTCTCTGCTTCCGGTTTCCCTGATTCCCCCATGGATTTCCTTTTCTCCCATTATTCCTCTAGGATTTGATATCAAAGCATGAAGCACAGAGTAAGATATTTCCTTGGCATTTTGCTTTCAAACATCGGGTAGTGTATCCGGAGTGGGAGTGGGGTGTTTAACACAAAACGAACTCTTGCAATCCCTGGGGTTATAGCTAAGACTTTTGACGGAGTGAAGGAGGAGAAACCAGGGAACTCTGCTGCAAACGAATTCTGGACCTTGTCTCACAATAAAGGCAAAACCCCGGGGAAGGGTGATAGCCAGACATACCTCTTTAGGTCTGTGTATCTAAGAATGGAGTGGCCTGGCCTTGTTTTGTTTCCACACAGGAATGGTGAATAGATACCTGTCCTGTGCGGAAGAGAAGGCCTAAGACTTCTTAGCTCGGGTTGGGATGGAACAACTGAGTCTGGGAAGGACAGTGTTGCCAGCCTGGAGATCTGCATCATTCTCTTCCCCCCACCGGAAAGCGATACATCTCTGCTAAGCTCTCCCTCCTAAGTGAGCAGGATCTTAGAGGGAGCTGCCTTGGATGGTATCACGTGGTTGGCAGCAGCATCACGGACCAATCAGAAGTAGTTGCATGACTGCTGAGCCCCCTAGAGGGCCTTGGCTGTATCTGATGGCCGAACACTTTGGGTTGAGAATGTGGATAGGTCAACATCAGCGCTGGGGACCATGAGGAAAGTCCAGCAGGACTATATCGTCGTCGTCTTCAGTGCTGACACCGAAAAACCAGCAGGATTCAGGGGGTGCCGATGTCTGAAGATGACTTACGGACCGAGAGATGCTACTGTTGTTCTCCAAGTCCTGGCTGGGGAAATTCCACACACAGCTCAGGACAACGAGGCTGGGAAAGAGCTTAAAAATCAATTGCTAGACGAGAGAGCTGTCGCTTCTCCACAAAGAATGCTACAAGCGCTTAGCCCACTGTCTGCCCAAAGTCCCATCTCAAAGAGTTGCCTCCTCTCTAGTAGGAGTGGTAGAGGGGGGTGTAGAGGGAAGGCCAGGGATCCCCACAGACCTTCAGCCGTGCACAGACTTATTGTGTTCCAAGCCTTAACTCAGTACTCTCACTGGGAAAACTTCCCTGTGTCTGAGGATAATGAGCTTCCTAATACATCTGTCATGCCATCTCATGCTTTACTTGATTTTTCTATAACTCGTTTTGAAAATGAAAGCTGCAGATGGGCACGCCTGTGCTTTTTGTTACTGTAGTTCTTCCTATTATCTGAGAAGTCGAGAACGAGAATTATATGGCTCAGGCTTCTCGCTCGCGATAGCGGGTTTTATTCTGTGCGCGGGGGAACACGATTTTGCTCATCATAAAGCCAGCCGGTGAGAGAGAACACTTCAAGACAGACTTGCATTGTGCTCGGCAGCAGAGAGCACAAATAAAAGACACCAACAGAAACCATTCACACTCCCGTTCGAGTATTTTCTAAATTATTGGTCTCTCGGCGAGAACATTTTCCTCTGATATAAACAGCGCCCATGAATAGGATGAGTGTTTGAACAGAACAAAAGTACCAGGTTTCTTCCTGTTACCCAAACAGCAATAAACACCAGTGGTACAGCGTACCCTACACAACAACTCACATCTCACAATGGGGCTCATGCAGCGGGGCTGAGACGTTCAGTTCTCTGCTAACATGAATGTCCAGTCCCAGCTGGGGAGACACCAACAGCAAAAATGAACGGTTGCAAAATTAAAAAAAAAAAAAAGCCATTGAAGGGGCGGGGAGAGGCTTCCTACCCTCCAAAACCACCACTGAATGCAGCAGAGCCACATCTGGACCTGAGGATGAATTATGTCATTGTCTTAGGAGACAAGCATCCAGACTCCCTCATCCTTCTTGCTTCTGCAAGCTGTTCCCAAAGACGCTGTCTTATTGATTTATTTTATCAGGGCTGCTTGTCAGTGTTGAAGTGTGAATAAAACCACACACACACACACACACACACACACACACACACACACCAAAAGGAAGGCTACAAACAAAATCAGAAAACGCTAAGTAATTCTGAAACGCGGAAAAAGCCGAGATGATTAGTCTAATGTTTATAATGTGGGAAGGGCTGGGCATGGCTTTAAAACTCTAATATACACGGAGGTTTAACCACAGAAGGCTTTGGGAGTGAGCTGCACCTCCGGTGTGTCTGGCTCCCGCGTCTCTGCTGGTAAATGGTGGCTTTTGCTTCTTTCGACTGCAATTCACGAGAGGACATCTATTTTCTGTTGAGATCTAGTGCTTGCTTCAACTGGGCAAAACCCAAAAGAGTCACAAAATAATTACTGAATAACATGTTCGCTCTCTTCCTGCTCAGGATGTCAAGATACCGGCTGTCACAGTTTCCTTCACAGAAGGAACACTACGGGGACATCGCTGGTGAGGCTCGAGCCACAGGCGGCTTAAAGTGACACACATCAAGTGTCCAAGTGCCCCCCGCCACCCCCAGCCTCGGCTACCCCTCCCATCAGAATCCAAATTCCTCTATGGCTGGCGATTTTAATTCTGGACTTTCCTAGGTGGAGGGCCTACCATATCGTAGAAACAGCTGTCAGCTTTCTCAGGAGTCATTTTTTTTTTTTCAATCTGTCTACTTCTACTTTCTATTTTAAGTGGCAAGGCTTCAATTCTGTCAGGACTACAAACAAAATCAGAAAATGCTAAGTAATTCTGTATCCTGGTTTTAGGACACGCCTTGCCACACAAGGCAGGCTGGAACACTAACCTTTTGTCTTAAAGACCAAGCTCTACAAATCTAGAGGGGTGTGTTTTTCTTACAGTTTAAAGTCATATTAAGATTTTAGGAGCTGCTCTGGCCTACAGAACTTGGTAACCAGTCTCACTACGAAAGCTCCTTTGCTTGACAGTTTCCCCCTGCATGTCCTCTCAAGTAAAAAAAAAAAAAAAAAATTGGAAAAAGGTAGATGGGAGAGGGTTGCCACTGGTGACAGTTCTGTGCCTTGTCTAGTGGTCGTCAAGAATGGTCAAGCAAGGGGCTGAAGAGGTTGCACAGTAGATAAAAACACTGGCTGTGCAAGCCGGGACAACCCAAGCTCAAAGTCCCAGCATCCGAGAGAGAATGGCCAGGCGCGGCCCCTCATAGGCCTGGAGCCTGAGTGCCGGGCTGTGCGACGTCAGGATGCCCCGTGACTCGGGAGCAAGGCAGGGAGTGGCACAGCAGATGGACTGGCATCTTCGACTAGCCTCTGCGCCACCTCGTGGGAATGTGTGCCCCGCACAGACGCATGTATGTATGTATGTATGTATGTATGTATGTATGTATGATGTTAAGAATGGTCAATACACTGTCTGGGGACCCCGTGCTGGTTGGTTATTTTGCAAGCAGGTCGTCATTCTGTGGTCCCTTTGTTCACCTTACTCTGTCCTATTACAAAAAGGCCAGTGGCTAATGAAAGATGACCCCCATGTCAGCCTTGTGCGGAGACCAAGGCCCGTCAGCCATCACCCAAGAGTCTGCACTGGCTGGCTCGCTGACAGGTTGATCTGTGTGGCGATAATCTGTGTGGCAGTTACCATTCCTGTATGCTTTCGTTTTTCGATGGAAAGACAAGAGTCTTTTTCAAAAAAAACCTTCACCTGATAGAGCTGACACTAAATTTAAAATATCATTTCAAACCTTAAGGGCCATAGCTCACTGTTTCCTGAAAAGAGGAATTCACACATATGTGTAGAAGCCAGAGGTCAAACTCAGGTGTCATTTCCCAGAAGCCATCTGCATTGCTTATTAAGACGGGGGACTCACCAGACTGCAATTTACCAAGCAGGTTCATGGGGGTCCTGGAGTCCCCAAGATCAGCTCAACCCCATCTCGCCAGTATTGGGAGTATAAGCATATATAAGCATGCACCACCCTGATATTTTTTAAAGATTTCGTTATTTTATTTATATGAGCACACTGTAGCTGTCTTCAGACACACCAGAAGGCATTGGACCTCATTACAGATGGTTGTGAGCCACTGTGTGGTTGCTGGGAATTGAACTCAGGACCTCTGGAAGAACAATCAGTACTCTTATTCTCTGAGCCATCTCTCCAGGCCCCACCGCTGTGATTTCTTATAGGGGTCCTGAGGTAGGATCCAGGCCCTCATGCTGATTTGTTTATTTTTTAACAAGAGCACCACATTTCTTCTGGGTTCGTTTTTTTTTGTTGTTGTTTGTTTGTTTGTTTGTTTGTTTGTTTTGTTTTTTTGTTTTTCAAGGCAGGGTTTCTCTATGCAGCCTTGGCTGTCTTGGAACTCCATCTGTAGAACAGGCTGGTCTCAAACACTCCCCAGCCACTGTCCCGCCTCTGCCTCCTGAGTTCTGGGATCACAAGTGTGTGCCACCACCGCCCAGCTCCACATTTCATAGTATAAAAAGGTGCAGAGGACCCAGAGCTCTCACGTGAACGTCACAGTAATATTACCGACTTACGGACCCCACTTGGATGGATGGATTTTGTTTCTGTTTTTGTTTTTTTTAGAGACAGGGTTTCTCTGTGTAGCCCTAGCTGTCCTGGAACTCAGTCTGTAGACAGCAAACCAACTCTCCAGCTGCTAAAAGACTTTCTGAAGCAAAAAGCTAATAAAACAAACTGCTGACATGAGTTTTATTTTAGCTCTCTCACTATAAAGCTATACTAAAGGTGCTGGTGCCCAATAAAATAATTAAAAGGAAGATGTTAGACAGAGGAGTTCTAATTCGTGATAAATGGTTTGATTGCTGAAGCTAATTAAAACAAATTCTTGTCTCCACTTCCTGCCTGAGGAACACATGCCCCACGCCTGCATTTCTTAGCCTACCCAGTAACCCCGTTTTCAGTTCAACACTCTCTCGGCCCTCACCTGAGAGGCTTCTGTTTGCAATAGATGATGATTGACACAGAGACCCACAAGTTGTCAAGGTGCAAAGAGTGAGAAACTGCAGGATGCTTAGTCTTGTCTGGAACATAATGCTTCAGAGGCGCACCCCTGTCCTCCCCAAGGCAGAGCGTGAACCAGGGGCAGTGGAGACGTCTTCTAAAACAGTGTCTTCTAAACGCGGTACAGTGGCTGAGCCTATAACTCATGGTGCTTGTGACAAGTATGCCGAAAACCCGAGTAAGGCCAAGCCAGATCCAATCCCACAAAGGATGTGCGACTCTGGCGTGAAACCCCACCAGCAGCTGGGACGCTATTGGCAACCGTTAGCTACTGGGAGATAGAGAATCCATTTTCTCTAAGAGTCCAGCCCCTGGTAAGTTGACTGCACTCCACGGGCAGATCATAAACACATTAATATCTGGGCACAGATTGGTCTTGATGAGTTAAAAAGGAAACAAAGCTGGACAGATACCCAAGGGAGAGTGGATCCAGGAAGAGTTAGGGAAGGACAGTGAATGTGACTAAACCATGCCTTACAAATCTCAAAAAATATGATTTTTCCCCCCTCTGGTTACTTCTGGCTTCTTTATTAAAAAAACCCAGATGTCTATAGGTATGTGAATTTATGTCTGGCTCTTTGAATCTATTTCATTGTTTGAGCTATCTGTTTTTATGCCAGTACCATGCAATTTTTTTTTCTACTATAGCTCTGTATGTAGTACAGCTTGAAGTAAGGGATAGTGATTTCTCCAGAGGTTCTTTTATTGTACAGGATTGTTTTAGCTATCCTGGATTTTTTGTTGTTGTTTTTGTTGTTTACACATATGAAGTTGAGTATTGTTCTTTCCAGGTCTGTGAAGAATTGTGCTGGAATTTTGATGAGGATTGTGTTTAGTCTATAGATTGTTTTTTCGGTAAGATGGCCATTTTTACTGTGTTAATCCCACCGACCCACTAGCAAGGGAGATCTTTCCATCTTCTAATACCTTCTTCACTTTCTCTCTCCAAGGACTTGATGTTATGATCATACAGGTCTTTCACTTGCTTGGCTAGATTTACCCCAAGATATTTTATACGATTTGTGGTTACTATAAAGGATGGCATTTCCCTGATTTCTTTCTCAGCCTGTTTGTTATTTATATAGAGAAGAGCTACTAACCGTGTTATTGTTGTTAATCTTCTGTCCATCCATGTTGCTGAAGGTGTTTATCAGCTAAAGGAGTTCTCTGGTAGAGCTTTGGGGGTCACATATATACTATCATATCATCTGCAAATACTGATATTTTCATCACTTCCTTTCCACTTTGTATCCACGTGATCTTCTTTAGTTGTCTAATTGCTCTAGTTAGAACTTCAAGTCCTATAGACATGGAGAGAGTAGCCAGACTTGTCTTGTACCTAATTTTAGTGGAACTGCTTTGAGTTTCTCCCCATTCAATTTGACGTCGGCTACTGGCTTGCACTGCAAATGGTTTGTAATTCTCTTTCTTTGTTAAATGTTTGTGTGGTTTGGGTGTAAGGCTGACTGTGGCCTCATAAAATGAGTCTGCCAATGATCCTTATGTTTCTACTTGATGGAATAATTCGAGGAGTACTGTTCTTAGCTCTTCTCTGAGAGTCTTGTGGAATTCTAGGTTAAAACCATCTGCTCCTGGCCTTATTTTGGTCGGGAGACTTTTAATGACTGGTTCCATTTCCTTAGGGATGTGCTTAGACTTACTGCAACTTGATACGCCATGTTTAGTTGATATCCTTGAGAGGCCTGCCCTTGTCTGAGGGGAAGAGGAGGAGGAGGAGTAGATCTGGGGGAGAGGAGAGATGGGGCAATGAAGACAGGGGAAACTGCAGTCAGGATGTAAAATAAGAGAGAAGAATTTGAAAAAGAATATAAATATTAAAATTAGAAAACTTAAAACCAATTCCTGGGGGAAAATAAATTAAAATGTCAACTGTGAATAGGTTTGCAATGTGGAACTATATAACTTGATTTCATTAATCATAGCGCTCTCTGTGTACTTATAAATCATACTCCATGTAATATACACTGTTGAAATTAATTTTTATTGGCCATACTCATTAAATATATTTTGATGTATGAAGCAATATTGTACATACTGGTTGAAGTGTAAGGGAGAGCTTTAATATAGTAAAGCTTCTGGTCTAACCTAGTACAATGATTTAAAGACCAGCCTTGTCAACCGTAGTAAGTGATAGGTTCTTCCCAAGCAGCCAACAACAGCCACGTGAAACTCCTTATTTTCTCAGGATAAATCTAAGAAAGGCAGCAGACAGAAGAGTTTCGCACACTAAATAATGAGCTAGGATTTAAAGAGAAGGCCTGCTTCAGGCCCTCAGTGCCGCCTACTGGCTCCCCGACCCTTGCTTCAAACAGCTTTCTGTAAGTCTTAACAGGAAGCACTATTTTCAACAGCTCCTTCTCTCTCACTGTGTGCAGAATACCTTAACTTTGGACAATAGAAGCCTCGCAGCCGAAGTTCTGAGTTAATTCCTATGATTGATAATGGCAGTAAGTGGAGATCATTTGCAGAGAGACGGAACACGTTCACTGCATGGGCTGTCCTGCAACTGCTTATGCATTCTCTGTGTAAATCATGCCTCTACCACATGGGCCCACTGGAGAAGGAGCAAGAGCTCCAGGGGCTTCCGAAGAAGGCTCTGTGGCTTAACAATGCCCAGGTCTCAGGTAGGTAACCAGCCAGTGCCCGGAAACTTATCTCCACCCTCTGCTCAGACAGGAACCCCACTCTTGTACATAACAGACTCTTTGAACTCCGAATGGCCATAGTTCCCTTCTCTTTAGAGTTCTCTGGTGTAAACATCCCTGAAGGCTTTGTTCTTATTGTTCTTTCCTATAGACAATACCCACAGCTGCTTTTGTTTATGAAACGTATGTCTGTTACAGGCTCCTGCAATGAAGGATGCCTTTTACATTCTGAATCAGTATCACAGGCTCCAGTGAGAACAGGCTCAGCTGAGAACCAGGCTTGTTGGAAACAGAATAAACATGAGCGCCTAATGCTTGGTTACCAGGTTATTCACACGATGAAAATATCCACACAGAGCGTATCACTAGGAAATCATCAGACCGGGGGAAGGCGGTCTCTGAGGTCATCATCCACAATCATCTTCATCATCACCTTTTTAAAGGTTAACGTTTCCCAGTCTGTATGCAGGAACAGACAGCAACTCAAAATCAATACGTACATACCCTGAAACAATAAGATGTGGCGACAGGACAGCGCCAGAAAGACAGAGCCCGCTCAGCTGTTTCCTGGTGGTCTGGCCCTGCACGCTTCCGCCTCCCAGTGAGTGTCTAAAGAGTAATTATATCAAGTGATGTCATGATGGATGGACTCTTTCCAAGGGCCTCGTGGCTTATCTTTAGGGACAGAGAGTTAGGACAGTAACAAGCTGTGAACTGTTGTCACAGTTTGATGGAGAGAGGGAGAGAGAGAGGAATAGGCCTCTCTGTACTTCTCTTATGGGCAGGACTTGCAGTCTACCTTCAGAGGCTGGCCCTGCCTGGGTGTGGCTTCTCCATAAGTCAATCTCAGTTTCACTTACATAAATGTCAAGACCACTGATTTTATAGTATGTGTTAGGTACTGTGTTTACTAGATAATTAGTATTGTGGCCTGGTGACTTGTGCAGGTCACATGGCTGGTAAGTGGTAATCAAAGCTTCAAGCCTGGCCTCAGAGACCACCCTCGGCCTGGCGGCCTTCTCGTTGATATCCGCAATCCATTCTTATTCTGAAAGAAACTCGGAAGCGAAGCATTTACATGTAAGTCGCACTTGTCTCAGTCACTGACCTTGATTATGGGATGGCATGAACTTGGTAATGCTTTTGGTCAGAGTGAAGTGGTTCATTCTTTAAAATATCCAGTATCTTTGGGTATTTCTGACTCCTGCTTCTCGAACCAAAGCGTGTGCCTTAAGGGAAGCCTGTCGCTTACTGGAGGTACAAAGCACGTCTCTGGGGAGCACATGTGCTTCTGTGGCGGGATGCAGGAAGCGAGAGCAGCTGGGGGCATCTATTGTTATATATTATTATTATTATTATTATGTTATATTATGTTATATATTATTATTATTATATATATTGTTATACGGCAGGGAGAGAGACAGTGAAGCTGAAGCAGGAGTGACTCAAGAACCAGGTCACTAACAAGCAGCTCTGGGCTGTAGGCTGAGCCTGGGGTTCTGGATTTGTGGTCACGACTCTCCTCTGTAGCTTGGACAAGCTCCGACCTAGAGTCTAAGACATACTCGCAGAAGGGAGTGTCCAATGTCTGTGTGAAAATAAAGTTTCCTAAGACTTGGTGCGATCAGAAGGAAGGCTAGAAGAATTGAGTGTTGAACATAGAAAAGCGGTTCCTAATTCAAAAGCCATAACAATGCATTTTACAAAAAGCGGGAAGAGGGGGAAAAATCACCTCGATTTGAGGGAGAAAAAAGGCAAAGCACGGGACCAGAGAGGAAGAGAGTGGGCGAGGGAGAAAGGAAGGCGGAAAGTGGTTATTCTCAGATTCTCTCAGCCCCCTATTCAGAGGGCCAGCGTTCTCTGCACCATCCCTGTGTGCGGGCTGACAAGAGCAGCTTCCAAGAAAGAGAGAAAGGACACTTGCTCTGAACCCATTAGCAGCTCCCAGGGAGACCGGACGGGTGAAATGAACATAATTTCAGAAATTATCATGCTTCGGAATACAGAGAGGTTAAGTGTACACAGCAGCAGAGAGCAATTCTAATTTGGTAATATGATTACATATTGTAAGGGCGGAACGCCAGGGTCTGGGTCTATTCACTTTAAGAGCTTCAGTGCCCAACAACCGGTGCAGCCCTAATCAGTTCTTAGTTCACCCTGTGAATGCGGGATCTACCAATTTTGTGTTTGAATGCAAGAGCAGTGAGATATCAGCGTTGTTAAGGCTGTGAGCGGGTCCTGCTCCTGGAGCCTAGGAATAGAACTCAAGCTTGTTTTCACGGTCACTCAACCAGGAACCACTAAACACAACATGGCGGTCGGCTCTGATGTTGGATGAAAGCTCCCTCCCAGCTCTGTCCCCCTTGTCTGATCCTGTGCTCTTGCGTTCGGTGTCCAGGGAGGCCCCCACTCAGCAGTGCCGGCCACGCAGGTCATCCTGGGAAAACATGCAACACGCTGCTGTCCTAGGGAGAGCAGAATGCTGAGATTCCCACAGTTAAAATGTTAAATTGGTCCCAAATGTTAGTGCAATCTCACTTCCCGACAGGAAACAGTGAACCTAATCCGCTGCCTCTGCTCTTTTCTCATTCCGTTTTATATCTTAGTCTTGTCTTTGATCAGGTTTTATTCAGAAAGCAAAATGCAATACAAATCCTTTTACTTTTCCTATATGTGAGTACATATTCTCTCTCTCTCTCTCTCTCTCTCTCTCTCTCTCTCTCACTGTGTGTGTGCGTGTGTGTGTGTGTGTGTGTGTGTATGTGTGTGTGTATGTGTTTATGAGACAAAGGATCACCTTGAGGTCCAGAATGGCTTCAAACTTCCTGTCTTCACCTTTCAAACTCTAAGATTATACACATGCGCCACCAGGCTAGGCCTGAAAATGTTTCCGTGTTGACCAAATTTATCCAGTATTTGCAGCCATGGTCACTGCTCTCAAGAACAATTCTGTGTCTGTTTGACCATATAATAGAAATGATTATATCAACTAAATTCCAATTCAGTATTAGCCTTTTTTTAAGCAATATATGACCTAAGAAAATCTTGGGAGTAAGACAAATCAATAAAACAAATGAAGCCAAACTTTTCAACTACTAATACAAACAAACAAACAAACAAAAAACTGCTTTCCGGGGTGGGATGAATCATGTCTAGTCTAATATTTGGAAGGTTCACCTGGAAGGATCATAAAGCCAATCTGGGCTATATAGGGAGCTTGTTTTTTAAAAATACAAAATAAAATGCCATGGGGAGGAGACGGCTCAGCAGTGAAGCAACTTGCAACAGAGGGGCTGATGGGCGGGGCTGGAGCCCAGAAATCCGCAGTAGAAGGAGCAATCACTCCTGAAGGTTGGTTTGACCTTCATGTGTGTGCCATAGCATGTCAGCTCTCTCTCTCTCTCTCTCTCTCTCTCTCTCTCTCACACACACACTCACACACACACACACACACAAATAATAATAAAAAACAATGTAAAGATTATCAAACAAAAATAGAAATCTTTTTAATTGTCTTGTTTTTACTTTAAGACTCTAAGTTTCTTATATTTTAATACGTTTGTTTCTAATATCAGAATACCTTTTAATTAGTCAGGAGGTCATTCCTGGTACAGTTGAGGTTTTCATTTACCCAGAATAAACTGCAAACTTTATTTATAGCAGAATAAACATCGGAAAACTCAGAAACTTAATCAACATTTATTATACTTTGCAAAGGCAAATAATGTGGCGTTATCTGGGAAAGCGCCCTGGGGAGGTTGGCTGCTATCTTCCCTGACTGAAGCGGATGGTTTTGGTACACTGGAGATTTTCAGTTTTAAAATAAAGTATATCCTGTAACATCTTATGTTGGTGAGTGATCACTGAGGCCAACTAACTATATCTAGCTATAAAGTCATTATGTTGACAAGAAATAGAATCCTGCCAGGTGCCAACAAGTCAAGATTTGTATACTGTCACGACTTACTATTCATTGTTGATTTACTGCTTCTAACTGCATCATTTCTAATCATAAAATAAAAAAGATGCTATAAACTAAAAGAATGATTATTTAGAGAATTCATTGAAGACTCTATATAATTAATGGCTTTTAAAAAAAGTTTATTTAAAAACATTTCTCAAATTAGAAAGTTAAATTCAAGAAAGCTTCAATAAATGTACTTGAAAAGGACAAATTATTATGCAAGGGAAGTAGAGACTGTATTCAAGGGAACCATAATTACTGAAATATTTATGTTTTTTGGTTGATGGGCTGAATAGCAAACAACTTTAATTAATGTTTTATTACTCTGTTGCTATATAGAACATTCTACCTCAGGCGTGGCTTGACTTTTCCCCCTGATGACACCCTCCCCCAGCTCCTCCTAAATCCCCTGTGAGTCCTCCCAGTGCTTCCTTCAAGCACATGGATCTAGGGCTGCCCACTGCAGCATGGGCAACTGACCGGAGGCCACCACAGTGGAGCAAATGGCTCTCCCTATTCTAATGCTTTCAACTGTTGGTAATTCCTCAACGAGGGATGGACTTCAGGGGCTGCTCCCCTAAAATTCCATGCTGGAATTTTAACCAGCTCGAACTTGTGTAGCTCTTAAGTAATCACAGGAGTGTGACAAGAGTGACAGCTGCCGTGACAGTGCTCTCGTGACTAGATGACACTGTTTCAAATGGTCCTCCCAACCTCTGGCTCTAACAGAGCTTGCTACTCCTTCTTCCACAATGTTCCCTGAACTCTGGGGTGCAAGTGCCTGTGTTTGTGAGTGCATGCGTGTGTGTGTGTGTGTGTGTGTGTGTGTGTGTGTGTGTGCACATGCATATGATATCTCACACGTGCCATTTGGGGCTGCTCTTTCCACAGTCTCTCATTCTCAGAACTCTGACTAGTAGCATTAATCCGTCTCTTGATTATTAAGTACCCTTGACTACAAAGGGGGGGGGCTTTTGTAATGAGGGTTGCGAGCTGCCCTAATCCATGATACACAGACCAGTATTTAGGAGATTTGATGCTGTGCCTGTGGTCTCCCATCCGACATTCCCAGCCACATGTTCCTGGCCAGGTTTACAGCACCATCTAGCACTATGATTTTACGTTCTCAGATAATGTTTCTGAATAGTTATCAAAGGTGATGTTCTTACTTCTTAAGAAGGCTGTAGCATCGCCGACACCTCATGAGCATGGGGAAGCTGGGACCAATGCCAGTCTACACTACACTGTGCTGGCACCCCTGGTCCCCCTTCCCTATGCTGCATCTAGACAGACCTTGTGAGAAGCAGCAAGTTAAAAATTTTAGAGTCCTACCACACTTAAAATATTTCTTTTGCAAAGGACGCTGAATTTGAAACACTTAGGAGGCTGAGTAGATAGAGACTTATGGAAGCTGTTTTAGAGCTATGTGACCTCTAAGGAATAGGATCAACTCTACTTTTGGGAACTGAGGCAAGTATTATCTGAAACTAGCCATGTAAACCCAAATGGATCAGAAGGGCACCAGGCCCTGAGTCTGTCTCTGGTTTGGTCCCTGGTCTTTTTCTTTCCTGGTCTTCTTTATGTGTCTTGTGTGGCCTCTTGGGCAGTCTCCCTCAAGGACATTTTCTCCTGACCGATCTGGCCTTTCCTCATAAGCTTTTGCACATGGCTCTGGCTTACTTGTGCCTGTGGCAATCTGACAATTCCAGTAAAACTGCTTCTTGGTATTTTACTCCTCGTTTCTTAGTCCAACTTTCCAGAGGAAAGCTGTAGCTGGTTTAACTCTTTTCCATATTCCAGGCCAAGGGTAAGGAAGGGCAAGGCTCTGAGACAGTCCTGAGGTCCTGCTGGTCCAATCTCTGCCACAGAAATGAAGGTCAAGACTTTTGGGGGAAAAAAAGATTATGGATGAGACATATTCTCAAGAAAAACTGGCAGTCAGGTTGACTGTGCACACATATTTACAAATTCATTTTCTATTCACAAATTACAATTATGCATAGCCATGGGGTAAAGTTTTAATCTGGAAACCACTCTTGATATGATCTCAGGTCTTTATTAAGTTTTTAGTTGTTCATTCAACAAGTTTTCATTCAATGGTCTGAATGGGTCTGATCTAGGAGAGAACAACTTGAATAGGAGCTGGGCTGCTTAGAAATACTGGATCCTCAGTGAGACCTTGCCCCATGGTTCCCATGCCCTACATGTCGTCATCACTTACAGCTTGGTTTTGATTGGTCACCTCCACGAGATTTATCTATCCCGTCAGTCGGATGGAATGATGTTTTTTATGCACAGCTGCCTTCACAAAGACCCAGGCTTATCTTCATCAGACGCGTCCTGGCAACATGTCTGAGTGGCTCTGAAGGGTTACGGCACTTTCATCTATGAGATGATGTGAATTTATAATCATGCATAAGTCTCATGTCATGAAAATGTAAAAGCATGCTAGAAGGGAGAGCTGGGGTAATGTGGGAAGAGGAGGAAACAGAGAATGAACTCTGGTAGTCACAGGTTAAGGACTTACTGCTTATAGATGTCTGCCACATTAAAAAAAAAAAAACCCTCTTTCCTTTGGCAGATACCTAAAAGAGAGATCCTGGTGCCTCCCCCGGGAGGTCAAGTCCAACACTGACCATCTGACATTCATTCACGCTTATTGTGTGCATCCATGAAGAAAGGAGTGAGGCCGACCCTTGACCTCTGTGGTCTTCCTCCAAAGACCCAGTCCCCATTCACTCACAGCCTAAGTAGAAAAAAGTAATGTTTGAGTATACTGTCCAAGAAGTGAAACTAACCAGTTTCCTTAATACAGCCAAGGCCGTAAAACAAGAGGAGTCTACGACACCATCCCAGTCATGAACAGCCTGACGAAAACTAACCAAGCGTGTGCTGTCTACACGGATGCAGCTGTCAAGCAGAGAGAGGCCACCGATGCAAAGATAAGGAAATACGGATAGAGTATGCTTTAGCCGATAGTAACCCATACATATATAAACAAACGTATTAATGTATGACAATAATACTTCAGGGATGCTGAATAGAGGGTATACAGAAATTATATCACCTTTTAAACTTTTCAGTAAGTTATTACTTACCGATTCAAAAATAAATTGTATTTCAAAAAATCATTATGTGATAAAAAAATTGAAGTAAGACTCTTTGATTTGTTTTATTTGTTTTGCGTGGGGATCTTTGAGTATGGTACTTCTGGCATTACACTAAGTTTTCCCTGGAAATCCTTGGAATGTTTGAAGCTCTGATGCCATATATATATATATATATATATATATATATATATATATACATACACACACATACATATATATATATACATATATATATATACACACACACACATATATATATATACACACTATTGGTTAGTATCACTGATGCCATATATATATATACACATACATATATATATCCATCTTCCCAGGAGGCTCTGGAGTGAACGCACAGAGCAAAATGGGGATGGGGTGGGGGGATCGGGTGCTGCTCGCCATTTTATCAAGTGTTAGCATTACAGATCATTTAATGGCAAAACTCATCAAGCCTACACTGTCCTTAAAAAAGAATGTGGAAACATTATAACAAGTAGCACAGGCAGGCGGGGAAAGAAAACCCTGCCCATCTTCCCTCTTATTTCTCCCCCTGTATCCCTTGTTTCTCCTCCATGGCTACAGTTATGGTGAGGAAGAAACTAGCCACTCTGATTTCTAGACTTACATCTCATCACAAACATTCCCAGGTCACTTTCTATCATCAACTTCTCATTTTGAATGGATGGGCAACAACAAACCAAGCTGATATGCTATACTTGGATTGAATTCTCTAAAAAGCCAACGCCTCAGTTAACCATGTCTACCACAGGGGACTGAGCTCCCTCTGGCTCTTCCTGTGTTGCCAGCTGAATGCTCAGATGATGTCTAGAGTATATTTATTCCTTGGGAAGACATTCTGAACTCCTGACCCGAGCCTCATGCCAGCGCTCAGGGAGAGGGCTCAGAGAGTCCACCTCAGCAGCTTCGGGGACTGCAGAGCTGTGCCGCATAGCTCTGCAGTAACCGGATCTCCTCTCTCCTCTCTGGCGTTCAAGATGCCTCACTGTGAAATCAAACTTATTCAGCTTCAGGCATTCAAAATGCCTTTCATTTACTCGTGAAGAGATGATAACTGTGGTTAACTATATGTACCACGTGACTGAAAATGGAAATCTCCTCATGGACAGGATTGCAAAAGAGGGAGTGAAAACAGATGAAGGAAGGAGGCGACGACAGACCGCCAGTCATCCAGCTACAGCGTCTTGGAGGATGGAGAGAAAGCCAGTCTTGTTCGACGCCGTCAGGCCAAGAGCATCTCTAATGCCTGTCAACTCCTCTAAGGAGAAAAATACTGGACACGCCCAATCCTCTTCCTCTTCTCTCCTCTCCCTCTTTCACTCCTGCAAGTTAGATTATTAAAATGAAGTTTGCTTTTCTTCTTAACTTCAGTGCAAAAGCCTAGCTTCAGTTCTGGTCTTGGTACACATGACAGGAAAGAAAGTGGATTTATAACTAAGAAACAAACAAACATACAAATGGTTCTGGAATAAAAGGTACAGATTCGTGGGATTGGACCAAAATGTAGAGGAGCATTCAGGACCAACTTATAAAAATGGTCACTACGCTGGCAGAATTTATGTCAGAGGATGGAAAACATGAGTAATGTTCTTGCCAAAAAGGACGTTCTGGACCGGCCCAGGCAAACAAGCAATCAGAGGCTGGAGCCAGGCCGAGCCAGCCCCATGAGTAACCCAGCTGTGAGGTCAGCCGAGCTCAGTGACACAGGCCGTTTCTCTCTCTCTCTGTACTAGAGTCAACAGAAAGCCCATGGCCCGCTCAAACAGGGAACGGAAGGCTCCAGCCAGCTGAGAGAGGCACACAGCACCACTTGGGTTTCCTCTGATCCCTGCTGGTGACTCTGAGCCACGATGCCCACGGGGACAACCCTCAGCCTGTGGTTTTGCTGCGCTGGGTCGGTCTGGCTTGTTGACCTTGTGAAACATGAAGACGCAAGTGGGTGTTCATCTTGTGTTGCTACAACAGATTACTTTATGCGGGGAACTATAAGAAGAAAAGAAAGGTGACTCAATTCCGGGGCCGCGATGTCCAAATAGAACAATGCTATTCATAGGTAACACCCCTGACTGTGTCACAGCACTGGGGGGAAGTGGAAATGTAAAATGTCTGTGGGCATAAGAGATCAAGAACACGGGCTGGTCTCTTTATGTGCACCTCATTCCCAGGAGAACTCCCTCCATGACCTTTACAGGTGCTGCGGCTATGGCCTGACCACCGTGAAGGGGCAGACTATTACAATGGAGACCGGGGTTCTGTTACAGCACACGGCTCTCTGGGGGACACACTCAGACACATCTAAATCATACGGGAGATCAGCTACATAGTAGAGCTTTTTATACCTGGACAGGAGAAAGGTTTTGTTGTTGTTGTTGTTTTGGTTTTTGTTTGTTTGTTTGTTTTGCCTTTAAATCAGATTGGTTTACTCTTCAACAGGACTCCTTGTGTCATAGTCGCTGACCTATCTTTAGACAATTTCAAGTTACAAAAAGTCCATGTTGTCCCTCCCTTTGGATATTTTTGTTTTGTTCCCATCATATATATATTCTGTTTGGAGGTTACTTTTTAAAAAGTTCATGCAGCATTTTTCTATGTTTAAATAACTCAAAATCAGACGACATCATTTATTTCATGCAGCTTAGTTGACCTTGTGATGGCGAATTTTCTCGTTTTTTTCCTAGGAAATCACTCTGGGTAGTAAAGAACCCGTGTGCTTCACGGTCTCCTTCAAACTCTGGGCTAACCTAATAAATCAAGCTATAAATGAAAATTACGAGTGAGGGGGAGAGAGTCCTTTCTATTTAACTTATCAGGGGGAAAAATCAGTCCGGTAGTTTCCAAGGCACTGTGTCTACCATACCAACTTTCATTACAGTCCCTGGCTAACAGCAGGGCCCTAAAAGCGGCTCATTATTAACTATGTGGAGGAAGATTAAAAAAAAAATAAGGAAAAGAGAGAAACAGAATTGGGGGTCCACGTATAGATTAAAAGCTGAGAGATGCAAATGCCAGTTAAAAATGAGAACCCAGCAGGAGACCCTCTCAGGTGGGTGGGTGCTCACAGTACCCGCTCTGCCCAGCTGTGCCAGGGCAGGGCTGGGCTGCAAGAGAACCTCGTACTCCTAGTTCACACCCTGACTCCCTTTTCTGCCCCCTGGGTTGAGGGCAGGGGATTGGTGAGGAGGCCAAGGCGGAGGTGGTCAGGCAAGCCAAAGGTAAGTGAGATTTGTGTGGCTGGATGAACAGCGTTTGGCACAAAGCCACAAGGGCCTCAGCCCTTCAGCTTCTGAAAGGTGACCTGACACCGACAGACGGGAGCAGACCTGAGCCGGGACATACACCTTGACTGGGGAGGCTGGGGCAGGATTTCATCCTGGCCAGTCTCCTCTGAAGTTCCACTTACACAGGGAGCAAGGGCACGATTATGTGTACCGTGGACAGGCAGCAGAGTGTATGGGTCAGGTTTCCCGGCAGAGGCGGCACAGAGCTCCGTGGAGAAAGGAAACAGGAGGGCGGACATTTCCAGACTCACGCTGGAAGCCCTGCCAGGGAACAGGTTGTTTTGGATGTCGCTTGATGAGCAAGTCCATCCCAGAAGGTCCCCTGGGCTGCTCTCAAGGCCTGCTCGACCAGTGTGCTCTCAACCGTGCGGTGGGCCAGCATTCCAAAGCTCGAAGCAAGCATCTAAGACTCTGTTCGCTCTTCTGGGGTACAGTTGCCTCATGTGAGCGGCAAAGGAGAGACACCAGTGTGCACAGGATCAGATATAAGGTCTCCCTTGTCTCCAGAAGGGCTCCGGGGCTTCATTTCAGCATTCCTTGTTTTCTGAACAGAAAGGTCTGATTTCTCTAGGGAAGTGGTCATTCTGTGGACATTAAGTGGGGAGGCAGTAGGCCCGGCAGTTACGAGTTTGTCTCGTGAGGGGGACTGTTTCTATGTCTTACTCAGATTCTTACCATGCCATCAGCCGTACATGTAGCTCAATCTGGGAAGTTCCATGGCTTCTGTAATTCATCTTGCAGCATTACCGTGGCTTTGTCTGAACCGAGACTCTCAGTGCTGAGTGAGAAGCCGCTCCGAGCCACACGGACACACACCTACTCAGCATCCACTCCCCAACAGGCCCCAACCTTTTGTTCTTTAGCCCTTGGTATCTGAGCTGTTTAGCACAGGCTCTTGATAGACGCCTCTGTGAGATGTTTAGACCAGCATACAGACTCACCGCCGGCTATTCAGCAAGTTACAGAGAAAACACAGCACACAGAGGAACAGAAACGCTGTCAGAGCAAACTCAAACTCTCCTGAGTAGGTGCCACTGCTTTGGGACGGGAGAAACCATTTCTTTGACATTTAACTGATGAGAAGTGCAGAGGATTGTCTCACGGCCACCACATCACCTCATCCCAGCCTCACCTCGATGTTCATGCTGTGTGCCCACATTGGGTAACACTGAGATTTAACCATGTCTACTAAGTTTGGAACGCAAATTACCATGCCAAAGTGGACACACTCTATTACTGGTGCAAGGCGTATTATTTCCGGGATCACAGGGCTATAATCGTGATTCCAGATCTTAAGGATGAAGGCACTCCTGTATTAAAACAAAGCTGTCACGCCATTTCATTCTATGGATATCACCTTGTCTAGGGTAAACCACTACATATTCCAAGTGGAAACCCACTTTGCTCTTAGGTGGGCACAGTGGCAACACACAGTGGGTACTTTAATCTGGGCACCTTTGAAAGCAGACGGGAGCTTCCTGTCGGCAAGAAACTGGCGGGTTCTTCCCACGTGCTTCTAGCTAGTTGGCTTCTGGGAGGAAACGGGGGCAGGGGGGCTTTTTACTAATCTCACTGCATCTCATCTGATTCTCAAGCCAACACTCAAAGGATAACAATACAGGAAGTCTGAACGGAGCTTTTCTAAGCAGTTTGCAGATAATCAGTGGGTAGTAAGCGCCAGTTGTATTTTTAGTACATTATCTCATAAGCAAAAAAAAAGCTGGAGCTTGTCAACCACTAAATAGCATGGTTCAGGCCATTGAGTGAGCCTTCACTGTTAGCCTTTGACTCACGGGACAGTGTATTTGCAAGAAAATTGGAAGTACACTGAGCTAGGTATGTTTGCATTAACTGGCTATCGGGTCGTTGATGGTGTGTGTAAATGATATGTGTGTAGGTACAAGTGTGTGCTTACCTGTGTGTGAAGGCCAATGGTGTCCTTCTCTTCCAACACTGCTTTCCGATTTGCTTTTATTTTAAGGGGAAAAAAGGAAAGAAAGAAAGAAAAGAAAGGAAGGAAGGAAGGAAGGAACGAAGGAAGGAAGAAAGTGACCTCAAAAAAAAGAAATGGCCAATTGTTTGAAAGGTGTCTGAGTAGGGCCCCATGCTCTTCCATCCTAAGTTATCTTCCTGCCTACCGTAGGTTTGGAAAGGAGGCCTCTTACTAGTCTCAGGCCATATTTACCCAGCTGGCCTGTCGGGCCAGCCAGCTTCCAGAGTCATTGTCTCTACCTCATTGTTACAGACCTGTCCCTCCTCCTCTGGCTGACCCAACCGCGGGTCCTCATGCTTGCATGGCAAGCGCTCTATTCTCTGAATCACCTCCCCAGTCTGTATCAACCACACGGAATCCTTGTGATCTGCAGGAACCCATATTCCGGGTCACGTCTTCCTGTATTTCCCTTGTCCCCTGTATCCAGCCAGAGCTGATTAGACTGCATATAAAGCGGAAATCACCCTTATGTTGGTGCGCTGATTAGCTTTATGTCAACTTGACACAAGCTGAAGTCATTGGAGAGGAGGGAACTTCAAGAAAACGCCTCCCTGAGAGCCAGCGCTAAGGCATTTCTTGATTAGCGATCAATGGATGGGGACCCAGGCCACTGCAGGGTGGAGCCATCCCTGGGTTCTATACGTAAGCAGGCTGAGCAAGCCACGCTAACCAAGCCAGTAAGCAGCACCCTCCATGGCTTCTGCATGAGCTCCCGTGTGCCGGCCCCGCCCTGCTTGAGCTCCTGTCCCGACTCTCTTCAACACGATGGACTGCATCACTGTGGAAGTATAAGCTGAACACACCCTTTCCGCACCAATTTGCTTTGACTTATAGACTGGTACCATAAATAGAATGGCCTGAGGATGATGCTAATGAGAAAGTAATCAGAGAGGCAACCGGAATAGGCATGGGGATCTGAATTTTAAGATTCTATTTATATAAACTCAGTGGACGTGTAGATTGGCCCTGATCTAAGAGAGCTCCAGATCTAGCCTCCACTGCACCCTGCCCCACAGTGGTTCCTGCTCCATGTGTCCCCCAAGATTCACTACCACATGGCTCCCCAGGGTTAGCCTTCTTGACTTGAGCCGACTCTGCATCTCATCACCAAGACCAGGATGGTCCCACTTATCTGAACACACAGCCCACAGGGTTCCAAGGTCTTCAGCTCAGACCAGGGAGAGCGCGTGTCCAGGCTGGCTTTGTGTACAGGTGCATTTGAAAGTACAAAGGATCCCCATGGGGTGGGATGCTCAGCTAGGCGGAGGCTTCACTTTCTCTTCATCGGGAGAGGTCCTCAGAGGGAAGAGTCTGCTGGAAGACACCTGGATCTTTGTGATCTGGCTGGGTGAGGGCTGATTAAGGAGTCCCTGCAGGGGACCTCAAGACCTGGAAAAGGTGCAGTGAGCAAAACACGGAAGTGATGGAGACACAGTCAATGTTAGGCCTTGTCCATCACTGAAATGCAGTACAAACAGAATCTAGGTTTTCTCCCAACACTTCCTGAAAACACGCAGGAGTCTGTACTTAGAGCAGACTTAAGCCTACACGGCTTCCTGGATTATTAATTGATAATGTCCATTGTTGTTTTATTTCCCTAGGTTTAAAAAAATCATTTTGTATTTTCAGCTCACATATTATCTTCACCCTACTATTTAAATAGATCTCCACAGCTTCTTCCTCTCTGTTTTACTCTGGGCTGTTTACTGATCGTCTCCAAACTGCTAGTTTTTCACAACTTAGAAAAGGACAGGAAGGGAACATGGGCAGAAGCAGGACAGCTGTCACACGCCATGTTGGGTCTCCCATGAAGGGACCTGCCCTGCAGAAGCGACCTTCTTTACACCCTATTAATCCTTGTTATTAACCTTTAGATGTAAGTACAGTAAACCAGATTCAGGATCTGTGGCCAGACACGCTCAGCCTCCAATCGCTTTACCTTTAACTTGCCTGACTAGATCCTTCCTGAACAGTTAAAGGAAAATGACTCAAGCCACTAAAGCATTCTCAAGTTTAGGATTTTGTAAAGTCACATGTATCCTTTCTATATGAACCAGCAACCAACTCAATCTGATCCAGGAGTAATGAAAACTATGCACCCCACCCCACCCCCACTTCTGCTTGAAGCTAGAAATAACCCAACCTTTCTTTATTTAGTGAATGTCACCATGTTCCCCTATACCAGCACAATGGACTGCTGCTGAGGATGGGAAAGAAAGAACTGCTGAGGCCCACGATGCTGTGGATGAGGCCCCCAGACAGACGCTCTGCACAACTAAAATAAGACAGGAAGGCAGAGGCCACACACACTTTACGATCTTTATGCCGCTTATTTGGGCCACGAAAGTCAAGCAGTAGTTGTCAGGGGCTGAACCCAAAGGATCAAAAGAGCGTTTTTGAGCGTGGGCCCCTCCCCTCCCATGTAGATCATGGTGGTGATTCCCCTACAGTAATAAGCACTGTCCACAACTCACAGACCTGTGCGTGTAGACAAAGGATCAGACTGCATAACAGACTGCACCTTATTAGGAAAACATTTCAGAGTTAAGGTTTGAGAATCAGGCTATTCAAACCGTAGTTCCTCAGCATTTTGGGTATATAACCTTTCCGAGTCTCATTTTCTTGACTTATAAAACAGAGCTAATAACTGTGGAGGGTGCTGGAAAAACGTGAATAAAATAATGTACATAATTGTTTACTGTAATGTCAGGCCATCAGAGAACTCCGTAAACGGTACTAACTGCCACCTTTATCCCTCACTAAAGAGTCAGGAGACTGTTTGGGGGGAAGACATGTCTAAGTAGCGTTGTATGGTTTCTCCTTTAAATGGGAAATAAGAGTTTTATTGGCGAGCTTGTGAAGAATACTGGCGCCTTAGAAAAAAGAAGACATATCTTTCTTTCACTTCCTCAGCAAAATTTAATTTCCTCTATGAATTCTTCTCAGTTCTTTCTCTAAATATTGACGGATGGCTCCATGGTCGTATGCTTATCTTTCTGGAGCAGATAAGGCCATGATGGATGAACTTGAGTTCCTGGAAAATAGAGGAAAATGTGAAAAAGAGATAAATAACATGTCGAACCTGCACGCCAGTGCTACAGTACATTGTTCATCTAGACGATGAGCAGCTATTGGCACCCAGTACTGATGGTCCAGCAGCTGGACACTCGGCAGCCACCAACAGAGGCAGGGAGATGGCATCCTCAGGGAACAGTCTGTCAGGGTCACTGAGCCAGCTCTCTGTGCCTCCCTCCCACAGAAATCAAAATGGCATCTCCGTGCTCGCTGGCCCTGAGTTTTATATTTACTCCTTTAATAGCTACTGATTGATTTTGATAGGACCAAGGGTTGAAAAACCAAGCCTTTGCATATCCAAGGCAAATGGTCTCCAGCTAAGCTACAGCCCAAGCCCCTTTTCATTGTGAAATGATTGCGCACAAAATTTCCAAGGAGAGACAGATGGTCTAAGGCACCCTTCAGCTAGCTGTCTCTAATTGCAAAATTTTATATAAGTCTCATTTATCAAGGCTGAGAAACAGATCTTAGTACACTCTCATTGCCTGGAAGACAGGCCATATTTAGATTTGAACCCACACTCCTTAATGATTACTCTTCAGCTCCTTAATCTTACAGTATCTTCTTAGTTTTTTTTAAAAGTGTTCTCTCTCTCTCCTCCCTCTCTCTCTCTCCCTCTCTCCCCCTCCCTCTCTCCCTCTCCCCCTCCCTCTCTCCCCCTCCCTCTCTCCCCCTCCCCCTCCCTCTCTCCCTCTCCCCCTCCCTCTCTCCCCCTCCCCCTACCTCTCTCCCCCCTCCCTCTCCCCTCCCCTCCCTCTCTCTCCCCCTCCCCCCCCTCTCCGTCTCTCCCCCTTCCCCTCCCCCTCCCCCTCCTTGAAGCTCAGGACCTTCGTATGGCTTGAATGTATTCCCCAAAAGTTCATAAGCAGAAAATGTATGTCAACGCTATGCTCCCCTGCGTCTCTATTTTCTCCCGACTGTCAGTTTCTTCCCTAAAGTCACTCGATTCCTAGTCAGCCTAGCCGAGGAATGGTCCATGACCTCAACTTGTCCCCGCAAGCCAGCTCCTAGGCAGATGCTCCTCCTCCTCCACTGTGTGTAACTGGTAAAGCCCTAATACTCTGGCAAATGTGGTTGTGGGAGTGGGTTACCCTGGGCTACATAGTAGCCCCTAGTCTCAAAAATATAGGTAAAATGTCAACCTTGCATCACACGCAAGCTCTGCACGGGTTCTACATCTAGAATGCTTAGCCCAGATCTCCAGCTGGCCCCTGGCGTCATTTAACAGCTCCCCCTGCTTGTAACCTACTGCGTCTTCTCCATCGTTCTCTTTAAAGAACCACACCCTTTCTGTTCTCATCTGTCTATCTACACTACACAGGCACTGTATCCCCTTAGATAACCAGGTCGATGTGAAAGGGATCAGGCTGCTACATGTAAGGAAGGTGGTGTTGGCCCTCCACTATTCACGGCCCTATGCAGTGTCCTCTCTTCAGCAGATTTCACCGTCACCACAGTACTCTCGGTATTCCCAGGTGACTCTCAACGTGAGGATATAAAAGAAATAGAAGCTTCTGCCTTGTCAACTTAGGTTAGGAAACGAGCTACCGGCCATGAGGTCACATAAGCCATTCTGTGTGGAAAACTTTGTTTTTTGGGGTGTATGTGTGTGTGTGTGGGGATAGGGTCTCAATGTTAAGCTATGACTGGCATGAAATTCACTATATAGATCCGGCTAGCTTTAAACTCACAGACTCTTGCCCCACTGACTCCTTCCTGCTAGGACTCAAGGCATGACTGGTTTCACACACACCCCTCTGTAGACCATGGGGAAGACTGAGGAAGCCCGGGCACCAGCACACACTAGTACACAAGGCAAGTGACAGAACCACCTTGAAAGGGGACGCAGGAAAATCCCTTTGATGTAAGCAATGCCACAAGACTCCATGATACAAACATGCATCCATGTGTCCCCTGCGTTCCTGGCCCAAAGGAGAAGGAAGCAACTGTGAGCACTTACTGTGGCTTTAAGTCACATCATTTTAAGATATTAAACCATCTATGTCGGACATCTATGACTGCTTTAATAGAAGACCAGAGGCCAGGGGACCAGCTGGAGGTCATAAGTGCACAGGCAAGCGCTGGCAAGAGCCTGGGTACACTGAGGTACACATGCATGCAGCAAGGGTCCCAGAGATAGTTAGGAACAGAAATCTACAAAAAGTGAAGAGGATATAGTTGCTCAAGACGCATACGACTCCTCTTAACTATCTAGCTTTGTCGGCAGACCTTGGGAGAGGCTGATATGCAGAATTATGAATTTGAAATCGAGGCACACTGAAGTTTCCAGAAGATGTGCTGCCAAGGACCATCGCCAACAGGACTGGCGCTGAACCTCTCCTCACTGAGCTGCCTGGGCTATAACGCCATATTCGGGATGCAGCAAACTCCTTATGTCTGCAGCCTTTCTGCTCCCCGGGATCAAGACTTTCTGACTGGTGTGGAGATCTCAATCCTCTTGTTACCTCAGTCTCTGCTCAGCCAGTGCTCAGGCTCTGCAGGACTGAACTCTATAGGCCTGTTCTCTACTGCGCTCCCAACGCTCTGAGCAAAGCTCCAAATTCTAAGATTTCTTTCCTGATATTTGATAGAAAGAGGCTTTATTATAAAAACTTGTATTGGACACACTATCTTTTACAGCTATGTGTCCAGATTTCTGATTGAGATAGCTGTGCTTTAACTGGTAGAATTCTCATTTTATGATTGCTGTAATTCTATATGTGTGCATACAAACACAGACACACAGGCACATACATATATACATATCAGAAACATGGTAAACTGGGATGTGGGGTTCTCAGCACATGGCAACAGTTCATTAGTTCTATCAGTTCATTAGAACTATTTACAAATATTCCTCTTGTTCTTCTGGACACATCCTAGAATTCAGTTGCCACACCCCTGTACTTTTATGAACATATGGTCATTTTTCTTGCTTTTGACAATGGAATAGAGACAGCACATGTAAACGCCGGGCAGTGTTCATAGCTAGCATACACTTTACTAAGTTTTCCTTTTGACTCTGGGGCCCCCGAGAGACTGAGCAGAGTTTGCTGCTGATGTGCATGAGGCACGAACACAGGAGAAGAATGTTTGCTGTATAAAGCCAATAAACTTAGAAACAGCATACTGCAACCCAGCTTCTCCTAACCGACACAGCTACAATAATAGTCTAGCTAATTAAGAGTACATCCCCTTCGGTTTTGAAGCCCCTGGTATCAGTAAGTGATATTTGAGAGCAAATGACATCGTCTACAGAGACAAACAAGCATTCCTGATGTCTGTGTCGTCCTGGGTATAAGTTCCAGTTCCAGGAGAAGCAGCTGGAGATGCCTGCCTTTGTTTACATCATTTCAATGGAAGATCAATAGTTGACTCAGGACTGCACTTTCATTTTCAGTTTTAAAGCTTGGGCTAAACTTAGAGTATACTTTAAATCTCTGAACATCCTCTGGACTACCAAAGGCTACAAACTGTGCAGGGTACTATCTAAGTGTGAACGTGCAACATTACTTGAAAGATAAAGTGTATGTTCTTTGGGTGGTGGTAAAATAAAAGTAGGAAAAGTTTAAAAGAAATTAACATTATTCTATTTCTTCTATCATCACTGTATATTAACTAAGTATTACCATGTTATGACAGGTCACTATTGTTAATTTCCTATTAACCTAGGTAACTTGTATAGTTAGAAAAAAAATGGCAGAATTCTATTTATGTTAAAATGGGTTTGCTAAGAGATTTTGTATAATATTACACTATAGCGGGAATTATTAAAGAAAAGAACCTCCCTGCCAACCCTCCACGGCAGCGCAGGACCACGCTTCCCAGATCTGCCGGCCTGACAATTTCTAACACTGTGTCCCGGCAGGGTCCTGCTCCCTGTGACCCAAGCTCCCCGGCAGTCCTGCCGGCCTGGCCATCTCTCCAGCCGAGGGCCTGGGCTACCGGTGCGGTTCCTGCGAGTTCATCTCGCGTCCACCAAGCGCCCACTCATTCCAATTACCCAGTAAAGCACGACTCTTAATCTTAAATAGTTAACCAACTGAATTTAAACTCACAACTACAAGATGCCAATTTACAATGATAAAAGTCTTATCCCAATTTCTAACCTTTAGATAATCTAATGTCAGATTCCTTCTTGATACGTTTCTCTTCCTCCCCTGACTCCCAGCTCCTCGCTCCAACTCCAGTTTCCTGCTCAATCATAGGCCTCTCACTGCCTCAATGTAATTGGGCAGCAACATTACATAATTTTATATACCTGTGTGTGTGTGTGTGTGTGTGTGTGTGTGTGTGAAAGAAAGAGAGGAGAGGTTAGACATGGTCTCACTATACAGTCTAGGATGGCCTCAAACTCACGTGCCTATACCTATCGCTGAGGGATAAGATTAAGATCGTGAGTCACCACGCTTAGCACACATCTTAAAAAGAAAGCTTGTGAAAACTTCAAGTGTTTCGACACTGCACCTACTGACCTCTTGCTACAGAGGGGAGTTACAAGGGAGGGCACACACGTTGAATGACAGAGCAGGATACCATGGGTGTCTTCTGTGTGCCTGTGTCATTCTCCTTAGCTATGTTCTTTTGGAAAAATATAAGACCCCTTAGAAATTCTTAGCACTTTGAAGAATCAATGCGCTAGACCTCGTTGGTTCACAGGGCTTGGTACCGTCTGCTTTTCTGTTGCTATGACCAAGGCAATGTGAGACAGAAGCTTACTGTGCCTCAGACCGCACATGACAGTCCATCCCAGTGGGGAGCCGTGGCGGGAGCTCAAGGCAGGAGCTTGAAGCAGAAACCACAGAGCAGTGCTGCTTCCGGCTTCCTCTCCACAGCTTCCTCCCTCATCATGCTTCCTGACACGGACCAGCACCACTTACCCATGGCTCCCAGAGTCCACGCTGGACTGGACACTCCAACATGGATCACTAATCGAGAGAATTCTCTACAGACATGCCACAGGCCAGTTGGATAGAGACAAGTTTTCAGTTGAGATTCCTTCTACGCAGGTGAGCCTAGTTGGTGGAGACTCATCAAGACACTGCAGTCACACAATACAGACACCTCAAGAGTAGATACTCATTTCTCAAAGTTCTGGGGCTGGAAAGCCAGGACCACAGTGTTGCCATGGTCAGGCTCTGGTGACGAATTCCTTTCTGACTTTTAAGCAGCTGTCATAAAACTGTATACATAGTCTTTCTTTAATGTGATTATGGAGACAGATTATGGATTACATAGCCTAATGTAAGCCTGAACACTTCCCAAAGCCTCCATCTCTGCATACCATCTCAGCGAGGGGCCAGGCCCAAACACGTGCATTTTGGAAGGGAACACAAATATTCAGCCTCTAAGTACATGATGTATCACAGAACTCTTTGAAAAAGCCATACTGTAAATCAACATGGTACTGTTAAGCAAAGAACTTAACATGTAAGTAACCAAGGTTTTAAAATAAGTCTTGAAGAAATAGTGACTTTAAAACAAAAATCTACATTGTTGGTTTACTAACAATGGTAATTGCACAGTTGCCCAGAACATAGGACTAAGTGTGATGATAAAAAAAAAGAGGCCTGAAACAATGGCTTTCCAACACAGGAAATTAGATCAGATGGACTATCCGCAAAGGGACCTGGCTAGGGCAATCTTCTCACATGCATGTCTTAATCCCTAACCTCTTGTCTCATTACATAACAATACATTGCATAAAATGATAGACGACATAAAAGCTATCATCCATGTCATGGTAATATATCATTCTACACCTGGTTTTTGGTCAATATATGAGATTCTTGATCTACAGGTTGAGCAAGTCCTTGTTGAACAACGAACAGAAGTGTAAACAAGCTTCCCACCTAACAGTGACTGCAGGCGGGAGAGGACCATGTGTCGGAGGAAAGCGAGCGTTGGAGCTGCAGGCACTTCAGGGGCGTCTAGCCCTGAGGAGACACTGGAAAGGACGCTTCCTGGAGGTGGTGCTAACCCTAAGAGGACTGGGAAAGAGGGGTGGTATTCGAGAAAAAGGTTCAAGTGCTTCAAGCAAAGGCAGCAAGCATAGGAAAGACGTCTGGAAGGACAAAGTCTACACCCTCAACCTTCCCAACACAGTGACCCTTTAGTATACATGTCCTCATGCTGTGGTGGCCCTGACTGGAAGATTAATATGTTGCTACTTCATAACTAATTTTTCTGCTGTTATGAATCTTAATGAAGATATATGATGTGCAGGATATCTGATATGGGATCCCCAACGGGGTTGAGAACCACTGGCCTAAGGGAAGCCCATTGCTTGTCTATATGAAGAGCGCAGCCTAGAAGGGGGGAGAGTTAAGGAATGATGATTCAGGAATCCAGTAAACCATATGCATGCGTTGGTTTCCAACACACACAGAGTATAAACGGAATCATCCAGCGCTTTTCTTTTCCTAAAGTACTGCTGTGATGTCAAAGATTGAGAGCGGCATAAATGAAGGTCAAGGAAGACTGAGGACATGCTACTCGGGTGACACAAAAATTCAGCTAGACGGACAGGAAGAATACATTCAATAAATCCATTCTATCATACACAGGCTTTAATAATAATAATATACACTACAGACTTGAAAACTGTTGAGGGATTTTAAGTGTTCTCACCGTTAAAAATGTGAGATGAGGGCTAGAGAGGTGGCTCAGTAGTTATAAATCCTGACTGCTCATCACAAGACCCAGGTTCAATTCCCTACACCCATATGACGGCTCACAAACATGCGTGACTCTAGTTCTAGGGGATCTGGCACTCTCACACAGACATGCATGAAGGCAAAACACAAATATACATATAATAAAAATAAAAACATTTATAAAAATGTGAAGGGAGCCACAGGGTCTCTTGGTTTAGCACTCAATAATGCATATGCATTTCAAAATGCCATCTTATAGATATATTCTTTTGTCAATTAAAATAGTTTAGGAATACTCCTGTGTAACTTCTGTATTTTCCATCTTCAAACATGCCATTTCCATTGCTGATATTCTCCCTGGTGTCCGGGAGCTCGGAGTGATAACCTTTGGTTTCTGTTCTGTTTAACACAATCTCACTGAGATGCTGGGACAATTACCAGTCTGCTATTTTCCCTCTTAAATTAATGCAAGCAATTTGAAATTTTGTTGAAGATCATGAATTGTTGGTACTAAAAAAAAAAAAAGTCTCCTTTATTGAGTAAATAATTATTGAATGTCTACTATGTTCCATACTGTTCAGGTATCGAAGAAGTAAGTGGAAAAAAAATGTTGAAAATTGTATAACTTATTTTCTAAAAAGACAGAAACAAGGCAAAACCAAAACCACATTGTAGCAGAAAGGCTCAGGATAAGTCAACTATGTAAGACACCGGAGCAAAAATCAACCAAGCCAGGTGACAGGCTGACATCTCCAGTATGTCCTGTGACTGGCAAGGATCCCCCACAGTGATGGTTCCCAAGCAACTTTACTTATGGACAATGCTTTCCAAAATCCAATTCACGTTTAATTGCAAGAAAAGAGACAAAGATGAATTGGAGACTGTGCCATAAAATAATGTTCTTCAGAATGGTCAGTCCTGAAAAACCAGGATGGGCTGAGGAACTGCCTGATGACAGGCGACTGAGGGAAGCGTTAGGACTCAACCATGCCGTATGGTATTGTGCCCACGAGTCTAGAAGGGAAAAAGAGACATGGCAGGAAAATCTAATGATGCCCCAAATAAAGCCTGAAGTTTAGTTCACGCACAGTGATCTAATGCTTGAATAAAAAGGGTGACTTTTGCCAGGGGTACAGCAGCCTGTTCTTAGTTACGGAAAGGAAACACGGCCTTGACACACGAGCAGAGGTGGCCCGTCTCCTTGTCTCCTCCCTTTCTCTATACTGATGAACCAGCACTGAGAGTATTAGGGAAGAGCCCACTGGGATGTTTAAGGCTAGAGGAGACAGTGTAAACTATTCACCTCAGGGAGTGGGAGGTCAGGGATTTAAAGTGGGGACAGTCAGGGCAATTTTCTCCTGTTTCAGTGAAGCCTCTAGGTTAAGACATCAGGCAGGTAGAGATTTCAATAAGGAGGACTGTAGCTTATCCACAATAAATCCACTTTAAAAAAAGTTTAATCTCGTCCGAGTCAACAGTCATGCGAGCACATTATTACAGGACTGCGAGTGTACGTCCAGAGCCGGGCTGCGAGCTCTGCGCTCCGTTAATCTACTTCGCCCTCAGCGGGGACTGCAGGACACTTCTGTTCCTGTTTTAGAGATTAAGAAACTCAAGTTAAGCTTAACCGCCTTTGCGCAAACACCTACATCTAACATCAGAAACATTTGAGAGCTGAACCCATCTTCCGCCAGCATATAGTCTAGGGGAAGATCTGTGAGAGTTTGGGCGCACGGTACAGCTTATGGGCACCCCCCCCCCAACAGACCTGGACAGCCAGGCGTTCCTTTTATTTACAGTATCCCAAAAATTAACGTTTGTTACCAAATTGTTAGAGTCACAGATTCAATGATAATGGACATTCCAGTGTCTGGGAATGTACCAATCATGTGTACTCTGGTCCTACTGCAGGGCAGAACAATCCTGTGACTTGGGAATGACCCAAAGTGACAACAATTATGACTCCACAGCCACACTGACTTCCCAAAGATTCCAGCTTCTAAGATATCTGGAAAACAAGTTTGGGCTTTGAATGCTAGGCCCATAAGTCAAAGGGGCGTTCAGATGCCAGGGTTTCTGGAATATTCCTAACAGAAACAACTGGAAGGCCTTCTCTGGGCAAGTGCTTCACCACCAAGCTCTCCCAAACCCAGGCTGTTTGAAGGTTTTTGTTTATTTTTGAATTCTTTTGAGTTTCAAACATAAGCTCTATCCTGTTCTTTTGTGGTTTCATGAGTCTCTGCTAGGAAGAAATTCAGAAATTGCTTCTGGAAAAAAAATGACTTCTGCTCAAGTGTTAGAGGAATATCTGTATGTTCTGTGTTGGCCTACTATGTCTCAGGCTTGACTAAGCCACTTTGCAAATGTGACCTTGTGTTTTCACTTCGCCCCGTGAGGTGGTTCTTGGGAGCTTGAGGGAGACGCTGCCTGGGCTTCTAACCCACCTCCTGAGGAGGAGTAACAACCTCGGCCAATTAGCAGAAAAGCACTGCTTCAGGCAGCTCCTTTGTTCTCTCTCTCTTCCTTCCCAACCTGTGTGTGTGTGTGTGTGTGTGTGTGTGTGTGTGTGTGTATGTGTGGTGTTCATCTCTATGTATATGTGTCTAGCCAAATCCTCTTTTACAAATGACCCAACTTTCCAACAAAACAATGTGCTTCAAAGTTTATTTTATTCTTGTTCTTTTCTAAATTAGGAAACAATAACTTAACTGTCCATAAGCATTCTCCTAAGCATATTGTTGGGTTACAAATGAGACCAAGAACAATCATGCTGATTTTTTTTCCCTCCTGCACTTGGTGGACCATCTTCTCAAACAGCTATGGCGGCCGGCATGCTGCCAGGCCGCACACAACTGCCAGGTGAGGCTCGTGAGGCTTGTGGAGAGCTCGCCCTCCAGACTGCAGACATGTCAACAAATGTGCCCGTGCTGTTGGGCAGCACCGTCCTCACGACTGAAAAGCTTCCTCCCCAGCTTCAGCTGTCACTGCTTAGACTAGATGCTCTGTCAATGTCAGGCCGCTGAAGCTCATGGCGGGGGTGGGGGGTGGGAGGCGGAGCGTCTTCAGATGGATGTGAATTCTGCAGTGCTCTCTGGCTTTGACACGGCATCCTGGCACCACAGAGATCAGAGTATTTATGCTCTCTCTCCTCTGGTGAGGAGAAGAAGGCCTTGGTGCCTTAAAGATGGTAAAATATTTTCTAGAAACCAGATAATCCCCTGAAGTTCCCTCCTTCAGATCAAAGCTGCTTTGCTGGAGCAGGCTTTTTCCAAGCCCTCAGAGCGCTCACTCCAGTTTATCTTGGGCTACTCACTGGTCACGGAGCTCCAGCAACTGGGTTCTTGACCAGTTTTTGTCAAGCCTGAAGGCGCCGTGTAGGGTGCCAAAAACATGCATTCTCCACATCGGGGAAGTCGCATCCATTAACATAACAAGATCAACCAGGAGGACGGGTGGGGTGACCTGTGCCTTTGTGCCAACCTGGCAGCCTAGGATGGTACTTCCATCTGAACAGTCCTCGCTGGAAAGAGTCCTGATGCCATGCTAAACTGGCAGGAACTGCCTGCTGGCCCTAAATGCTCAAGCTCTCAGTAAGTCAACTGGGAAAGCACACTGAAGCCAGACTGGAGAGAAAGGCTGTCAGCTTCTCAATGCTTCTTTGAGGGAATCAAGAAGCTAAAGTCACATTGTATTTTAAAAATCCTTTTGGACGCCAATAAAAAAAAAATTAGAATGTCCAGGTAGACCAGAGTGGAGTTTTTCCCAGACTAACATCTCAGCATAATGGAAGGAGCCAAAGTAATTTCTCCACACACTGAATATCATGGATTCACAGCCCAAAGCATTGAAATTTGTAGCTATCACATTGCATTATGTTTGAACAACCTCCTTCTGGGGTCTTCTATTCAACTCTTGTCCCAGTTTTCCAGAGAGAAAGCCTTCCCTGGCAATCATTTCCAGGTCCCTGGTCATTCCACAGGCCAACCTTTCTTAGCAAACCCAAGCCATTACGGGAAGTTGCTAGCTCATCTTGCTTATATAGTGGGATAGTTCTCACTAGGAAGTACCCCAAAGACTCAGGTCAATGATTTAAGATTCCAACATGTTAGTATCAAGTATCAGCCTTTTAAAGGTAGCTTACCTCAGAAGACACAGGAGCTAGAGTGAGGAAGCCACTGTGGATAAAATATACTCGCAGTGATCACTCCTAAGCGACATCCTACAACTTAACATGCTTCTCATTGCCCCTCTGCCTGGGCAATAGAAAGGTGCACACAAGGAGAAAATGAATCCCACTAATCTGGTAAAATGGCGGGCTGATGGACCTGATCCAACCACAGCCTTATTGGTCAGTGTACAAAGAAACCATTTTGCCTTGGGAGACATAAACCCCACTTAGATGAGGACCCACTAAAGCCACTGCCCTTTGAAGCTCTCTGTGTCACAAGGCGAAAGCACTGGAGCTCTGTGTGGGTGTGTCTAAAATGGCAGCTTAGTGTGTGGGAAAGATCTGAGCTGCAGTAAGCGTTCGCTGCCTTGTCTGGCACACTCCCCGAGCCAAGGTCAAGGTCACTTCAAATCCCTCAGCAGAGCATCAAAAGACACCGATGAACAAACGATTCCTCAGACAGTGGAAACCCTTCCTGAAACCTGAGGCAATTTTCCATGAGGAAACATGGTCATGCTCTGCCTAGCTCTGGAGCCTGGCGAGAGTCCTCAGGTTTCAAATGTCGAGAGCGAGCTTCACAGAGCCACAGGCCTGAGGTGAAGCAACTGCCATTTCCTTATTTCTTTCGATTTACGATGTTACTGGTGCATGCTGAAGACTGGCCATTGTATAAAGCCCCAGTCAGGAGCCTTTCTCCGACCTTGAACACAGCTTCGCATCCAGTGAACAATTACCTTGCTAACCACTTGCTCTGGGTTGGACAGTTGACATTTAAAGACCTGGATGCTGGCAGGAAGCCACAAGGATCTGAGTCCTGACTGTGTGACATCCCTGTTAGTGAACACACTGGACCTCAGTTTCCTCAGGTAAAAATGGGGTGCTGGAACAGAAGTGATCTCGAAGGGTAGTTATGCTCAGCTGATAATACCACCTTAGGGAATCTGAAGTGCTGACACCCGTCTACACTAGCGTCTGAGACATCCCTTGCTGAGACCAAGCGCTCACAAAGATTAGGACTAAAATTAAATATTAACTTAAGAACCGTCTTTGACATTCTTCAGTAAACAATTTAGAAACATGAGAAGGAGTACTTTGCTCAGGCTTTCAAAGAGCATCAGTTGTTAAGAAGGCAGGCCTTCCACAGGCTCCTCTTTGTCCATTGTCCAGACGCTCAGAGTACACCACCGCCACCACCATCACTCATGACCTTCGGCTCAGTTTCAGGGTGTCTGCATTTAAGAGCAGACCACTTTCCTCCATCCTCCTGGATACCATTAGCTGTGTCCTCTGGACAAGGTACTTTGCATGCATGCTGGTGAGAAGCATGACTCTGTTGTGAGCTATTTTTTTGTTTTGTTTTGTTTTGTTTTTCGAGACAGGGTTTCTCTGTGTAGCTCTGGCTGTCCTGGAATTCACTCGGTAGACCAGGCTGGCCTCGAACTCAGAAATCCGCTGCCTCCGCCTCCCAAGTGCTGGGATTAAAGGCGTGCGCCACCACCGCCGGCGTTGTGAGCTATTTTTAATCTCTACATTTCCTCTCCATTTTTCTATTCATTATATATCAGGAATAGCTAAGGAAAATATGTGGAATGGAAAGAAACTGTCCCTGTCTTTAGGTGTTACTTCTTCCAAGGTGGTTGGAGAAGTGGAGCGTCAGCTGTACTGACAAAGCTTGGTGATTCTCAGCAGATATTTCCAGAAGCACCAAGGGGCTAAGTTCATCGCTCCTTTCTTTCCCGAGGCTTCCTTCATTGTCCCTGCTAACAGCAGAATAAACAGATGCTTAACAAGACACGAGTGTCCTTCAGAGAGAAAGGACATAGGTCTAATGTTAAAACAAAACAAAAAGACCCCGAGTTTGAACTACTCCACTCTAAGTTATGGCTGTGTGACCTGGAGTAAGAGACTTAAGCCTCTCCAGTCCAAAGTGCTACTGGTGAAAGGTCTGTCGGACTGTCACGCTTCCTCCAAATGACTGTAGGATGGAGTCAAAAGTGTGGCTTGGGTAAATACTTGAAAAACTGAAGTACTCATCATTGTGAAACTTTGGCTCAGGCCACTTGCTACAAGCACTATTGCAGACTTCACAGCTCTGACCTGCGGCATAAAGAAGCTTACAGATGGATTTCAACCCCTGTCTGCCCGTGGGTGGTGCTGAGTGTGAGAAGTTCTCACCCAGACCCGTCATGCAGAGCGCCCCACAGGGCTGCAAGCGGCAGAGACAGCGGTGTATGAGCCGGCAAAGCCAGGATGATAAACTTGAAGGTTTCAGTGAACAGAACTCTCGTATAGAACAACGCTACCTTTTCAGGGAGAGAAGCAACCAAGTAACTACACTAAGACGCCCTAAAAAAATTTACCTTTAAGGACCAGTGCCTTGACCTTCTTATTTTCCACTTGTCCTTTTTTCTGTGGCCAGTCTACAAGCTAGCTGAGGCTAGTTTTCTAAGAACTAATAATACCATTTCCTATGTCAGCATGGAAAAAATAATTACTGATATAACTGTTTAGGACTTTGTGTGTACAGCAGCCGAATGGCATACTTTCTTAGTGTAATGTCAAAGTCCTGTTCTAATGATCTGATATCTGGAACTCTGTGTTATCAGTACAGCCAACATCTGAATATCTTGAGTTGGCAAGAAATGAAAGAACAGACTAAAATCTAAAGTAAAGAAATGAATTGATGTTATATTTAAATGTACTGGCATTCCAAGTGGTAGATAAAATGTAATAAGGTCAATATGCTTTTTCAGTTTAAACATACAGACAAGTTCAAAACTATTGCCAATAAACACTGAATACATATAAAAGAACTCCACGTACGCCTTGTTTGGTACTGAATGAATCAGTCTTGTGTGAAAAAGGTATAATACTAACTCCACACACAAAAGAGGAAATGACCAGTATGAGAAACCATCTCTAGGCAGCATCTTCCTAACATGTTATTAAGATTAATAAAGACCTGAATCTGATTAATCCGACACATCTGTGACCATCTGACTTTCGGTACAGACGTTCAGCATGCTCAAGGTAAGCTACATTTTCTTCTCAACTCCAGGGACGGTGATTCTGATCAAGACACAGGTGCTAGTGAGCAGAGGGAAGATGAGCGGCGAGCACTCCCTGCTCCTGATGGGAACAGAGCAGGTGCTGGGACGGAAGGCGAACGCCAAGCACACACCGAAGCAGAGAGGGAGAGGAAGCCCAGGGTTGCAGAAAGCAAAACTGGCACCATCATAGTTTTCCAGAAAGTATCACAAGTCCTTAAAATACTTACACAATTTACTCAATAACCTTGTAATAATAGAAAATTTTAATCAGAATGACTTTATCTAATAATTCACAGATGGAAATGCATTTAACTTTTTTATAGCAAGCACAAATTGCAAACAATTTGAACTTCAACAACAGGGAAATAATAAATCATTCATGTAACATCTCGGACGGGAATGGTAGATTACCTATAAAAATTATGCTTCAGGAAAGTATTTACTAATAAGAAAAAGACATGGTTTTATAAGTAAGGTGAGAGCTATAAAAGCATATGTTATACAACACCAATTTTGTAACGGTTGACAATAAATATGGATATGATAGAAAAGTAGGAGTCTTCCCTTATCCACTGGAAAGGACAGGTCTCAAGGCAGAGAGCTGATCTGGAGGGCTCTTAGGATGGTCACAGTAGGGAGTCAGCCATTAAAGACTTTCATTTCCCTTTTCTGAGATCCCTGAAAACCAGGACTGAAAAGTTTAATTCTGCCAAGCACCATGCACATGCCTTTAATTAGCACTTGGGAGGTAGAGGGAAGGTAGTCTCTGTGTTTTCAAGAGCAGCCTGATCTATGTAATGAATTCCAGGGCGGCAAGGGCTACATAGTAATACCATATTTACACAAAGAAAAAGGAACAATTTTTCTAATTGCCAAATGAATTTGTCAGTGGCATCTTAGCTCCCAGAGGAAGTTAAAGTTGATAACACATTTGCTAAAGGAGGGCCGTAAATGAATAGTCCCAATGTACTACTGGCATCATCACCTCATTAAAATTAATTTTTATATTGTAGGAACAATGCTAACTCTTGTGCAGTTTAAATGAAACATAAACATACCATGTAAATCTGGAACATCGCTAAGGAACACAAATCAAAGGGAATGCCCAGAGCTTGCGTGGCTCCTGCCAGAAAGACCTTTACCTTTATGTACAAAGCCCGTGTTCCCACAGATCTCTGGAGCAATAAAAAATGTACTGTACATCGTGAGCTGACTTGCTATAAATTTGTGGCCTGTGCAAGCGTGGAAGGCCACCTGTTCCTCGTACAAAGGACACAGACAGTGGGGCTGGGATCTGAAACCCAGAAGAGGAAGAATCCAATAAGGACACTGACCCAGACAAGGGCTGAGTCAGCTGGGCAGCCTCAGACAGCCCAGCCCTTGTATTGCTCAAGCTACAGGGTTCACTCGCTCAAAGCTAGAGGCCACGGCCAAGTAGGTGGAGGCCGGAGAAAGACTGTTCTGTGGGTTAAATGATGATTAACCTTGGCCTTCCAAGGAGAAGACTGTAAAAGACCCAGACTGTTTCTATTTCTGCGCTCTTGACAGGCTCAGGGAAAAACGTTAGACTTTTAAGACAGAAAGCGCTGTGTGCTGACCAAGCACAGGCGCCCATTCACTCGCGATTCTACAGGAGCCTCCGCCTTTGCTGGCTACATTGCCTGATCCACAACGTGGCGTTACTATCTACTCGGCAGAAGCTTAGTGGAGTAAAAGAACTGGCGCCCGGCAGGTGTTTAATAATGCTCAGATCCCGTCTGTATCTCCCTTTGAGCACCTTCCCCAGGTACTCCTCTACTTAGCCACTGCCTTAAAACATGGAGAAAGACCAGGAGGAGGACACACAGGGTGAGTTTAGGGAGCTCAGACATCGTAAAACCTTCCCAATAAAAAGACAGCTTATTGAGCTCTGAATGTTTGCTGTTTACCTCTACCTCCTATCCCGTGTGTGTGTGTGTGTGTGTGTGTGTGTGTGTGTGTGTATTCACACCTTTTTTTTCTAAATTATGATATTACCAGATCGTTCAAGTGCAAGTTTCTCTCTGTGTGTTTCATGTTGGCTTTTGTGTTTGTTATTTTTTTTCTATTAAAAGAATGAAGGAAATAAGAACTTAGGAAATAGAAATTCCCTAGGTATCTTTCAAAAGATAAGAAAAGAGGCCTGTCTTTAGGACTTTATCATGACTGCCTGAAGAGATGGCTCAGTTTCATGGAGCTAATCTGGATGGAACAAGTAGGCCAGAGGAAACCAACAAGAAGTACGTATTTGCAGTGGTGCTATGACTCTATCCTGTAAGAATATTTATACTGCAAATTTAGTCATCTAACACACTCTGATTGGGGAAACGTTATGTGCCAGGCCTGGGCTCCAACCCTGCGTCAGGATCATATGAAGGTCATGGGTTTCCCTCAAGACACTGATTGCACGCAGTCCTTGGGCAAGAACCACACATGGCCACGGTCACCAGCCACGTTCTTCCTTCCCACGAAGTGTTACCATCTGGACCCATATGACACTTTACAACAGGCAGAAGTTTCCAGAATGTAATGTGTCTGGAATAATGACGATCAGGGGGTTCAGGAGTGATGGTCTAGTCACACTTGCAAACAGTAGGGGTTACAAGACCACGAAGCAATCCCAAAACTGAGAGGAAAAAAAAAAGAAAGCCACTTGCAGGAGAGGAGGGTTTGTTCGCCCAGTGTGAGACATCTGTGTTCTCAGTCCCTACAGAGTGTGGTTTGCTGGTGCCTGTTCCTACTCAAACCTTTACGAAATCCACAGCTGCTCTGTTCCCACAGGATACGGCTAAGCGAAGGAGGAGATTCTCTAACACCTGCCAGTTTCACAAGACAGACTTTGTTACGGTGGTCAGAAATAGACCCCGTCACCATAACACCGAGGCAATGACTACCACCAGCCCTTTAGCAAACAGCTCGCAGGGACTGGCGCTCCTGGTTCATTTGGGATGAGAGTCTTGCTTGCTATTGCTCTGTCTTGGGGGAACACGGACTATCATTTTAGAAAATGTTTTCAAGTGGGATGTTGCACTAGAAGAAACAACTGCTATGATTTGTTAAGATGAAAAAACAGGAGAAATAATGTTCATAGTCCTAGAAATGAACTATTTCTCTCTGTCTCTCGCGTGCGTGCGTGTGTGCGTGCGTGTGTGTGTGTGTGTGTGTGTGTGTGTGTGTGTGGCAGAGGACACCTTTTAGAAGACAGTTCTCTGTCCACTGTAGGTTCCAGAGATTCAACTCAGGACACCAAGCTTGCAGGCTGTGGGGCAAGTTCCTCTATCTTTGTCCCCAAACATTAGAGATAGAAAAACAAGAAGAGAAAAGAAGTTTTACAATACTGTTATGATCAATTGGCTGAGGATGCAGCTTAGCGGTAGGGTGGCTTTGTCACCAACACCCAAATAGATACGTGAATGAATTAGCTGATTAGAATAAAACTGCCCCGGGTGCCATCGCGTCCTGCGGAAACACTGCTGATAGCCACGCCTTTCTGCTTCCATGCAGGCACACACTGATGTCCTCTGAGGTCTGGGACGGAGGCACAGCCTCAGCCTCGTGCCCCAGGTCAGCTCATGCCGGTGTTTTCTCCATCACCATTTCTAATGGCGGAGCAGTCTCCGCCGTATGGGGATGTATTTAGGCAGGTGATCCCGCCATGTCTAGGTTGTCCTGGAAGTTCTATTTCCAGCTTCAGTGTGAGCCTGAGCCTCTGCGGTTCCCAGAGGTAAGACTTTGGGGAGGTGATTAGGCCCTGGAGTCAGATGCCATCCAAGTCACCTGATGTCACTTGGGAAAGGAAAACACAGCCTCTGTTAGAACTAACTTTCTTCTGAGCAGAGAGATGCAAAGCGCGGAGCTCAAAGCACTTTCGCGTTCACTCAGCTAGTGTCTGTGCAGCCACTGGCGACACGCCAGGGTCACTGTGAGCCACTCAACTCTCCAGCCTTAGGGAGCTTAAGCTCTGACAGAGTCACAGCCTCAAAAGGGCGAACTGAACAAAAGAACAGTCTGGAGTTCTCTCATCACAGCAAATTGTATAGAAATTGCACACAACAAATGCATGCATATTTGACGCTACCACAAAATACTCGAGTCTCAGAGTTACAAAGTCAAATGCTATATTCTGTTAGCAAGTAAAAATTCCGTCATGTCATTAGAACAAGAGGCAACAGTATCCAGAACAGGTACACTCAAGTCTTAGTAATCAAATAAAAAACTCAAATACTAATATACTTAGGATATTAATTTTTATTTATAGAAAAAACTAGTTCCCTGTAGTTTTGAAGGAATGTACCCAGATTGTAGATGACATTAGTTTGGAAATGACACATTTCCAGTTATAAAAATATGAAAGAATATCCCAGCAATCAGGCTATGTATAGATCAAGTGGGAAGCTACTTATAAGTTAGTGGGGGGGGGGCTGGAGTATCTACCGGTAAGGGGATGCCTGGGTCAGTTATAAGATACTTATATGTCCATTGGAAAGAATGAGTAGGCTCATACTGACTCAGGAAGAACTATATAGTTAAGTAAAAATAAAAGGAAAAACCAACAAAGCTAAAGAGGAATGCCTACAGAAGTTAATGCTACATTTTTTTCTTTAAAAAATAACATTATCTCTCTCCTCCCTGTTCTCTGTGTAGAAGTATATACATACACATATACCCAGACATATACTTGAACAGACATATAAACATGGGAATTAGTGTGGAAGACTACTTGCCAAAGCTTATTATTTTGGATGTATAAAATGGTATACAAATGGGATTATTACTATTTATGCAATATGTATTTTCATGATGACCAGGCATCAGCTCATTCATTTTATGAGGTAGGAAATCTTAAGAAAGTATTAAGGTGGACCAGGACTAAAAACATGTCATGTAAAGCAACCTACTGTGATATTAACTGACATCTTCAGAGCTCTTATTGTTTGCAAGGATGAGAACATTAGATTTAAAAGGACCAGTAATCTGAGGATAAAAATCCTAGTCACACAAAAGTCTATGTATTGTCATGCTAAGGATAAAGCCTCTATATAAATCCTGGAGTTGGCGTAAGTCTCAGGAGCCAGTGAGCATGTGTCCTGCCAGTGAGCTGCATCTCCAGCCTTGTTTCTCTAGACAGGGTCTTACTGTGTAGCCCAGGCTGGCCTTAGACTCAGGGTCCTCACACCTCGGCATGCTGGATGCTAGGACCTATGCCTGTGCTACCACATTTGTCTTTTTCTAGTCGGTGACAATTGCCCACTCAGCCCCAGCACACGTGCCTACCCCTACACTTGTCATCTGTCGGCGTCGTGACAGTCTCTCATATCTGTGACTCTCAAGGCAGTTAGCATCACATGAGAAGACCGCATGAAAGACCCCCTCCCCGTCGCTGCCCCACAAACACACGCACCGTTGACCCTCCTTCTCTGACACTGGTGATTTGGAGCTGTTCCATCATGACTTATTCTTTGAAATTGAGCCCTCCAGGCCATGGCCATTAGGAGACCTCTGAGAACCAAATCTGCCCCAAGAGCCAGCTCGGAGCTCTTGGCTAAGCACAGGCCCTTCAACAGGCAAACTGCAAAGCCAGGCGACGTTTGCTTCCAGGGCTAGCTGCAAACCATCTGTCTCTGTTCAAGAGAGTGCTATTGGGAAACCTCAGGACAGAAGTCAGGATCCAAAACTTCTGAGTCTAACTTACTCTCCTCATCTAGGCTCAGGGCCAGAGGCAATTCTCCACAGGTGGCCTGCCAGGCTGTCTGACTGGCAGCAAGCCCTGTGCAGTGGGGGAGACAGCAGGGAAGGAGAATGGGGGTCGAAAAAGAAATTCAAGCCAGTCTTCCTCAGTGCAGGGATGGAAGGGGAAGGGACTTGCAACGACTTGTGTCACTGACAGCATCAGAAAAAAAAAAAAAAAAAAAAAAAAAAACCAGCTGGCTCTTCTCCAGGGAGTCCCCATCCAGCCTCAGGGAGAGGGCTTCAGGTCCAGAGGCCTTCTGCAGCCTGCAGTGCTGATCAGGCCCAGGCTCCACCACAGGGGACTCCACTGAGTAATAGGACACAGTCCACGGACTTTTAATTTTAGGTGAAATGTTGGAGGGAAAACATATGGCGCCCATTCCTTCTCTTTCCCCTGCTACATGTTTATATACTGTCCTTTAAAAAAAATGAAAACAGTAAATCCGGATGCTTACGCTGTCTTGTGGGCCGGTGTCATGCTATTTTCCCTTCATGGTGTTTATAATTGAGTGCTAGATGCTATACAAGGAAAAGAACACAGACACTGTCCTTTAAGAATTGCCAGATAGCTAACTGTGAGACTGCAGTGGAAAAATACGACGTATCGAGTACAAGGCTCATTTTAGGGCTGGGTGGGAGTTCCTCACAGTTGTGTGGGAAGCCCGGAGCGAGCTGCCAATCAATGTCTGTTACCATGACTTAGCAGGGAGGGAAGAGGAGAGAGCGAAGTCACTCAGTGAGCTGAGGGGGAGGGGGAGGGGGAGGGGACCGACTGGCTTTCTAGAAGATAAAGAAGTCAGGAGTGTGAGGAGTGGGCTGCCCCCACTTCTGGCTCTCCCCCACCTCCTTTATGCTGTCCCCTTCCCTGATAGCAATCTGTTAATAATCTATCATGCACTCATGCTCCAAGTCAGACAACCCTAAGATGTGTCTGATTCCATGCTCCTAGGATATGCTTAATTGGAAAGTGGCCTTATATTAAAAAGTGGATGTTAAAAAAAATCAAAAAGTGGCAGACCTGGTGGCACGTGTCTTTAGTTCCAGGACTAGGGAGTCAAGGTTACACAGAGAAACCCCTGTCTTGAAAAGCCAATAAATAAATAAATAAATAAATAAATATCAAAGCTTAATTATCTAATCAGGTCACTGAAGACAGTTTGTGCTTTGCTTTTAAATGGCACCCACGGGAGGAAATGGCTTGTTGTGGAAAGCACGCTCACCCAAGAGTCGGCCTTCCCCTACTCAAATCCCATTTGTCTCTTAGAAACTCTGCAACTGTGGATGTCTCTGCCCTTACCCTCCCCCACTGCAATGAGGGGAAAATAAGTCACCTTTGCATCCCCTTTCTACCTGAGAATACCGGGTGCAGTGCGTCCAATGAGGACCAAGAGTTTAACATGTTGTTCATCCTGTACCTGTCCCTCTTTATCCATGTTGGGGAATGCTGTCCTATGGACATGCATGCCCACTGTCCTCTTGGGCCTGTAATTACCACAGGGGAGCTACACAAGCTTGAGGCCACTAAGGTTCCACCACAGGGGATAAAGAGGCCAGGGCTTAAGAGTCCCTGTTCCAACCAGGGGATTTACAGGCAGCTGATGGTTGCTTGAAGGAAGACTGTTCTTCACGGGATAGCCACTCCTATGTCAGCTCATTCCTCTCCTGTAAGTAGCCACTGCTCCGTGCTCTCACAAGCAAGTCCAGTGACACTCAGTTTCCTTGCTTTTTCCTTGGTGCTCCACTTGGGGTGAGTACACGGTTTTACCCACTCTCTCCTGGGAAAGTTCACACAGTTGAGCATCACTACTGGGACAGGAGAGCTTTAAAAATCTGTTGTTGTAGTCTCAACAGGCCAGAACCCCTGGAGCTCCTGGGGACCAGACCACCAACTAAAGAGTACACATGGAGGGACCCGGGGCTCTGGTTGCATATGTGGCAGAGGATGGCCTTCTTGGACATCAGTGGGAACAGTTGTTCTTGGGCCTGAGGGGGAATGCCAGGGTGGGTAGGCAGGTGGGGTCGGTGGGGGAGGGTGGGGCTGGTGGGGGAGCACCCTCATAGAGGCAGGGGTGGCGGATGTGATGGGGGTTTCCAGAGGGGAGACCTGGAAAGGGGATAACATTTGAAATGTAAATAAAGAAATTATCCAATAAAAGAAAAAAAGAAAGAAAAGAATCGGTAGTTGTTTGAAGCGCTGTTTTCCTGTGAGCGTGTGCTGCACAGGGAAAGTCTACTGACCCTTCAACTTGATCATGCCTCTCACCAGTTCCCACATCCCTAGAGAGCTCCTAGGGAAGGTAGGTCCTTCACAGAGATAATTTGAAAAATGACAAAAAATCTCTTCATTGCACACTGACTCAGATACCATCTGGGTGGCTGTGGGGAGGCACAGAAGTACTTTTAGTCTTAATTATCTTATCCACGGACAAGATGTTGGTGAAGTCCGTGTTGACTGAAGCGACTTAGCGCTCAGTAGATCGCCTGAGCAGCACAGCTCTGTGGGAACACGTAGCCCGTTGGGAGCAGACAGACCTGGTGCGGGGGCTTGTTTAAATGCTTCCTAGATCTGTTAGCATTTGAAAGTCACTTCATTTCTCTTAAGCCTCAGCGTCTTTATGTGTAAAATGGGAATAACATTTACCCCACATCGCCACTGTATGTGAGATGTTTAGCACAGTTCATAGCACATGGTAAGGCCTTGCTAGCCTGACAACCGAATGCAGAATTGGCCTCAAACACAACAGTTTACATTTGTGTTGTTAGGGATAGTACAAATGGTAACACAAGAAAAATAGTAATCCACCTAGAGGATATGGTGCTGTTACACTGACACAAGCTGGGCTCCGTTTCCACGCAAGCAGCAAACATTCCAAGGGAAATGTAGGATGCCTGAAGGAAGGAAAGGTAGGAAGGGAAAGTGCCCCACTAGAGACGGCAGGCTCACAGTGTGCAGCAGGAAGAGTGCCCACTAGAAGGCAGGCTTGTTTTCACATCTGGGATCACTTTCCCAACTCTCCTCCCCAAGTCTGTGAGAAGGCAGGGATGAGAGGAAGCCCAGCGCTGGAGAGATGATTGCTCTCCAGTGCAAAGGCAGTGAGTGATGGTGAGAACCTACTGCTGCTCTGTTCCACTTCCATAATCGGCGCTCTCCTATTTGTATTGGGCCTGTGGTTACTTCATGTCTACCTCATCCACACTTCTAATGTCCATGTCTAATTTTCCATCGATGCATCTAGAGAAGAGAGCTTGTATGTCACTTTAAACTGTGGCATTTGCTTTTAATGGTGACAGTGACAATAGTCACAGTGAGACATTGCCTTAGTCATTTGTTTTAAATACTGTTTGAGAGTTTAAAGGCGTCTGCATAGTGTGATACTTATAAACATAGCTGGTTCTCATCATTAGGCTGGACGTCCAGGCCTCCATTTTCTTTCTCATGGTCATGCTGAGGTACCCTAATGACACACAGGCCATATTGTTCACACAAGGCGTCTCATGACAGAATGATTGGCACAGCCTTACTTTCCTAAATAGTTTGCTGAGTCACTCGTTCCACTTTTAAACACCAACAGATTGGCACTGGTGACATCTGCTAATTATTTGATTTTACTCGTGACTGGCATAGGACTGCCATCTGCAGCAGTCACTGTAATATGATCAATGTGAGGTCTGCACCACCCAGTTCATGACCAATTTGCAGTAATGAGTAGCCTTGTCTATTTTTCTGTTTCCCCTAGAGGTATCATTATTTATTATGTGTTGGAAACACAGCATCTAGAAGTTCAACAAAACCCCAGTAACATCTAACTCCAAGTGGAAATCTCACTCTCTTCCTAGTAATGGCTTATCAACTAAGATGGATGGGACTGCCAATCACATAGTTAAGATTCCAACATCTCTCTGGTCTGTTCCCAACCCCCATTCTAGTAGGGAAGCAGTCTTGGAAGGATGCTGAGAACCCTGTTTTCTATACTGTGTGTCGCCTTTTAGTCCCTAAGACTAGAGTTAAAAATTCTGAGAAGTCCTTAAAATATGTTTTGTTGATGTTTCTAAACCATCATCATGAGACTACCACAGCTCCACTGACACCGATTAATGCTGCTTCTTTAATCCAGAATATATTAAATCATACCTGTAAACTCACTAAGAGATCTGCTTGTTTGGTTTTGCAATGCTTCAATAAGATTAGAAAAGCATGGCCTCCACATGGTGTGATTTCTTTTGTTAACTCAGCTCGAAGGTCAAAGGTCAAAAGCCCACTGACATTCACCACTGACTGGCTTACCAAAAGAAATGTAGGAAAACGCTCCTTTGCCCCCTAGTGCCCACAGCCTGCTACTGCAAGCAGATGACTTGACTCGGGGGAACTTCCAGATAAAAATGAAGGGGTTTATAGATAGATCTACCACCAAGGCACATGGGAAAGTCGAAACTTTGATGGGCTTGCCATGCCATGTAGGAGCTAAACTCCAAGTATCAGGGAAGCAGCGGGAGAACATGACGGCCATAAATTCTCAGACACTTTGAGGAGAAAAGCAGGAAACAAGCTCTGATTCATTTTTACTGACCTGGGAGGCCTCTGGGGTACAGCCAGGTCACTATTTAGTAGTCTCTTGATTATGCAGATTATTTCCCACCTCAGCAGGCTGACATTTGCCTCTCCCACCGTTTAGAACTATCCCTGATCACTCCCCCCCACCCCCAGCCCCACTAAAGCTTCTCTCCTCTATGGACTTTGGCAGAAGGGGCTCAACTTAACCTTGGGAAGCCACCTTCTCCAGTGCGCTCTCCTGGCTAACTGAATGGTTAAACTCTTGTTCACTGAAGGGGCCACGCGCCGAAGTGGAAGCCCCCCAAAGGGTGTTTTCTCTTCTCATCTCCAATTCTTCCACACAGTAGGAGTACAAAGGTACTTTACTCTCAATGAATGGACTCTACGTGGGAAACAGCGCAATCTCCAATGTGGTAATCCTTCTCCTGGGCTTGTTTTGCAGTCTAATGCAGAGATCAGCAGAGTGGGGGAAGAAGAGGTGTGAGGAAAGGCAGGGTGCATCAGGAAACACGTCTGGAGACCTCTCTAAAGACAGAGAGAGCAGGAACTCTTTCTAAAACTGACTTACTTTTCCTATTCTACTTATAATACTGACTTTCCTCCAACACTGCCTGCACTTCGGACAGACGCTGAGATGGCAGGTCAACCCACTGCCCTGCCTGACTGTGCACGAGGGCCGCTGTGGTTCTGTTCTCTGTACTCCTACACTGGACACAAACTCTAGTTGTGAGTTTCCTTTTCCAATGGAGGCAAGGAGCACACACAGATCTGAGCCCTTTGTCCACTGTCACATAGAGGTTAGCAGCAGCCCTGGATCTGCTCCAGAGCAGCAATGGAGGGAAATCCCCAGAACTCCAGGCCTTCTGGTAGTTTTACAAGGCCCACAACTGACTACAGACCATTGGCTAAAATTATAACAAGGGACAGTTTGTTTACTGTTAATGGGGGAAAGATAGGAAAATCCCTGAAGGCTGCTTCGAAGTGTTTCTTCTTGCTTGGTGCAAGTGGAATGTGAACTTGAGAGTAATTTCAAATACAGACTAGAGAGTACTTTTCCTACAATCCCAATGCCAATCAACGTTGGAAACTCTGTAAGGTCCATCCAACACAGGCTGCTTATGATAAAGCCTGAAAAACGAAGGGAAATTCCATCGTGGGTAGTCAGTATTATGTGTAAGTCTCCCTATCTGGAAGATATCAGAAGAGAGGAAAGATTGAGAAACAGAAACCACATGCGAATTCCATTGGTTTAACAATACAATGATTCCTTACTGAAATCCTTTTACCAGCTATTTAAGATTGACTGGCAGTGTACTGAGTTCTGTGGCTATGACAGAATAAAATGAAGCCCCTGAACCTTGGGACTTTACATTTCAAAAGCAGGGGAAAAAATAGAATTTGGCCAAAAACCAAACAGAATAATCCCAAAGTCTAACACATGGTATAGGAATGGAGTAGCTGGGGCTGCTGGAGTAGCTGGGGTAGCTGAAGTAGCTGGGGTAGCTGGAGTAGCTGGACAGAGTAAGAAAGGAGAGAGATGTTTTAGGTCTGTGCTGTTTCGTGCAGTAGCCACGAGCCACAAGTGACTTTGCACATTTAAAATGTTGTCAGTGGGGCTAGCGAGGTAGTTCAGTGGTTAAGAACACTTGTTCTTTCGGAGGATCCAGGTTTGGTTTCCAGGACCCACACGGCAGCTCAGCCCAGTGTGCAGCTCCAGGTCCAGGGATCTGCAGGTACCAGGTGCATACATAGTGGACATAATACATGCAGGCAAAACATTTACACACATGAAGAGAACCTAAAAATATCCCCATCACTAGTCCAAATTGAAGTGCGCTTTAAGAGATGGTTAGTTAGCCTTACTGCGGAAAAACAAATGAATGCAAATTATCTCCTTAATCGTTTCTTTAAAGAATGGCTCAGGGGAGAAGAGCGCCTGCTGTGTGTGCAAGCACAAAGTCCTAAGTTTGAATCCGGCGCATCCACACAAAAGCCCAGCACGGCTGGGCACGCCTACAACCCCAGTATTAGGCAGTGGAGACAGGTAGGTTCCTAGAATTCGCTGCTAGTTGAAGCAGCTTCAGATTCAGTGAGAGACTCTGCCTCAGAAAGTAAGAAAGATGTACTAGAGGACTTGTGGTATCCGCCTCTGGCATCCGACATGCATGCAAATGGGCACACACACACGTGCACACACATGTGCACTTATCATGAACACAATTTTATACTCAATTCTGGGAAGAATTCTATTTTAGATATAGTGGACTAAACCAAAATATTACTGAATTATCTTTAACAGTGTAGACGTTGCTACCTAAAGCTCATGGTCTGTCCCATTTTATGCATTAGAGGACAGCGTAGCCAGGGACACGCTACATATGGAGGTGAGAACACACTAGAAGAGAAGGGCCAAGTGGAGGTCTAGGGGCCCTCCACGGACAGCGCCATCTGTGAAGAACCTGAGGTGAACAGGGCTTGAGGAGAGGTGAGGAGAGGCGGGATGCCTGGACAGATGGACAAGAGGCAGCAGAAGTGAGAGGGCCCCGAGGTAAGTAAGGGCTCTCTTCTCATGCAGAGTTTTAGCTTTTGTCCAAGTACAGATATGACCGCAAACTTGCAGCTTCTGTGCAGCAGTTACTCAAGCTTCAGTACTCCCCGTGGGTTCTCATAAAATAGTGCAGGTATTCTAGGGGTAGTGCATGCCCCTAGAATACCTCCATGCCAATGCAGTTTCAAACTGGAACATGCATTATTGAAGCCCACCCCCAAGGCCAAACATCCCCCATCTTGGCTACACTCCTTAAGCCCTCCAAACAGCATCCCCAACACTGGAGGGCTTAAAAGGCCGTCATGATCTCAGGAATTTGAATACTTGATCCCCAATTGGTGCTGTCTGTTTGGGGAGCCTTAGGAGGTGTGGCCAAGGGGAAGGAAGTTCATCACTGGGGGCAGAGGGTTCTGAAGTTTAAGAGCCTCTCACAACCCCTAGTTTGCTGTCTCTGCTTCCTGTTTTTGGTTCAAGATGTGAGCTTCTGCCTGCTGCTCTGGCCATGGCTGCCCGCTGCCAAGTTTCTCCACCCTATTAGTGATTCTCTGGAACTGGAACCCCACAACCAACCCTCCTGTCTTTAAGTGGCCTTGGTCAAGGTGTTTTATCACAGTGACAAGAAAGTAGCTGACACTGAAGGGGAGTCCAAGTTCACCTGTAATGTGTGTGATCGAGGAGAGAAAATATTACAATTCACCCCTCTTTACTCATGAGTGTATCGACTCCAAAATTTTCTCTTGGGCTACTTCCAGAAGAAGAATCCGGATATGGGTTTCTCCCTTCTCAATGGAGTACTAAGTATGTATCAAATCAGTTAATGGCCAAAACAACAAATACAGCGTGTTCTCATGCAGATCCTAGCTCTAACTTTTCTACAGACACACTACATGTGGATGCAGGGCATGAAAGTACACAGAGGAGAGGAGAGGTAAGGGGGAGGAGTAACAGAACTCATGTAACATGAATAGGGAAGGAATAATACCAGGACATAAGGATGCAAGCACAGACAGAAGGAGATGGTGGGAGGGAGGGAGGGAGGGAGGGAGGGAGGGAGGGAGGGAGGGAGGGACAGAGAGTATTGACTTAAAGTTATGTATGAAACTTCAATTTTAAATATTGGCAGGGAGACTTTGCTTACGCTTTTAAAATTATCCTAGGACACTGTCAAGATTGTGCTTAATCTAATTCAAACTCAAATCAGTCACTGAGACGCGAACACCACAACCAAGGCAGAGACCTTGTTGCATCTGAATCATTGAAAACTCGTGCGTGGCTGAGAGGCCTGGGCTGCAGGGCTCGAGTGGAGTTAGGAGCGAACCGGGTATATCCTTATTCTTTAAGGCTCCTTCATCTCTGATGTCACAGAGGGATGGGATTTACCTCCCTCTGGTGCTTACAATGCTGAACTCACAGTGCACAGACATATCTAGACCTCAGCTTTAGCCTTGTTGAGAATCTAACAAGTGAAAACTTCTGGATGGTGATGTGTTGAATGTGTCCCAAACACATCAGCATCTTGCCTTCTTAAAGCACAAGTCTCCACTTAAGCAAAGCAGAGTAGTAACAATCTAAACTGTAGAATACAAATATTAAAGTTCTAGGCAATCTCATTGTGAGATCAGTCAATACCCCCAAGGAAGGCTCAAATTCTATGCTGGCGCAATTAATTTCCCCTAGTTAGTTTCCTGGGGGCGGGGAACTATACATAGAAGAAAGAAGTATACCCAATAAGTTAAAAAGACTCCACTATCCACTATCCCATTAGTTAAAAAGACTCCACTATCCACTATCCCATTAGTTAAAAACACTCCAATATCCACTATCCCACTAGTTAAAAAGACTCCACTATCCACTATCCCACTAGTTAAAAAGACTCCACTATCCCATTAGTGACCTCTCTGGCAGGCTGATACTCTTACTGCAGGTTCCTGTATGCCGTGGAGATGAAGATAGAGATGGAGATGGAGATGGAGATGGAGATGGAGATGGAGATGGAGATGGAGATGGAGATGGAGATTGGGGGGTCATTTTAGCTCTAAGGCATCTATCTTCCCGACACACTAATTACAGAGCCTGAAAAGGCAGTCTCCAGAACCATGACATTCACTCACGGTAAGAGGAAAAGCTGTATGGCTGGGCCTACACTTCGGATGCAGTGATTGTTCCTAGAAATATCAGACCTTTGAGCTCAACCAACACATTTATAGATTTGTTTTTCCCCCAAGGTTTTAAGGATAGCAATGACATTGACAGAGGGGAAACTAGAGTGGAATTCAATCCACTTTACTCACAATCCTGATACTCAACAATCCACAACTTATGGGTAGTTTGAGAGATTCAGGAACAAAAAGTGATGGCTAATTTTGAGCTCTAGGCATGGATAAGAACGACGACGACGATGACGACTGAAAAGCAGCAGCCTTGCGGAGGCTGGTTCATGACGCCTACTTAAAACGCAACCAGACTGAGGTCTGCGGGATTAAGTCACTTGCCAAACAGTGAGTGACCCAGTGTAGAGCAGCTCACGTGCGTGCCCTTTCTCCCACACTTCACATGTGCACGGCTGTGAGTTAAAGCCAAGTCCCAACACTTTCAGCATTGTGAAAGAAAGCCTTAGTGGAATTTCCCAAGCATATTACATGATGTGTTTCCTCCTACTGTTATTGATATAAAATTGTATTAATTATGCTTGTGAAAACATGAATAATTAACAAGGGAAGACACAGTAAGAAGCAAGCATTCACAATGGAAGAAAACCCCTACACCTACAGCAAGAAAAAGTTGTGTTTCTTGGCCGTCTTTCTCTTTTTGTGTGTGTTCTATGCAGGCACAGGGTTGTGGCGGCCAGAGCACGTGTGTCTCATTCTGTCCTCTGCCTCATTCATTTTAGACAGGCTTTGCTGCCTATCCAGAGCTAAGACAGGATCCAGTGCACTCCAGGAATCATTTTGGCTCCATCCTCCCTGGAGCTGGGGTTACAGGTCCTTGTGGACATACCTATCTTTTTACAAGGTGCTAGATATTTCAGCTTGGGTCCCCGTGCTATCTTAACTATGCCTCCATGTAAGAAATGGCCTAAGCATGCCAACCCTAAACTTGGTAGACATTTTCTCACACTCAAAACAAATACATACGTTTCTGGCTAACTAGTAACCAAATTCTAACCAACCAATCAACTTCTCCCCCAAACCCTTCCTGTTTTCTGTGATTTTCACCTCTTTCTTTCAAGAAACCAAGGAGTCCTAGGACCTCAGATTTCTTTCCCCCTATTGTCTAGTCTCAGATTCCACCTTAGTGAATCTGGGTCTGGCCTTATTGTGACATCAGTCAATACCACAAGCAAGGCTGGCTTAACTATACTGGTGTAACTAATTCCCCCTAGTAAGTTTCCTGGGGGGCGGGGTCTGGTGGGGGAGCTATACATAGAAGAAACAAATACAGCTTCTGGAGTCCCATCCGTTTTAGGTCTGATTCAAAATCTGATTACTTCTTGCTTTGATGTGGTTTATTTCAGGCCATCTATATTATAAAGTGCCAGCTCCTGCTGTCATGGATAGGAGTATTTATTTCTCATATACCAAGGGTCTGAAAGCAAACACTTTCAGTTACACTGAGGAATCAGACTCTCGGAGGGCAACTTTGCCCACAGACTAACTCCTCTTACAGTGGCAAAAAGCTGGTATAAAGAGGTCAAGTGTTGCCTGGAGACAACCAACTTTTAGCAGAAGATGACCTCTCTTCAAGTTTCTTTTTCAAATGCAGAGAACATTTCCTAAAGGGTCCCTAAAAGGCTGCCATTATATCTCCTTATATAGGGACCCTTTAGAAATGGGTTTTGGCTCCATTGTAAAGTAGATTCATCCTTGGGGCTGATAAGGCCTCTTATTCTGTATCCCAGGTACAAGAAGGAATCATGGTGGAAAAGCAGAATTCAGTAAGGATGGTTGTTTCAGGGACAGAATGCACACACAGTAGGTCGACAGTTAGTTGTCTCTCATATTCCCAGACTGAACCACTGAGCTCCACACTGTGCTCTAGGTTCTGGGGTTTCTCCATGCCTACCCATTCCATAGGCTTTCTTAGACAATTAATATATGATAAAACTGTGTAGTGTATCAATAGAGTGAAATATGACTTGGACATTTAAAGGAATCATTTACAGATATTTTCAACAAAGTTGATTAATTAAAAGTTATTCGCCGGGCAGCGGTGGCACACGCTTTTAATCCCAGCACTTGGGAGGCAGAGGCAGGCGGATTTCTGAGTTCGAGGCCAGCCTGGTCTTCAGAGTGAGTTCCAGGACAGCCAGGGCTACACAGAGAAACCCTGCCTCAGAAAAAAAAAAAAAAAAAGAAGAAGAAGTTATTCAACGTGAATTTTCACGTGGCAAGCACTTTGGAAGCATCTTCTCTAGAGTTTTCGACATTTGTCAAATATTTAAGGCATTACTGCTATGTGAAATCTGATATAAGTGAAGCGACCACAGAAGTTATTTTCCAGTCAAGCAGTTGAAAGTTGACCGCAGGACCTTTCTTGTGTTGAGTGAGGAAGGATGTATTGAAGGAGGTGTTCATCTATTGAACAAAGGGCTTTTCTCTGCTGTGAGTCTCCTTGTGTTATAAAAATGAGTTTATTCCCCAAATTCATCACTTACCCACATTTCTATGGTGCGGCTTTTTCTCAGGTCTAACAAATGGATGTTTTAGGGATTAAAGTTTAATTAGAACTGTTGCATGATCGAGACCGTTCCCCACTGTGACGTTAGAGGAGTCTGGCAGGTATGTATTTGCAATAGAAGGTTTTTCCTATATTCATCATACTTAGAAGACCGTGACCCCGTGTGAGATCTCAGGCATAGAAGCCTGGAGGTGTGCTAAATAATTTTGTGTACACATACACACACTCCTACACACACACTCACACACACAGAGGCTGTTCTTTGCTGTGAAACTGCTCATACTGAACAAATTCATTTTCTGTGACTGAAAATTATTCCACATTTGTCCAGTCTTCTGGCTTGTTACACTATGGGCAAGTACGGGGCTGGCTGAGCCCTTCTGGAACGTCGCTGATACGCGGGACTACAGCTCCCCCAAATTGAAGGCTGGCCTTTTCCCCTTCCAAAGGTTGCCTTATGACTACTAAAACCTTAACAAGCACCTCCTACATATTAGATGTTTCTTGCCCCAGTGGGTTCTCCAGGCTGGATAACCGGTTAATTTTTTTTTTAAATTTTATGTCTAACAATCTTATGGAGGTAAGCTTCAGGGGTGTGAGGATCTGTCGAAGATGAAGTCCGGGCTCCCATCTGTCACCCTCCACACCAACCACGGGAGCAAGCTTAGCCCACCACCATCATGCCCCTTGACCAAAGCTTTAGTCAACCAGGAATCCCTATTGGCATCTCTTGTCCCTGGGGTACCTGGTAAGGATTTGGAAATCGGAAGTCCCAGGGACAGCACAAGCGAGAAGTTCTCCAGCATCACGTTGTGGTACAGGAGCTTCTGGGCGTCATCCAGGAGACCCCACTCCTCCGCGGTGAAACGCAGGCACACGTCCTCCAGGCTCACGTAGCTCTCGCCTTGGTTCGCAGGGGCCTCCGCCATGAGGGTGGGTGAGCGTGTAGCCAGCCGTTCAACGGGTCCTCAACCTCGGTTGATCTCTGCAAGAGACGAGCAAAGACGACACAGTGGGCATCCGCGACACGACGCGTCAGGATGACACTCTGAACGTCACCAAGGGACGAGGGACGCGGAGGACCCACCTGGGAGGTCACCTGCGACGGGTCACACGGCCACCCGCTGCAGAAGCCGCCCACGGACAGACCCCCCAGCCGAAGCCTGCCTTTAACGGTCACTCTGTGGTGACGTCACCGGAAATGCCGCCCCACCCCTGCCATACCCTGGAGCAGCAGCCAAGTTTGCATGAGGCTTCAGGGAAAAACTGACTGGAGACATTACAAAGCCCAGAGGTCTCAGCTTCTGGTCCAGTCGCATCCATTCTAACTGTTGGTTAGCTGAGACGGTTGCTAGGTGTAATCATACTTACTCTGCAAGTAATATTTCCTACATTGCAATATCAGAAACTATCCACTTTTTAGAAGACCCTTACTGCCTGGACTAGAACCTTTAGGATACTGTTCATTAATATGGGGAATATGAGGCGTTTTCTATTTTTATTTCTTACTCTCATTGATTCTATAAGTCAATGGGACTAAGTATGATATTTCCCTACGTACGGGGGCATTTTAAAACTTCAGTGGTTTACTTACTATAGGTATCTGTTATGCTTATGACAATTACATTTGGGAAAATTTATTACTTCTAAGCAAGGTCTTAGTAGGACAAACTAACCTCCAACTCCTTGCAATCCTCCTGCCTCTGCCCTCCTGAGTGCAGATTAAGGGTGTGAGCCAGTCACACCAGGCTGGGAAGGATTTTTAAAATGATAATTAGTTGCCTAATACTACTAAGCAGTATGTCGACACCATTTCGGTTGACCTCATTTTTCTCATTTTAGGCGTTGTTTTAGTTAAATGTCTAGAATAATGGAACTCATTGGCATTTCCATTCATGTATGTGTTGTGATGTATTTTAAATATATCCCTGCATTACTTTCTTTTGTCCCTGTTGTAGTGTTCTATTGTTGTGAAGGGACACCAGGACCACAGAAACTCTTACAAAAGAAAGCATTTAATTAGAGCTTGCTTACAGTTTCAGAGGTTTAGACCATTGGTTTCATGGCAGAGAACATGGCAACACACAGGAAAACCTGGGGCGGGAGAAATGGCTGAGATCTCTGCGTCCTGATTGGCGGGCAACAGGAAACCCCCAAAGCCCAGCCTTAGTGACACACCTCCTCCAACAAGGCTCCGCCTACTTCAACAAGGCCCCGCCTCCTAATCCCTGCTGAGTACCACTATGCCCTAATGACCGAGTATTCAAATATACAAACCACCACAGTCCCCTACAACTGTGGTTCCTTCACTTTTCCCAAATAGTCTCCCTTCTACTTCCATATTGTTATTATTATTTATTATTATTATTATTATTAATTTTCTTTTTATTTTAATTTCTTAAATTTTTATTATACCCAGATTCTGCATGTGAGAGCAATTGTGTCTTTGTCTTTCTGTTTTGGCTTATATGTCTTTAGACGATGATTTCCAGTTTCAACCATTTTCCTACAAGTGGAATAATTTTGGTCTTTTTAATGGCTGAGTAAAACTCTGTTGTATTCAAGCTGTACCAGCAGGGTATTGAGAACCAAGGCTTAAGTGAAGTCACATGATTCAGTATGGACAAGCACTGCCAGAAACACCTCATTTTTATTCTTTTATTATTATTATTATTTTGCCACACTCACACGTGACTCCATATGGACCCACAGTTGAAGCTGTGCTCTGCTCTGTTCCACTAGTTTCTTTGTTTTGTCAGCGCCATATTGTCTGTTCCTGTTTTTATTCCTACATCTCTGCACTATAATGTTAAATTGTGTGCTATAACATCACAGGTATAACTTGGCGCATTCACTATCCTTTGTGTTTCTATTTGAATTTTAGTATTTTTTTCTTTTTCTGAAAGAATGGCATTGGATTTTAATGGACATTACATGGATCCATAGATTGTGCCTTGTAATATTATCATTTTCATACGAGCCTTTCTATCTTCTAGGGTCTTCTTCAATTTCTTTTTTCACCATTTTGAAATTGTGGTTGTCAAGGCCTTTCACAGCCTCATGTATTCCTAAGTATTTTGTTGAGTGTGTGTGTGTGTGTGTGTGTGTGTGTTTGTGTGTGTGTGTGTGTGTGTGTGTGTGTGTGTGAAAGAGAGAGAGAGAGAGAGAGAGAGAGAGAGAGAGAGAGAGGTTAATGGATCTCTTTACTGATTTTCTCCACAACATGTTATTAACAGGAAAGCTTGCTGATTTTTATATGTTGATTCCGTGTCCTGATGTTTCCTGGGAGTGTTTATTAGGACCAAGAGTCTTTGGGTAGGTTGTTTGGGATCTTTTAAGCCTAAGATTCATCACTTACAGATAGGGATAGCATTGGTTTTTTCTCTTTTCTAAATCAGTTTTGCTTGTTTCTCCTGCCTTGTTGCTCTTGGCTAGGGTTTCAAGCACCATTGTGGGTGAGAGCAGAGTGGGGGACACCCTCTTTTATCCCTAACTTTTTTTTTTTGATTTTTTTTTATTGTATATATTCTATATTTACAATTCATTTCCATTTTTCTGGTTCCCCACCCCCAAAGGCCCCACATGTCCTTTTCCCTCCCCCTGCTCCCGCATCCACCCCCCCCCACTTTACTGTTCTTGTACTCTCCCACAATGATGTTTTGGTCCATTCTAGCACCAGTGTCCACTCCTTTCTTCTTGTGAGACATCACTTGATATGTGATTTGTGTCTTTGGTGTTCCAAGCTTCTAGGCTAATATCCACTTATCAGTGACTGTATACCATGGGTATTCTTTTGAGACTGGGTCACTATCCCTAACTTTTGAGGACATGTTTCTGGGTTTAATTTCCCCAGAGGCTTTATTATGAAAGGATTATTTAATGTTGTCAAATGCCTTCCCTGCATTTATCCAAATGATTGTATGATTTTTTCCCCTTGATTATATACATACACACACTCTCTCTTTATTACATCCACTTAGTTGTATGTATGTCCAGAAATCCTGTGTCCCTGGAATGAAAGCTAGGTAATGCCATATGAAGTTCTTCATGTGTGCTATTAAATTTGGCTTGCAAATATTTCATTGAAGGCTTTTCTCTATATATTCATTTAAGAATTCGGACTATAGGTTTGCTGAATGTTTCTTATGTTTTGCTCTATGTTTATTTGGTTTGGGGTAGTGCTAGGCTGGTGGAATGAATCTGTAAGTGTTCGTTCCATTTATGTGTTATGGAATAGTTTGCACAGTCCAGATGCTCTTCTGTGAAGTGAAAGGTGAACTCATCACCTGATTATGGGCCTTCTTTACTGAGAGATCATTATTACTTCAATGTCATTGCTCGTTAGAGAAGCGTTTAGGTTTTCTATATCCTCTTTGTTCAGTTTTGGAAAGTCTCATGTGCTCCAATTTTTTCCCAAGTTTATTGGTATGGATGTTTTCAAGACTCCTTTGTTTAACATTGGTGGAAAGAATTCCTTAATGATCTCTGGTTCCCAGAGGTGTCTGCCATAACACCTCCTTTGTGTGTAAAGTGGCTCTTCACCCTTTCATTTGGTTATTATGGCTAAGAGTCTTCTTAATAAGCAGCCCTCTTTTGAGAGCAACTTGCACAGTACTTACGACATAGGAAGAACAACTTCTACAATAGCTATAACCAAACAAGTCAAATACAATGAAACTCTATTTTAATTAACTTAACTAATGTAATACAATAAAATTCAATTAGAGACAACTGCTATACCATAGATAACCATAAGAAAAAAGTGGTAAAAAAAAAGGAATATAGAATGATCTATGAATTTAATTAATTTGGTTTAAAGAAATAGAACTAAGAGGATTGGCCGAGGGAGGGGAATAAGAAACAAGGCTAAGAGAAACAAAAAGGAGGTGAGGGAAAGAAAACAAAGCAAGATTGAAGATATCTGATTATCAAAGAAAACATATATTAATACAGTTAGGCAAAAGTACAAAGGAATAAAAAAAATTACAACAAAATGAGATGGTAAAACCAATAGTAAAAACAGAGTTAAAAAAAAAAACAGGGGGCTTTTTGTTTTGTTTATGGAGCTGCCCCTTTCTGAGTCTTCCGGTGTTCGAACCCACAAGGTCCAGTAGGGCTGTACTGTATAGCACTAGGGAAGCCTCAGTTATAGCTCTGAAGGGTCTAAGTTCCTGGGTCTAAGAGTGTCAGGGGAGAAAACTGAGCATTAAGCTTCCTAATGGAGAGGGAAAATCAAGGGAACCCGACATTTTGCTTTCTGTTTTCAGTAGTGTACTGGCTGGTTTTGTGTGTCAACTTGACACAGGCTGGAGTTATCACAGAGAAAGGAGTTTCAGGTGGGGAAGTGCCTCCATGAGATCCAGCTGTGGGGCATTTTCTCAGTTAGTGATCAAGGGTGGAGGGCCCCTTGTGGGTGGTGCCATCCCTGGGCTGGTATTCTTGGGTTCTATAAGAGAACAGGCTGAGCAAACTAGGGGAAGCAAGCCAGTAAGAAACATCCCTCCATGGCCTCTGTATCAGCTCCTGCTTCCTGACCTGCTTGAGTTCCAGTCCTGACTTCCTTTAGTGATGAACAGCAGTGTGGAAGTGTAAGCTCAATAAACCCTTTCCTCCCCAACTTGCTTCTTGGTTATGATGTTTGTGCAGGAATGAAACCCTGACTAAGACAAGTATTCTATCTCTAACCTAGTAGCAAGCCCATATAATCATCTCTAAGAGAGGCGGCTTGAGCAGTCTAAGCAACCCCTAGTCTTGGGTGTATAGCTTTCAGTCCCATACAGCAGCAGACTGTGTGTAGCAGTGACCAGTCTGACAGCTACCAACTTAGAGGTCTCAGTCTCTGCAGGAATCCACAAGGGATAGGCCTCACTTCTGACAAGAAAGTTATGGGCCGCCGCCACTCGTTCCAAAGCTCAAACTCTTGGCTACTAAACTTTCTTGGGGGCATCTGTGTAGGTCTGACCCTTCTTCCCAAGTACAATATCCAATCAGACTACTGCATCTATGGTGGTGGTGGGGGTACCCTGAATTGCTTCCAGGACCCCAGATAGCTCAGTCTCAAGCAATGGTCCGTATCTGAAGATGGTGTTTGACTGTAGAATTCTGAGATATCAATGAGCAATACAACAAGTTTCTTCTCCAATACTGGCTTGGTATTCAGCAAGAGTCACTGTGGAACCTAATGCTTCCACTAAGCTTAAGTCTTGTGAGAATTGTGTGTGTGTGTGTGTGTGTGTGTGTGTGCGCGCGCGCGCCAGGGGGTGGGGTAGGGAGGTTCTATTCTATTCTATTCTATTCTATTCTATTCTATTCTATTCTATTCTATTCTATTCTATTCTATTCTATTCTATTCTCACAAGGCCTGCCTGGCTTAAGGTTTGAGTGTCAGCTTCTCCTGCCCTGACATGAGGGCAGCCACTCTGGACTGCAGTCTTTTTGTTGGCCTCTCCTTTCTGTTTCTCCATGGTATGACCTGCCTTGTTACCTTTTGTTCTCTTCTGCCAGTGGGGTAATGTGCTGATGCCACAGTAAGGTTTGTAACCACATGTCACAAAGTGGCACGGATACCCAGGCATAACACTGATGAACCAAAACAGAAAAGAATCTATCACCATCCCTGAGTCCTCATATTACCTCCCCTTTCCTCTGAATATGGTTTTTCTGCTGCTCTCCTTACTTACTGGGATTAGAAAAGGAAAATTCTGCCATCTTACCTCAGAAGCCTCCATTTATTTTTAATCACTATTCATATGTCTCTCCCAAAAATTGGCCCATTATCATCGCTGGCATCAACCCACATTGGCAAACACAACCATCATCCAATCAGTCCAATGGTTAACTAAGAATAAACATCCCAAAACAGTATTCTGAGGTATAAGCATGTGCCTTATGCTACGTTGCTAAAGACAATATTTATTTTTAAAGCATTTATAATAATTGACAAAGTAGTAATATTCAGACACTAAGATGGATTCAGTCTTATGGAAAAATAACCCTTAAGTAGAGCCTTCTGAGGGAGAACAATGAAGACTGTGGGTGGACCAAAAATTTCTTCCCATTACAATTTAGACTTCAACAGTATTTCTCATATGTTTGAGCTCTTAACAGCTCACAAATTGGAACACTTACTTCTGGTTAAATACAAAAAAGTAAATGATGCCTTTATCTCCTTTCTCTCCTTAAAAATCCTATTAAAATGGCAAAACTTATACTTGAAGCTACCTTTTAAGAGTAAGCTTTTATATGCCAGGCTTCATTTAATAGCTGAGATTTGCTCTAATTCAAAAATTCTTCCAAAAATGTTTTAAAGGAATGCTGGGAATAGAGATTGTCCCAGAAATTTCACTCGCATCCCAGTGGACTGGAAGAGGGTAATGGCCAGTGCTTCTTCATGATGGCGGAAGCTTGGTTGAGGCTCACCTGTTAGAGACAGACATTGTGGGAAGGAGTGAGTCAGCATGGAAGAGATGGCTTCTCATGGTACAGTCTTGGGCATAAAACAAGACAGAGAATTCCAGAAAAGATACAAGAATAGAAATTACCCACTTAAAATAAAAAGAACTGGACAGGACTAGCAGTTACTAGCCGTTAGAAGTATTAGAGAATTTTAACCTTTCAACCGGTGAATGGAGAAGAAATAGTTATTTCCTTAATGATACAAATTTATCAGAGTTGGCTTGTTTCCCTTGTTTTGTCAAGCTGTATGCTTCCTTCACATTGGGAACTTCCTTGGTGTGTGTGTGTGTGTGTGTGTGTGTGTGTGTGTGTGTGTTACTAATTAATGTTTAAAAACGAGATCTTAACCAGCATATGTTGAAACACCGTGATTACCAGATGACACTCACTATAAACAGGACCAGAGTCAGCTGCTTTGGGTGAAAGACCTGCATAGCCACATATGAAAATTTCTTCTTAGGTAGCATCCATTTTCTTCACAAAGGAAACACTCTTTCTGTTTGAGAAGTAAATAGTTGGTAGATAAGAGTAAAATGGAGGATGATGGAGGCTCCTCCCATTCACTGAGGGGCCTGTGGCACCTGCACGTGACCAATGCAGTGCCATCCATTTTGGGACCTACCTACTTAATGATTCCCCGCTCAACACTGTTTAAAAAAAAAACAAAACTTATTTTACCTATCTTTGGTAAGAAGCAGAATAATCAGATCGGTTATGTAGAACCAATAGAAATGCACAGAGTTTTTTTTTCAACATCTATACTTCAACTTATGGGGAGGTCACAATTTCTTCTTACTTAACTGTCAACCCATGATTCTTTCCACTATGTGACACAGAATGAGATGGAAACTATTGCTGATCTACAAAGCGGAATCTAATAGAAAAGAGGAGGAACCAGTAAAGGTCACACATTTCGAATAGAAATTATATAGAGAAATATAAAGTAAACACTGAAGATTGTTGACACGGATACAATAAGATATAGCCAACAGTCTTAATATTAACAGTCACTGTCATAATTTTACGAAGCATCTATTAAATATGAAGTCTGTTAACAGGTATTAAAATGATGGCTCGTGCCCATAAACAGCTTTTATGTTCTTAAGATGTGCTTAGTGCTGAATTTCAGAGGACAGAAAGAATTGTTGGGAGACAGGAAAAAGGAAGACGGAAAGATTGACTGATTATGACTTTCCTATAAAGTGTAGCACAAAAGCTCTCTCTCCCCAAGGTAATTAGGGAAATTATGAGACGCAGAATTAGAAAATAATTCAACATTTCTTAGCAAACATATTCATAATGGTCCACATTCTTTCAACCCAATTTCTCTTCTTCCTAATCAATGTTGTCCAAATCTTTTTATAGATCACTTTTGTGTAAAGATGAAACATTTTTGTTTCTATGTTAATGTCACTGATCACAAATGCTTCCTCATGTAATAATGTGGAATGATGTTGTATTCTTTGTCTCTCATCCCATTTGAAGTTAAAAATCATTTGTAAAGCCTTCCCTTTCCTTCCAAGCATTCTATTTATTTTCTGGTCTTGCCTTTTCAACTTTATGTCAATATCCTTTTCTGTGTCTTAGTTATTATCACTTTCCTTATTAGTTTAAAAACCAATGTCATCTTTATATCAGCCCAAAGGTTTTCTTCCAGTTGAAGTACAAAATTAGATTGAATTTTCCCCAGAATCTTTAAAAACAGAAATGCTAATAGCAGAATTATATATCCAATATACCATCTTTTTTTTTTTTTTTTTTTTTTTTTTTTTTTTTTTTTGGTTTTTCGAGACAGGGTTTCTCTGTGTAGCCCTAGCTGTCCTGGAACTCACTCTGTAGACCAGGCTGGCCTCGAACTCAGAAATCCGCCTGCCTTTGCCTCCCAAGTGCTGGGATTAAAGGCGTGTGCCACCACGCCCAGCCCAATATACTATCTTTAAAAAGTTTAAAACTATTATAAAGAACCTATCTGGACTATGTGGTTTAAAACAAGATGTAAATTATTGCTACTATGCAGAATAGCATTTAGTTGGGGGGGAATGAACCAATAAAGATCATACGTAGATCAATTGTATTGAAAAATGTGGCATAGAAGATAAACTCTAATCTAGATATTAAGAAGAGAACATGTGTAGGAACAGCTTATTTGAAACACACATGTGTGTGTCTACATATACCAGCTGTGACATTACAACATGGATATGAGTTTTTTTTCTTCTTCTTTAATTTCACCTCATCTATGACGTTTCCTTTACTTCTCTGTGTTCTTTCCTGGTGTTTCCCCCCTTACACACTTCTCAGTTTCTTCATTTCTACTCACTCCCTTCATCATTTAATGAAGAATTCCTTAGCTCTGTATGGTACAACAGAGAACATTCCTTTCTCTCTTATGATGGTCCTTTCCTTTTGAAGAACCTTTTCTGCTCCTACGTGTGGATACTTCTGCTGAGTCCCAGGTTCAGTGGACAGCAACTCTTGCTTCCCTTAAAGAATACCAGTTCCTCATGGAAAATATGAAAGGTTGACATCATGGTTATTTGGAAGAAAACTGATAGGTAATAGCAATGAATTTATTGGCCCATCCCTGTCACTAGCTTATGACAGTTAGTTTATGGCTTTAGACCAAGATGACAAACTTTTCTATGTAAGATGTAGGAGTTTGTGCATGCTAAATAATGCCACCACAAAGTATGTTTACTTTCTAACCCTGAAGACTATGACTCTTACATTATATGGCATTAAGAACTTCACAAATACATTTAAGTTAAGAAAGTTGACATGAAAAACTATTCTTGACTGATTGAGAGGGTCAGTATAGTTACAACTGTAGTTATAAAATGTACTCACAGGGAGTCAGTGTTGAATGTGATAGGGGAAGGGATGAGTAGGGGAAGGGATGGGATAGGAGAAGCAGAGACTGGAGTGCTAGGACTTGAAGACAGAAAGAGCTGGGCACAAGCCAATACCGACACACTCAAGAAGCTGAAAAGGGCAGAGTCCCCCATCAGATCCTCCAGAAGGAATAAGCTTAGTGACAACTTGATTTCAGCCCAGTGACGTGACCTTGGACACATGACCTACACAACTGTAACAGTGTATTCTGGTGGTTTTAAGACATCAAGTACTTTATTATATCAGCAACAAGAAGCTAGCACAAAGTTGTAGTAAGTGACTTCTATGTTTGTCTTGAACTCTATAATTGCTAGTTCACAGTGAGGACCAGGAAATCAGTGATCTCTTCTCAGCTAATATACCTCTCGATTCAGAACTCATTGTAGGGAAGGTCATGATGACACACAGTCTGTGAGGGCCTCAGCTTCTTTTTTTTTACTTTCACAGCATTTTAAAATACTGTAGCCTTCCTCGGTTTCACTTTCCCCTGAATTCCATGGACAGATTGGAAAATTTAAACACGTCTTACTTTTACAATTTTTTCCAGTCAGAAGATCAAAAGTTAACTTCGGAGCTTAAAGAGATTTCTTTAAATGCCATGTGTTGTAATTTATAAGAAGATCATAATCCCTTCTGATTTACTAGCTCCCCATAATTCTTTCTGTTCTTTGAAATTCAGGATTAGGCACATTTTAAGAACATAAGAGCTGTTTAGGGGTGTCAAGAGCAATCATTGATAAAGCCTCCTTATTCCCTTGATCCAAACCAAATCCTAATTAATGAAAGTGCTTCAGTGCCTGAACAAGGCAGTTTATTCCACCTGGCTATATTAAACTGTATTCCATCTTGGATTGAATGCAAAACCGAGAGGTGAAGTCAATTCACTCCAGAAATAACCTTCCAGCAGTAAAATGCCTGGCTCTCTGCTTATTTCTTTAATCACAAGGGCTACTTAGACAAAAACCTTTCATTTGGAAAGATGGAGGTTCATAAAATGAATAGGCAATACGAAAGTGGGGGCTGGGAGAGAGAGAGAGAGAGAGAGAGAGAGAGAGAGAGAGAGAGAGAATGTGTATGTGTGCTCGCACGCATGCTTATTTTCAGATGGGCAAATAGGCTAAATTCTCATAGTATGTCTGTGAAGAATCACAAAGAGAAAGAAGCAGATGATGATAAACCTGAGGTTTGTTGTATCGGCACTCACATGATCTACCATATTCAGTGGAAGACCTCTGCCTTGGCTGGACAGAGGCATATGACCCCAGAAACAAACATATCCTTACTCTGAGGGTAGGGGATCTGTGTGTAGTAGTTGCTTGGATGGAGACACAAGCAGATGTTGATATCTACAGAAGAAAAACCTGCCACTTCCTCTGTCTGTGAACGAATATCTGTGGTATGGTCCTGCATGTAAGCTTTATAGACTGATCCCGGGTCACCCACACATACCGATATCTCCTTTGGCTGCTGATCTCCCAGGGACACAGTTCACAGGCAACAAGTGTTTTCTAGTCTGTTCTCCATGTTTGGGACATGAGTCAGGGCAACGCAACCCCAATGCCAAGATTTGGGATCGATATGTTTATGCTGCTGCTCCCAGTTCCCATTCAACAAATCACAATGGCACTGCTATATGAATATTTTTGGAAAAGGCCTCGGGAAAAGAGCTATTGCTCCAAAAGCATTGGTGTCTGAAACAGAGTAAGGAGTGTCTAGTTCATTTAAGAACAACAACAAAGTCCTACTGAATTCAGTTCATTCTGTGTACAATGAAGTACATGTGCTGTCTGCCAAGAACAAATGTAGCAAGTGGATATTATATGTGTATCAACAAAGTTATTGGAACTCTGAATCATTCTACCACACTTTAATGCATTAAAAGGGAAATCAAAGCAGTTGTTCCATCGGAGTGTTTTAAAGATGGAAAGGCCCAGAGTGGAAAGAGAAACCCCCAGGCTAGGTTTCATTCTTGGCAGAACAGTCTCTGGCTATTGGCTAATTTTCTAAAATTAAGTGTTCCTTGCTTCCATCCTTAATTATTTGGATGATTCACACTCTAGAGAAAACAAGTGTGTCATCTCAGCGTCTGTCATCCAGTGGGACACGCGACCCACAGCCGCAAGCACTTCTTTACTTTCACAGGAGGCACGCACTGAAGCCAGAGTAAGTCCAAGTTCTGATCTTCTCCTCGGCATCCTGTATGCTACCCATGGGGCAAGCAGGCTGGGCTTTCCGAGCCTCCGTCTCCTCATCCACAAATAAGAGAATAACAGTACTTACCAGTGATGCCAAATGAGACTCGATGTGTCATCCATTCCGCCATCTGTAGACACTACCAAGGCAACAGCTTTTATACAGGGAAAAGCACTATTACTGATGCAATGGATATATGAAATACCCTTTAGAGTATTAGAAATTCCTTGAATTCAATTCCTTGGATTGTATATATATATATTCCATAATACATATGTACATCATGTTATCCCTTTTGGAGGTTGGCAGAATGTGTTCCTAGTAGGAACTAAGTAGGTATTTGTTCATTTGGCTTAAGCTTGGATTTTTCTCTAGAATAAAGTCCCACCTAGCTTTCCCCACACTTCCGTGCCCTGTACTGTGTTTAGTAATTTCATGGTTACCCCCTTGGATTAGTTTCCCAGTTAATGGCAGACAGATGAAGAAGGAGACATTGCATGTCAAAGGAGAAAACTTAGTGACACAGGCAGGCTTGTAGTGCCTAGTCAGGAAGCTGGGGTAGGGGGAATCGCATGTTCAAGGCTTGCCTGGGCTACAGTGTGAGTTCAAAGCTACCCTGAGCAACTTATCAAGACCCTAAAAACAGTAAAATTCAGGGTGGGAGATATAGGTTCGTGGTAGGGAGTTTGCATAGCATGTCCAGAGTGTAGGTTCAACACAGTACCGGAGGGCAGATGGGAACAAGTGAAAAGGGAAGGCGGCCATCATTCTTTCTTGGGTGCAGTGTGGGAAGGTAGCCATGATTCTCTGGTGCAATGTGAGGAAGCAGCCGTGGTTCTCTCTTTGGTGCAGTGTGGAGAGGCAGCCATGTTTCTCTGGTACAGTGTGGGAAGGCAGCCATGGTTCTCTGGTGCAGTGTGGGAAGGCAGCCATGTTTCTCTGGTGCAGTGTGGGAAGGCAGCCATGATTCTCTCTTGGGTGCAGTGTGGGGAGGCAGCCATGTTTCTCTGGTGCAGTGTGAGAAGGCAGCCATGGTTCTCTGGTGCAGTGTGGGGAGGCAGCCATGGGTCTCTCTTGGGTGCAGTGTGGGGAGGCAGCCATGTTTCTCTGGTGCAGTGTGAGGAAGCAGCCGCAGTTCTCTCTCTGGTGCAGTTGGGGAAATAAGTTCTCACAGCCATTTTCAAGATTAGGGAACCAAAATCAGTTGAGTAGCCATGCACATTGGACATGGATACAGTACTTGGTCCTGAAGGGTGCTACCGTATGTCACATCTCACAAGAAGCTGTCTCACAGGGTCAATATTAAGGTCATAAATGTATAACCTAGAAGACAGGTGTAAATGAGTGAAACAGGAAGATGTCAGAAAAAACAACAATAGAGATAAAGAGTGACGGCCAGAAGGGCGTGGGGATTTCTAAGCACAGAGGGTTTTTCAAGAAAAGAGGCGATTGGGCAGAGGACTCAGGACACACAGAGGAGAACCCACTGAACCACTTCTATTTCCTCTCTGTCCATGAGAGAGGGCGTCTTTAAACTGTGAACCATAACACAAGCAGTGGGACTCTGAGTTCCAAATGACAGTAGGAGCGGTGAGCACAGTGTGTCTGCCCTATTTATCTGAGGTCAAGGTTTATATTCAGATAGCCTCAAGGTTATGAAATGGTCCGCGTGTTTATCCAAAGGCCAACTTTAGTTATCCCCGCATTTATAGACATAGAGAAGATGCTGTGTGCCCATCTCTCTCCTACAGTGTGGCCAAGCCTCAGCCATGATTTCATTATATCATTCTCTCATACCTCTCCTGCCCTTCTGGGGCTCTGCACAGGTTCAGAATTCTTTTAAGCGTTCTTTTCTCCTTTCCATTCTTTTTCCTTTTATTCCGGAAATGGGCTCATTCAAATGGACTTTTATTTTTCCTTCTTCAAAAGCAAAGGAGTGAGGTATTTGAGACAATCTTAGAGAGAGCAGAATACCAGCAGCTGGAGGTGAGCAGCTGGAGGTGAGCAGCTGGAGGTGAGCAGCTGGCTGGAGGTGAGCAGCTGGAGGTAAGCAGCTGGAGGTGAGCAGTTGGAGGTGAGCAGCTGGAGGTGAGCAGCTGGCTGGAGGTGAGCAGCTGGCTGGAGGTGAGCAGCTGGAGGTGAGCAGCTGGAGGTGAGCAGCTGGAGGTGAGGTGGTAGTGATTAGAAGGGAACAAATAAGGAGAAATAACCCTGCTCTATAAAGGCCTAAAACACACTCCAGAGGCCTGTTGTTTGGCCGAACTTTTGCTGGGTAGGCACAGTGAACACGACCATTCATCCCAGGTTGGGAGCCCATCACCGGCCCAAGGACAGAGACCGCCACATTCCAACATGGTGAACTAGTGAGTTTTATTGGGTTACTCACAGGAATGTGGCTGAGGGGTCACTTACACAAGCAGAAAGGACCCAAAGACAGCCGTGTTAGCAAAGCCCACCAATCCAGCACGGGTGACAGTTCACAAAAGCTGGGAACCCAGAAGACACTGCGCAGCCTGCAGGCAGCTCAGCAGGTTGGAGACTGTCCTTTCCACGTGACTCTGCTCCAAATCTCCTTCAGGTGGCTCTGCAGGTTTCTGCTCCTTCCAGGTAGCTTGCCTGGTCTAAAAATCGTTGCGGCTTGGCGTATCTGAAAATGAGTCTTAGCAACTTAGCTTTGTTTACTTTGGGATGGAGGAGGTCTAGTGAATTTGGTCGGTTTCAGAGACTTCCTGAAGCTATTTTGAGTTGTTTACCTTCCTGCTCAAGAACTGTAGAATGAACTGTTTCAGTTTTGAGGGACACTGTGACAGAGGACGACATCTATTACATCCTTCCCTGCAGCTCTAGGAGGGTATAATTGGTGCCGTGCTCCAAGCTGATGAAGTATTTTTTCTTAGAGTCATAAAATATTTTCATCTATGCCATGTGAAGAAACTGTGGTTAGGGTTTTGAATTCATACCCCATACTTGGCATTTAAGATAGGTCTGGACATTTTACACCAAATAACAGTAACAGCAAACAGCATCTCAGTAAATAAGGAACATCATCCCGCCTTTTCTTTTTAGAGGTTTTGCTGATCGTAGACCAGAACAGAGATCCTCTAAGGACTTATCCCTTAAATAGACCCCAAAGAAAAGCATGGCAAGGAAAAAAAAAACACAAGTCTATGCTTTTTGGGAGAGGAGGAGGGGAGCTGTTTGCTTGTTAGATTGTTGTGTGTGATTAGGTATAATTCATAGTTTTAGTTATAAAAAGTTATGTAAAGACAATATCCAAAACAAACATCTTACCTTTTAGTAACAACACACTGTAGAGGACTCTTTGGAATTCCCTGAGGGCTCCAGGAACCCTGTCAATATGCAATGTCACCAATGGTGTCAGGATCTCACACAAAGCCTTCTCCTGAAATACAGCCACAATGGGGATCAAGCTTCGAACACTTGTACCCTCGGGGGAAACCAAACACAAACCGTAGTATGTAGTTACTCTGTCCTCGGCTCAGCCAGCTTGCCCCCCCTGCAGGGTAGGAAGAGGGGGCACCATCCCTCCCTGCAGCCCAGGTTTTTTGTTTTGTTTTAAAATAGAGATAGGGAAGGTTTTCCCAGACAAAGAGTCTCCCTTCTTTAGCAGAGTATTTCTTTCTTTCTTCATATGCAACCCTTACACACACCCCACGTCATGAGTGCAGCACTAAGGTTGGCTGTAGACCAGAGCACCTCACAGAGGAAGGCGAGAAAGGGCGGTTGGTTAAGACGCATTACTAGTCAGTTTCACAGTGTTATCTTCCTCTGGTGTCACCCCCCAACCCCCAAGCAGCACCCTTTCTCTGATCTTTCTTCTCCAGGCTCCTGTTGAGGGTGCGGCTTTCCCCGCTGATAGGCCTTCATGTTTGAAAGTCTCTCATCTCTGCAGGAACTGAGGCTTGTTCTGTTTGGATTTACATATCTGTTATATATCCTTGCTTTGTCAACGAATATATCTGTATTTGGCCAAATGTAGTTCTCTCTATGTGCGCGTTTATTTGCATGATCTGTAGAATGCCCGCCATCAAAAGTTATACTGAGACCTGCTTGGTAACTGAGAGTTTGCGTGTGCTTAAAAAGCACTTCTGTTCTCTAGTGGTTGGGTACTCTGTTATATAACTGTTCATTACTTCAAGTTTGTGAGTTTCGTTACTCAGATATTGCATATATTTGATTCATTGTTTAATAAGTCAGTAGCTACTGTTAAGGCTTTTCCACTGTGATAATAAATGCGACTCTTCTATATTACAGTTTCCTCAGCTTTTGCTTCGTACACTTTTGACATTACATTTATTATTATAATTTATTCCTGGTCATTTGCTTTCGTTGCCAACAGAAGCCATCAAGTTTATAAACCACTGGTGTAAAGGGATTCAATCCACTCTGTTCTGAGTGGCCTGATTTAATGAAAACAGTCTAAATATTTCATCGTTACTCGGTGGCATCTCCTCCTTCTCCTCCTACTTCTTCTTTTGGAACAGCGAGGCAATACTTAGAGATGAGAATATTTTTCTCTTTTGACAGGTAGGACTTTAGACTTGACGCTTCTTGACCGCAAGGGAATCAAACCAAACTGAACTGGTTGCTAAAACCCCAAGTTCTAAGTTTGAAAGCTATCAAGTTTTACTATAAAATAAAACCTAGGTTTCACTGCGGTCTTTGTGCTGCTTCTGTTTTGTTTCCTTTGTGGCACCAGAATAAACCAGTGGATGGCTGGACCGTCTGAATGTGTCGTCAGGGCTGGAACTACCCAGAGGGGCTCAGGGGGAGCTACGGAGCGGTTACAACATAGCGGAGGTTGAAGAACAGAGGATGAGTCATGAGTTTAGAAGCCCAAGATGTCCTTCTGTGGCAACGGAAGTCCATCAGTGACAGCCATCAGAGCAGGGACTTGAAAGGTGGGCTTGGCACAGCCAGGATTGGGTTCTGTCAAGAATAACACCCATTACAAAAGAAGCCCAGGGTAAGAAATAAAGTCGAAGTGCCAGGTTACCAAAGGCACCCATCTGGACATGAACAGCATTAGCCAACCAGGTGTGTACTGAGATTCATGTTCTCCTTTCCTTTGTCCCAGCATACTCTAGTTAACTTAGGCTCTAGTTAACAAATTTCAAAGACATTAGACAACATACTGTCATCGGTAAGAAAAAAAAATTACTCGTTTTTAGGTGCTTAAGTTCCTAGATCAAAAGTAGTTGAAGACATTTTATTAATGTCTTCCCAGGGTGAGAGTAGCTCGCTTCTGGCTAACGATCCTGTTACTGAACTCCCTGCACCGCCCACTGTCTCATCAGTCTTCACAGCGTGTGTTACAAGCTCGGCTTTCCCCAGGGGAAGAGAGTTCAGATCGCCACGCCCAGCGCCATGTGAGCTCAGCCCTTCCCTCCCAACCCTCTTGCAGCCGACTTCAAGGTGACTGAAGACCTGAAGATTTGTTGTCTCTCAGGGTTCCTTATAGCATTATTTCCTTGTAAGGCCTAGTTTCTACCAGGTAGACACAATCCTGTAAGCTCTAGAAGACAGAAGCTGAAGAGCAAAGCCAAAGTCTTTCCTCTGCCTTTGCTACCTACAGTAACATGTCTGCAGCAGTGGCATTGGTGGGGTGGAACTTCACAGTTTTGTTTTGCAATCTGTGTGTGTGTGTGTGTGTGTGTGTATGTGTGTGTGTGTGTGTGTGTGTGTTGTGTATATGGGTGTTGTGTGTGTATCTATGGTCTGTGTGTGGTGTATAGGTATATGTATGTGTGTGTGTGTGTGTGTGTGTGTGTGTTTGTGTGTGTGTGGCGTGTGTCTGTATATGTGGTGTGTCTGTGTATGTGGTATATCTGTATGTGTATGTGCATGTGTGTGTGTGTGTGTGTGTGTGTGTGTGTGTATGTGCGTGTACGTGCCCGCATGTGTGTATGTATGCTTTCCACAACAATGGTTGCAAGTCTCATGGCCAAATTGTCTTTTACTCCTTCCTAAAATTTGAAGGCCTAACCTCTAGTGATGATGAATGTGAACTTATTTAGAAATATTGTCCATGCAAGATAGTCACATCAAATTATTAAATGGGGCATAATTTAATACGACGGATATTCTTACGAAGATGAGAATTTAGGCACAGAGACTGACAGACTCACATATATATACACACACAGAGACTTACATACATGTATCCACACACAGACAGACAGACATGTACACACAGAGACAGGAATAAATCCAAGGGCAGTTGGTTCCTGGGGCAGGTCCTCTGTTTGGATTGTAGATAGCAGGTGGCAGGTGGTGGCCTCCCCTCATGGCCCTCAGAAGAAGCTAACCCAGCTGTATGTCAGTCCCTCTAGCCTTGAGAACTAGAGGCCATGCACTTCTGTTGTTAGGTGTCTTGCTAGGTGGCACATTGCCATAGTAACCCCAGAGATACAGTGCAGGCCTCGGAGTGATCCTCACTCTTGCAGGTGTTGAGAGGCAGAGGAGGGAGAGAGTAGTACCCACTAAGACAGCATACAGTGCAGCATCATGGCGTGTTCCAAGGCCAGAAGCCTCAGTTCTGTTTTATATTTCCCAACAGTCTCATCAATTTAGAGGCAGAGTACCAAGGTGTGGCAGGCCCTCAAAACTCCACCGCAGAGCCTGACCTTTCCCTAATGCGGTGTTATCATAGGTCCGGCATCCTCACTGTGGGATCCAACGACATTCCGAACATCCGCGCTATCCTTGTCCATGGAAGATGGATCACTGCGCGGTCTCCTCTCCCTTTTGAGCAATATGGTGTGAGTCACAAAGTGCAAACAAATCGAAACAGTCGTGAGGTCGTGGAGGGAGTAGAAACTGAGTCTCGAGTCACCTAAACACATTCTAGTTGGTCGATGTCTCTGTCATAGGAAGGAAGGGCGTTGCCTTTTACACAGTCGTGAGCTAGTTGTTCCTTCCAAGTAGGTGGGATGTGGGGCATTAGATAGTTAAGGGGCGCGGGGAGAGGAGGAGGAGATTTGAGTAGAAATTGCAAGTTTGGGGGACCACATTGAATTCTTGGTAGTCTTACAGATTTAGAAAGCCCCTGTCAGGGTGAAGCACTGTGAGATTTCAGAGGCGAGCAGCCGCTGGACCAGGCGTGAGTCTCTCTGGTTTATAGTCAGGGCTTCCTAAACAAAAGTGAAGGACGTACCAGATGAACTGCAGCCATAGTGTTGTCCACAGTAATTTAGAGTATTTTTGTTTGCTGGTTTGTTTTTTGTTGAAGGCCGTGGTGGTAGAGTGAGCGGAGGCCTTGCTTTTTTTTTTTTTTCTTTTTTTTACCTTTTAACAGATAAACTGAGTCTCGGAAAGGGTAAGTCAAGGGTGGTCTGGTTATTTGAAAGACAAGCAACCTGTGTAAGGGATACTTCTTTTCTTTGGCACCTTGTAAAGGTGTCTAAAGAGCCGTGTATTAGGCCAGGATAAATACATCCAGAGAAAAGCGGGGTAAGTCCTGCTGATGCCGGTAGCACTGACTGGAATGAACAAGGAACAGGACAAGGGGGGCACTGAGCCTTCCTGCCCTCGCGCCACCTCTGCACGCACTGTTGTAATCCCACGGGATGTAGGCCTCTGAGTATCCAAAGAGTCCATCCTGCCTGTTTGCCACTGTGTACCACTTACCTGGCGACTACAATCGCTCTTGTAGACACTTTGCTCAAAATAATATCCCGTGACAGGTACTACTGCTCATACGGTTGCAGACCTAAGTGGCTGAGGGTGGGGTGGGGCTGCTCTGCTAGCTTGAAGCAGGAGGCAGGAGTCAAGGCAAGGGAGCATTAAGCCATTACCTAACCTCCACTCCTGACCCCGCGCACCTGTAACCACGCTAAAACCGTGGACAGATGTGCCAAGCCACCTCGGCCGTGCACGCTCTGACAACAAAGTTAATTCCGATTCCTGTCAGTAGCCGTGGGGCATCTAAAGCAGGTGGAGGGGTAGACTGAGAAATTGAGTCATTTATTGAAAGACTAACCTAACGTGTATCGGGGTTAGGCAGGGAGGGCCCATCGCTGGGAAGCTCGGGGAAACGGTCACCTTTTCTCTCAGGCACTTTGCTTCAAGCACTCTCTACGTCACAGGTTTCTGAGCCACCGAGGACCACCCAGAAGGGCTGCAGGACAAATGGTCCAAAGTGGGATAGATACACTGTAGCTCTGAACGCAGGGTGCGCCTGCTTTTCTCCCCTCTCTCAGGAGTGCTGGGTTGGGTTTCCCTGACAGGTGTAGCTGGGTCACTGCCCGGCTCCAGGAAGAACAGTTGAGCCCAAGCCCTGGAACAATTATGCGACGAGGGAACACATGCAGTGGGACCCATGACTCAGCCGCTCAGTGTTCCCTGCAGCCGAGATTTGTACATTTGATCTACCCTCCCTTCGTGACGGCCATAAAAGCGCACTACGGCGTGACTCGCTTTCTTTCATTGCTTACCTTTCAATGGCACTAATTAACCTCAGCCAGCGGCTCTCTCCACATGACTGATTCAGGGACTGCTAACAGCAACAGGCTCCCAGAATAAACGGTGGGAGATGGGGGACAGGAAGCAGTTCGGCTCCCAAGCTCTGGGGTCCATCGGGAAGCAGGGCTTTCTTATTCTTTAGAGCTCTCTGCTGGCAAGCCTCGGATCTAAGGAGGTCGATCCGGAGTGAACGTCATCGCCATAGGGCGATGGTTGGCGGTAGAAAGAGAAAGACAAGCAATATAATAATAATAATAATAATAATAATGATAATAATAATAATAATAAGTGTTTCCTTGCTCTTCTTGGATTCTACAATAATCTATATTACCCGTTTGCCTTTAAACTGCATGTCTTTTCCCTCAAAATATTAAACATAGAATTACCGTATGATGCAGCAATTTAATTTCTTGGGTATCTACCCCAAAGGATTAAAAGCAGGTTTTGAAACAAATACCTGCATGTATGTATTCATAGAGGGCTACTGGTCGAAAATGCCAGAAAGGGAAAGGGTCAATGTCTCATTAGCAGAAGAGCGAATGGATAAACTGTGACGTATCCATATGGTGAATACATACCCAACCCTGAAAAAGAAATGGATCCTACGACCTGCTCTGCCCTGAGAAACTTCCGAAAATAGCGTGTGAAGTAAAAGGGCCAGATACACGGGTGACAGGTATTTCGCAGGGTGAAACACTCAGAACAAGCCAATCCGTAGAAACAGATGAAGGCTTCGCAAAGGCTGCAGGGAACGGGGCGATGCCTCTTCAGTGTGTGCAGGTCTCCTTTTGTCATGACGCTTCAGAACCACGTGAGGGAGAGGAGGGCTCAACCCTGCTGGTCAGTTTTGGGAGGGGGCAGTGTTGGACACTCTGGGAAGTGTTGATGTGACATGATCCCCCTGCCCCCATGTTTATAAAGTGAAAGCAGAGTGCAGTGTAGTGTAGGGGAATGCGGTGTATCTGTGTCTCTTCTCGATCAGCACAGTGCCTTGTGATGGAATCAGCAATGCGCATGCGCGAGTGAACGGCCAATCCCACTGGCCCTACCAAGCATCTCACCAAACCACAGCCCAGGGAACGGGCTTGCTGAGATCGATAACATTCATTGAGCTTGGTCCATGTGGTAACTAGCCTGATTGAGACATATTTTATCATGAATAGCTTTTTTTTTTTTAAAAAGCTTTTACTTCCTTTACTATTTTGTATGTTATGTGTTTGGGTGTTTTGCCTGCATATATGTCTGTATATGTGTGCACTCACATGCTTGGGTTCTCCAAGGATCCTGAAAGAGACTGGAAGGTGGAACTGGAGTTACGGATGGTTGTGAGCCACCATGTAGGTGCTAGAAATCAAACTGGTCCTCCGTAAGAGCAGCAAGTATTCATAAACACAGACCCATATCTCCAGCTCCCAAATATAGATATATTAGAACATGTAATAGATAAATATTTTCTTTGTCAACACATCTTACTAAGGCTGGAAAATGATTACCATATTATATACTTATGTTCTCAATAAGATGTATGTTTTATGGAATAATTTTAACGCACTAAATGAAATCACATACTTTCTATTCTTTTGCATAATGATGTTATATACACGCTGTACCATCCAGATGTGGCTACCCACAGCACTTACTAGCCAGTCAGGAATATGTGCTCCCAGTAAATGCCTGTCTATTCCCAGCTATGAGTGTTCCCAGCATAACACAGTGTACACAGTAGGCACTCAACAAGTAATTTCTTGACCAAAGGAAGAAGCTGATGAGTATATTTTTCCAGTACGCTTGAGAACATTGTTTTCTGCACCGACTAAAGTACTGTGGTGTCCTTTGGCCACATGGCCAATGGGCGGATTTTTCTGGAATGTATTGGTTTACAAATGTTTAACTATCAACTTACTTATCTGCCTACTCTGAGAATGAGATTCTACATGATTAAGAAAATGGCTTTGGAATTTGTACTAAGCCAACTTTGTACACAGTACAGAATGTTCTCCGATGCTGCAGCACTCATGAATAATAGAGCAGGCCACTTCCTGGATTCTGCAGCCTTGCGTGGCCTCTGTTCTCCTGCCCACAAACCTTTTGCCTGCTGACCTGGATCTGGATGCTTTCCTCCCCCAAGCGAGGTACCAGATCAACCCCAAGGGAGCCGCCTTTATCCTGAAACTTGGCTGGTGCTCATTGTCAACTCTTTCTACCCGATCACTGATATTGTATAAAAGGAACATAATTAACACCGCATACCACAAAGTGCCACCAGCAGAGCCGCTGACCAAAGCAGCAGTGTTCCACCGCAGCTGCTAATGCTGGGTTACTTCAGATGGTCAAGCTGAATCAACACAACCCACGGGAAGCTTGGGTCTACTTCCCAGCAGGCAGGAATGTGCAGTTGCAGCAGAAATGGAAAATTGCCTTGACCTTCCATGAATTGTGTTTGCTGTGCTGACTCAAAGCAGCATCTACAGAGCTATTTGTTTATATCCTTAAAAAGCAAACAACAACAACAACAGCACAACAACAGAAACCAGTGACGGACACATTCACAAATAGCACTGTGTGAATCAGAATTATCCACATGCGCATACCACCTGGATACATGGTCTGGATAAGAAGTTCAAACAGTGTAGATAGAAGGACACAGCATAAAAATGGTTGGATGGATGGGTGGATGGATGATGGATGGGTGGATGATGGATAGATAGGTAGATGGGATGCATGGATGGGTGGATGGTTAGGTATGTGGATGGTTATATGGATGGATGGGTGGGTGGGTAGATAGTTGGGTAGGTGAGTGGTTGGGTGGGTGGATAGATGTATAGATGGATGGATGGATGGATGGATGGATGGATGGATGGATAGGTGGGTAGGTAGATAGTTGGGTGGGTAGGTGGATGGATGGATGAATGCATGGATGGATGGATGGGTGGTTGGATGGATAGATGGATGGATAGGTGAATGGTGGGTAGATGGATGGGCAGTGGGTGGGCATAGATAGTTGGGTGGATGGATGGGTGGGTGAATGGATGGATGGATGGATGGATGGATGGATAGGACTCCTATTCCTGTTCTATAGCACTTCCTGCTCATGATACCTGACTTTATCATTTTAACGCACTTTAAACTCTCCCTCCTTCATCCCCACGCCATGTTGAGATGGTGTCATCTCACTGTGTAATGCAGACTGGTTGTGAACATGAACTCTCAATAGAGCCTCAGCTTCCTGAGTGCCAGGATTATAGGTGTGTAACATTTAAAAGAAACTTTTAATGACAGTATTAACAAAATGTTTGTTTCACTCAAAATGAATACATTTTCATGTATCAATATTTCTAAAATTGGGTTGCCTTACATTTGATCTTATCAAATTCGATGAAATACCATTTCCTCTTACTTTTTAAGGAAAAGGCTCTTACTTTGCATATTGTTCTGAACCGTGTCTACTCTGGCACAGCTTAAAGTTTTAAATGATACTTAAGTGCTCTCACCCCATCTCCGTTCCTATCGCTATGACATCCTTCTACCATAAAATAGTTACAGCTCTCATAGCTTCATATTACTTCTAAATTTATTCCTGACCTCTCACACTGTACCATAAACACAAAGATCCAAGTTCTCTGGAAGAGCTTCCTTCCCCCACTCCACCCCCAGATAAGATAAAGAATTTGGTTCAGGTTTTAGGAAAGATCCACATAATTTGTAGCTAATACCCATGAAGATATCCCTGCAGCCGCCAAGGACAATAGGTAAACCATTTAGTCGAATTATGTTTTGTTAAAGGCTATATGCAATTAAGCAAGTTCTACTACGTCAGAGATAGCTCCTGTAAATGAGAACTGTGGTCCGCGGGATATTTGTCCTGTATGGAGTGGGGACTCCTGGCCCACCGTTCTCTCAGCCGTCACCTTGTTCTCCACCTCTGGCCCCTTCCCATCTTCCCCTTAGTGTGTGTCCTGGATTCTCTGAAGAAGTCGCCAGCCACGCAGAAGCAGCATGGGAGGAGAGGAGGACTCTGACCTGGAGTTGGCGCTGGTTCAGAACATACCAAGAGAAGTAAGTCAGCTCTCAAGTGCCAAGAGGGCAGGCCAGGTCAGGAGTCCGCGAGTGTCTCCAGCACAACGGGGAAGTAACCACACACAGGTGACCTTGGGACAGCCTGCTCTGCGTATGAAGCAGGCCTCCCAAGACTGAGGACGCCTAGACTCCTTCTGCCTATTACACGGGCAGAGGCAGTCTGATGAGCCCAGCATCCCCAGGATGCAGCACTCAGCAGCTGGCTGGGCATTAGAGTGTCTTAAGCCAGGACAGGCGTGCCTGCAGTAACCACAGGTGCCGCCTGTTCCCATGGGATCCAGGACAAATGGGAACGAGTGCTGTGAGGAGCTGCGTGCCTGTGCCAGCGTTTTGGTCCCTCGCCCTCACAGAAATAAACAATTAAAAGCACAAGCAGGGGTTCCACTTAGTTTTGAATCATTTTTTTAAATGTTTGAATCAGTATTTTTATTTTCTGAGGATTGTGTACCTTTGATATACTTTCTAAATGTATTGGCAAAATGCTGTCCTTGGTTATCTAATATATATCTAATATATATGCTGGGTGTGTGGTAGTGTTCTCTTTTTTTACACTGCTAATGTTTTTCTTCTTCTTTATGTCTTTTTATAAATCTTGACACAAATGTCATTTCATCACTTTTAGAAACAAACTTTTCTTGATATGTGTTTTTGTACCTTTGAGTCTTTACTTAACTAAATTGTCTCCTTAATATCTTTTAGTCTGTTGAGTGAATTTTGACCTGTTACTTTTGAACATGGATATTTTGCTCTTTTCGTTCTTTGTAAAAAAAATTTTTAAGTTGTGTGTGGGTGCATGTGTGTGTTCTGTGTGTGTACCTATGTATGTGTGTGCCTGTATGTGTGCCTGTGTATATATGTGTCTGTGTGCCTTTCTATGTGTGTGTGTTTGTGTGTGTGCCCGTGTATGTGTGCCTGTGTGTGCCTTTGTGTTCTTGTGTCTCTGTGTATGCCTTTGTATATGTATCTGTGTGTGTATTGTGTGTCTGTGTACCTTTATGTGTGTGTATCTGTATGTGTGCCTGTGTGTCCCTTTGTGTGTGCCTCTGTGTGATATGTGTCTTTGTGTGTGCATGTGTGTCTGTGTGTCTGTGTGTATGCCTTTGTGTGTGTGTCTGTGTGTATGTATGGCTGTGTATGTGTGCCTGTATGTCTGTGTGTGCCTTTGTGTGTGTGCCTATGTGTCTATGTGTATCTCTGTGTGCCTTTGTGTGAGTGTGTGTCTGTGTGTCTGTGTGTCTGTGTGTGTGTGCCTGTGTGTGTGTGGAGGGTGGTTTTGTTTATGTACTTGAGCATGTGAACGTATAGGCAAAATGTGATTGTAAGTGCTTTTCTTGATTGCTCTTCATCTTGTTCTTTGAGACACGGTCTCTCACTGAGTCTGAAATCAATGACTGGTGAGACTGGATAGCCAGAGATCTCTGTGATTCTTCTGTCTCTATCCCTTGCACTAGGATTTCGAGTGGGAGCCATCACACTCCACTGTTTTCTGGTGCTGAGAATTCAAACCCAGTTCCTCGGGTTTGCACGCCAGGCACTTTCCCCACCGAGCTGCCTCCCCAAGCCCTGTCTTCTTTTAGCGAGAGAACATAAGGCTATGGACTGGGCTTTCACTACCACCTTAGTTTAACATAACGTCTTTGTCACTTGTTTTAAGAGTTTCCTAATTTATAATATTTTTCTTTGATTTAGAAATATTTTATCCTGAATGCTTAGAACATTTTCAGCTACTGAACTTAAGTGTATTTAAGTATAGATGTTAATAAGTGTGTTACTGAGTTTTTGAATATATCCCACCTGTGTTTCAAAATGTAACTTTTATGTCAAAAATGCACCAAAAGTCAGTCTTGTGCTTATACAAGCTTTTTAATAACATTAAGAGAATTTATTTTTATTTTTATTTATTTTTGCCAGTAAGATCTGCTTACAACTCTAGGGCATATACCCAAAGGATGCTTCCTCCTACCACAGAGATACTTGCTCCGACTTTGTTCACAGCTGCTGTATTCAAAATACCCAGAAATTGGAAACAGCCTAGATATAAATTAATGGATAAATGGATAAACAAAATATGACATATTTACACAATGGAATATTACTCACCTAGTAAAAGAAGTGAAATCATAAAATTCTCAGATAAATGGACGGGACTAGATAGAAATTCTGAGTAAGTTAACCCAGGCCCAGAAAGACAAATATAATATAGTATGTATTCACTTAGACGTGGATGTTAGCTGCCGGGTCTTTGATATAACCATAAAGGTGTGGTGTAGACTAAAGGACCAGAGAGCTGGGGAACATATAGCAAAGGGAAATAGAAGATATAGTTATGGATGGGTGAGGTGGGGCAGGGATGGATGGGATGATTACATAGGGAGGAGAGAGACGAGGGAGCGAGAGAGACTACGGGGAAAGACAGCTGAAACTACAGGCCACGTGAGGGGTCTTATGGAAAGCTAATACAATAGAAGCATCCTAAAATAAGTATGTACGTGAAGATGATCTAAATGAAACTGGCAAATAACAGGAGAGGCAGAACTCCCACCCAGCCATCCTTCATCACTGAATGAAGAAGCTTCCAGTGCAAAGAATGGGGTGCGTCTAATGGCATGGGTCCCTCGGGGGGCCCCAACAGCTTACACTGTTACCAAGGCCACGGGTTGCTCTCCACAAACTGATGGAAAGGCCCTATTGCTGAAGACAACACCTACACAACTCATTGAATGTGAAGTTGACCTGGGACCTACCCAGAACCTTCACCCCTGTAGACTAGTGTTCATGGTCCTAGAAGGTTCTCTGCAAGCTACCAAAGAGAGGTAAACACCAATCCAAATACAAACTTTTTGAACTCTGGTGTTGACCTGCATGCAAGATGAGATAGCAACAGAGGCTCAAAGCTTGTGGGTGTGACCAACTAATCCCTGAGTGGAGTTAAAGTCCACTCCATGAGATGGAACCCATCCTCCACCCTACTTGGGTGGCCAGGAACCTGAAACCTTATAAACCAGGGCCCTAGGGAAAAACCCAGACACTATTGCTCTGCTAAAGGAATGTGTAGCAGTAAAATGACCACTGATGACATTCTGCTAGACTCATAGATCAGTGCTGTGTTCAGTTGTCATCAGAGAAGCTTCCTCCTGTGTTGGTGAGAACACATACAGAGACCCACAGCCTTCCGATGGACAGAGAGTGAGAGACCTGGAAACATTCAATCCTTAATGGGATGTGTCCATCAAACCCCTCCTCCAAGGGCTCGGGGTATCATTCAGAAGAGGATGCAGAAAGCGTATAAGAGCCAGAGGGGAGGGAGGACACCAAGGAGCCCAGGCCTTCAAACACGCAGGACCAACGCAGGCCTGACCTCACACAGACTGTGGCGGCATGCACTGGTCTGTGACATAGGCTCTCAGCGATGTCTGCCACTGACAACTGCTTGCAAACGAAAAATTATTTCTCTCCAGCAGATTCTCGCCTGGGATACAAGACACTGTAAAGAGCAGGTCCCATGCCCAGCAGTGGAGCCCCATGCCCATCAATGGTGCCCCATGCCCATCAGTGATCCCCATGCCCAGCAGCAGATCTTGAAGGAGTTGAGGGAGGGGGGAACCATACTCAAAATATATGGGATGAAAAAAAATCTACTTCCAGATCTGCATTTAAAACTGCATTTTTTTCTTTTCATTTTCTTTTTCCAGTCTCCCTAATTTTTAAGATATTAGTATCAAATATTTTTTAGACATGCCAGACTAGGAACGAATCTTGTTTGGGGGAGTAGAAAAATCCATAAAAGTCTAAGAAGGAGTCTTTTCTTTTACCGTGGGGCAGTTTTGCTTCTGCTGTAGCTGTGATTATGCTCAGCTATAAGCGGTTGCTCTGAAGTCGGTAGCCTGTTTCTTGTGAAGATATATTCATCATCCTTATTCGCAAGGTCCCACCTATGTGGAAATATCTTGTTTACCTTAAGTAAATGAGACCCATCAGTGAAACCCCACGGATAGGTGAAGTTTGTCAAGACCTCTACTCAGTGTGATATCTGTGAGCACACAGCCGCAGGGAAGTCACCTTTTCACACTGCTTTGTAGCCGTGAATCTGACAATACATCTACGAATCACCTTGAAACATTATTTAATCCTGTGGTTGAGAGGTATAAAATATGAGAGGCCCAGTTATTTCCTGGAAAATGGTTAACTGAGTATTGTTTCTTCTGACTCTTGGTGCCTATCCAGGTACTTTTGTCTGCGCATATTAAATGGCTGATTCAGTATTTGTGGATAGTGTTACAGAAATTGACAGCAAGAACAAACCTTGTAATCCTCAGCCATCTATATAGAAACAGAATGTATGGGTTGCGCCCCCTGTGAACCAGCCCATGTGCATCAGAATCCGAGATAACTCAGTTCCTGCGGCAGGCTTCTGAGGTGCCCAGGCTCAGCGAGATAGCACGCCAGTCAGACGAGGCGCCATTGCTCTCTCTCCACAGCCACGGGCTACTTCTCACTAACTAAAAGATGCAAGGTTGGTGACTCTTCCTCTAGCTTTCTAAACTAAGCATGCTGGAAATGGGTCCTCGCCCGCAGGACCGAGAGTCAAACCTCGAAACCACCCCATGGTTTCCATACCTTCAAGCCCTTACTCTGCCCACTGCACCATGTGTCCTGTACATCACCGGCCTGTCCCTTCGCCATCTTGCCCGAGTCTTCATTGACAATAAGATCACGCGGAGAAGAACAAGAACATTCTAAGTCAGGGTTAAGGAGTCCGGCCTTAACAGCCGGAAGAAGCACTCTGCATACTTGCTACATTAAAATGCGTTAGACGAGACGTTTTATTAAACAATTATAAGGAATTTGGGGCTCCTAGTTATTAAAGCCACAAAGTGTACCATCCATGACTTTCAAAGGGAATTTGGTGAATGAGAAACATTAATGTTTATTAATTTGTCTTGTACTGTATAATATAACTATATATAATATAATATGATATAATAATATAATATGTGATATAACATAACGCAATGTAATGTGGCGATAAATGAGAAGCACATTGTGGGGAAAGGGCCACTCAGGAAGGCACCTGTAGCTTGCCATAGCTCTACTTTTTTCAGTGAGTAATTTAAAGTCAGTGTTTATAAAGAATTAAAATGTCCATTTAGGGAAGCTGAGATAGAATGGCTTACAATTCAAAGAAAGAGAAGGAGGGAAAGGAAAAGGAGAGGGGCGAGGGGGAGTGGGAATGGGAGGGAGAAAAGGGAGGGGGAGGGGGGGGGAGGAGGAATGGGAGGGGGAGGGGGGAGGGGGAAGGGGGAGGGGGAGGGGGAGGGAGCAGAATGGAGAGAACTCTCATCACAACACTGGGTTTATCTTATTTTAATAGATCACATAAAATAAATATCTTAAGCTAGTAAGCCCCAAACAGCAGGGAGAAAAAAAAATATTTTATATTAGATAAATTGGTTTGGGTTAAATTTTTACCTCCGCAGCTGTCGACGTGATTTTCCAAGGGTTTTGTGCCGTTAGTGGATAGTTTCTATTAATTCTGAGCTTTGGTTTCTCTTTAGATTGTCTGCGTCATGCTAGCGCCATGTGAGATACTTGGCAATGCTTTACTAGAACGCATATCTCTAGAACCTCTGGGGCTGATGGGAGAAGGTGTTCTTCTCCACCTGACTCTGGCATGACTCTGGATTTGATGGGCTCCCTGCTAAGCACACATATCCCTCAGACTGGCTTTCTAAATAGATCCAGGGAAGAAAACGAAGTCTGCATTGAGAAGTGCGGGTTCCGTCATCAGTATGTATGCAGCATGTAAAGCAAAAATCACCCGACACTGCAGTGCACTGGTATTTGTTTGTTTGAAAGATGAGTCACGCTAACTTCTTACTCACTTATGTAACTCAGGCTGGCCTTGAACTCCCGATTCCCCTGTCTCCACCTACTCAAGTGCTGGGATTGTGGGTGTGCAGCACCACACCCACATGATTAACACTCAGTAAGAAACAAATACAGCGGGTTGGAGAGATAGCTCAGCCAGTAAAAGGCTTACCTCCCAGGATAAATGTTTAATACCTAAAACTATGTAAAAAATAACTAATTAACATTTGTCTCTCCAGTGCCGGGGAGGCAGAATCCTCTCAGGAGGATCCTTGGGGGTCACGGGCAAGCCAGTGTAGACTAATGAGAGACCCTGTCTCAAAGGATGTAGATGGCGTTCCTCGGGATGACACTAGAGATTGTCCTTTGGCCTCTGCACACACACACACACAGACATGCATGTACACACACAAACATGCACACACATTCATTTAAATGAAACAAATATACCAACTCAGTTGAAGTTTATGGGTTTCATAAAATACATGTATTATATTTTACAGCCTCTATGAAGAACCCCTTTCTGTGTATGTGCATGTGCCGTGGGCTTGCACATGTAGGCAGAGCACTAATGTCAGGAACTAGCCTTGATCACTCACCCACTGCAGTCAGTGAGGCAAACCCAGAGCTCAGGAACGCACCGACCTCACTAGCCAGTCTGCTCTGGGCATCTCCTTCCTCTGCTTCCCGGAGCGGGGTACAGGTGGGCCTCCACACCCACTTAATATCAAGGAGGTGCTGGGGATCCCAAATCCAGGCCTCACGCTTCGGTAGCCAGCACTCAGCAGCCGAGTTATTTCTCCAGCCTGAGAGCTTTTATTTAAGCCCATGATAAAAAATTGTATTTGAGCCAAGATCAGGGACACTGTCCTGACTTCTGTACAGGTGAGTTACTACAAAGTCTAGCAGTTGCTTGCAGCCTCTCTCTGTCTTGGAGGGCTTTTTAGAAGATTCAAGAGTTTCTGCTTTTGTTTTATTGTTTTTTTGTTTTGAGACAGGGTTTCTCTGTGTAGCCCCGGCTGTCCTGGAACTCATTGTATAGACCAGGCTGGCCTCGAACTCAGAAATCTACCTGCCTCTGCCTCCCAAGTACTGGGATTAAAGGCGTGCGCCGCCACCACCACCGACTGGTGATTCAAGGGTTTCTTATCAGTGCCTATGATCACTGAAAGAACAAACCTGAGTTCTTCTTTTCCTGTGGCATTCTTAGTTCTTCCTTCCCACTAAAAGCACATAATCAGCAAGCTCTAGGGAGTGCTTCACCTCAAGGTAAAATGGCGGCTTCTCTGATGTAGAAACTTTGAATGGAGTACTTCTTGAGAGCTGCCTTCATTTGTCTAGGTAGGTACTTTTCCCCTACGGTTTACTTATTTGTATTTTACGCACGTTACCAGAGTGCCTGCATACATGCATGTGTACCGCATGTGTGCCTGGCGCTAGCGGAGGCCAGGAGGAGCAGTTGGGTTCCTGGAGGTACGGGCAGCCGTGCGCGGCCAGGTGGGTGCTGGGAAACCGAACCTGAGCCATTTGCAAGCACAGCAGATAGACTTAGCAGTCTCACACCTTCCCACGTCCTCATCTAGGTAGTTCTCACTTTATCCTCAAAGAAGCGCTTCTGAGGTTTTTGCTATATGTCATCCATAGCAACCAATTACACCGTGGTTATAATAATAACAACAACAACAACAACAGGAGCACAATTAGAAGAGTCAAGCCATACACATCTGAGGGTGGATCCGCAAGCAGCCGGCTTTTCCTTGGCTGCACCTGCCGATTTTTTTTGTTATGCAAAACATTATTACTGCACATAGGCTACTGTCAAAATATTTACGCCAGGCAATGAAAACATACTTAGGAAGTCAGAGTCTCGAAAGACTGATTGCCCGATGCCAGTCATCCTGCGGTGCTGGAATAAGACGTCGCAGTCTGGATCACTCAGGTGCAACTCCCTGAATATAGACAGCTGCAGCTTTGAGCACAAAGACCATCGAAGCATCAAGGCAATGCCATTGGCCACTCCCAGCCCTGACTCCCATATGTTTGCGTAGTGGCCTTACAATGGTGGTGGTCTGAGACTACAATGCATATATTTTGATGAAATCAATCCTGAGTTGCCAAATTTTATTATATTAGATATTTATTGCTTTATATGGAATGTAAATGTATGAGACATAAGTATATATACACGTCTACTATGATAGCCCCGAAAAGAAATTATATAATGTCTCCTTCCACTTCCACAGCTATCTGTTAGCCTATAACATGTGTACATACCACTGACACATCCAGGTAAATAGACATGTGATCATATATATGAACTAATGCACAATGTATATGTAGATTGAGCTCCCATCCCCAAAAGAAAACTCCAAAACCTAGTTATGTTTTATTTATTAAGTTATATTTTATTCCACAGTAATCCCGCTTTCGCACAATGGACACTTTTCTAAATCAGTAACTCAACACTTCCCAATGTTCAAGTGCTCCCTACTATTCTATTGGATGACCATGTCACTGTCTGTCTAACATTTACAATTCTGAAATTATTTCTTATGTTTTTCCTGATCACAATCTTGGAGAGAACTAACTTGCTTTTCATAATTAGCATGCTTGCCCATGTGTGTAGCAACTAGAACTGAGTCTGAACTGAACATGTGCTAGGTGGGCTTCCTGTCACTGTGCTACATCACCTACACACATGCTAGGTGGGCTCTCCATCTCTGTGCTAAATCACCTACTCATGTGCTAGGCAGGCTTCTGACCCTGTGCTATATACTACATTATATACTCTACACTGCTTCTCTTACAAGTGATCATATTCAAGTCCTCCTGCCTTTAGACAGAAAATACAAAATCCTCCAGGAACCCAGAGTTGTTGCACTGATGCAAAGTCCCAGTAAGCACTTCTTGAATGGCCAGTTACCGAGAATCATATCACAAGGTCATCCTAAGAGATGTCAATATATGAGCTTCACAAGTCACAGAAATGGAACTGTCCTCCTAACAACAGTTTTCAGGGTGTAGGGTAAGAATGGAAGCTGAGACCCCATCTGTAGCTGCCCTTGGCTACTTTGTAGGTTCTCCTTTCTTCCACCTTTCTCCACTCTCCCCCCCCTTTTTTTTGCCCTTTCAACCCCCTAACACTGGATAAGAGAGAAAAAGGATAGAGGGGAAAGGGAGCGATGCTATTATTAGATTACTTCCTGCGGATGACTTATTAGGGGTGTCGAGTTACTTGGGGCAAGTTTGATCTTCAGCATCAAGGATAGTTAATTTTTTCTTCTTAACAAACCCCAACCAACAGCAGCCAACCACTAATTACCAACCTACCCCAACCTCTTCGAAAAGTTCCCAGAATTCCACACAGTTGCAGACTCTATCTGCCACTGGCAGAAACACACCCCTGCTAGAGCACGAGGCAAATCATAGTCAATTTGCCTCGTGCTCTATCTGAAGCAATCAGATCTGAAGCAGGCCCATATCTCACACATGGGATTAAAATGAAACCATATTCCAATGTTTCTTTGACTTAAAAGAAAAAAGAAAAAAAAAAGAAAACTCTAAAACCTAGGTAAGTTACCTATAGAAAGGTTATTTAGAATTAAATGATTTAATATATAGAGCCCAGGATGAGTGCCCTGCTTAGAGACAGTAATCAGGAACCAAATTCGTTCAGCTCTGCTCTGCAGAAAGTCTCATCACTGGTAAAGAGGAAGATCCAGTCACTGTCGTCTTCACTTGCACGCTTGTGTTCCGAGTGGTCATGAATCCCTACGAGTCAGTGGAGTGAGAACAACATATCAATTACCTTTCGTTTGTAATAAATGTTTGCCCTTTCTAGCTATGTATTCTGGGGGATTCTAAAGGCTGCTGTGAGCTTATTCTCAAGTGTAACTTCAGTCTGTGACCTGTGGGAAGCCTGTCCCAGGAGCTTCTCAGGTCTGAATCAACAATTTGTCATTACCACCTGCCCTACTACGTTCCCAAGAGGAGCACGGCCAGGATAACGAATCCTTCAAGGCAAATGCTTCCCTGGTGTTTGTCTTGCTAAAGGAGAGAGGTCCTCTGCACCCTCGGATTTTCATTTCCTGTGCTCTGTTCTGATAAATCGAAAGGTTTTTTTTTTTTTCCCCTGAAATGAGATCTGACAACCTCCATGGAGATGCAACAGGGGTCCAGAAACCCAGGTCATAGTTTTCTTTGCACTGAATGACAGCTCCGTGCCACAGGACAATGTTGAAGTATGGTCACCACTCTGGGCAGAGCTGCACTGGGCTAGAGATGACTCTGGTGGGTTCCTGCCCTCTGTCTGCCAGCAGAAACTCCTCGCAGCCATTGCGGATTAGGAAAAGCAGCAAGCATTTCTCGTTCCTCCCTTTCCTTCATATCCTGTTCAGATTCCTCTCACGCACTTATTGGGGAAGAACAGCAGAACTAACCCACCACCGAGCGGGAGTTTAGGAAATGACTGACCCTCACCGGCCTGGCCCTACATTTCTGGTCCAAAGCATACTTGCTTTTCAAAGAAGGAATGTGATTCAACCAGCGTGATGGTGTGATCGTATCTGGGAGATGTGATGGACAATAACCTGCTATATAAACTTAGAGGGTGGGGATTGTTCTGTCTGTGCATTTTAAGTGATCTATGCTTAAACACAGGGACTGTTCAGTCACCTGGGGCCTGGCGTATCAAGAGGAGCACATGAGTTCAGGGGCATGTTCCACATTTTCTCTCACGCCCACCGCCTGCTGTCACTACCTGTCCTGATGTTATTAAAACATTCCGTTCTCAAGCCAGTCCTCCCCTCCTGTAATGCACATGCTTTCTTGTCTACCCTCAAGGTAGATTTCTTTGAAAAAACATCCTGACGTGACTCCCTGCCAAGGATCTGTCCAGCATCCTGTTGCATCCTGGAGAAATCTGACGCTCACTAAGGTGAGACTCTCTGGCTTTCCACACCTCATGAGTCTGGCCTCATTAGACCTAATTACGTTACACATTGTTCTCAAAACACAGTAAGCCACTTTCTTACAGTTACATGCAAACTTCCATGACACCAGCTCCACCTTGACACCTCTTCTTTTGCCCCACCCCCATTCCCTGGAAAAAGTCTATTTTTTTTTTCTCCTAATCCTGCCTACGAGTGTCAGAGCTCCGAGGGAAAAGGTTTCCTGGCAATCGAGAGCCGAGGAATGTCACAAAACCACACCACAAAATAAACATCGCGCAAGAGATCTGTTGGGAGAGGCAGAAGAGTGTGGGTGCCTTTCCCTAATGTTCGGTCATAGGGACGAGAAAAGCAGGTAATACATACAACTTCACATGTGAGAAACTGAAAACCAGAACATTCCACAAGGAGCTCCGATCAGTCAACATAACCTGAGCAGCGAAGACGCCGTGGGAAAGGAACGCCTGGGTGGAGCTGGGTTTTCAGACCACTGCTCTCAGAGACAGGGTCTAGATTCCCAGAGGTGGTTGCTTCCCCGCCCCCCGCCCCTCCCCCCACCCTCGAGACAGGGTTTCTCTGTGTAGCCCTGGCTGTCCTAGAACTCACTCTGTAGACCAGGCTGGCCTCAAACTCAGAAATCCACCTGCCTCTGCCTCCAAAGTGCTGGGATTAAAGGCGTGTGCCACCACCGCCCAGCCCAGAAGTTGCTTTTAACGACAGGATAGTCCATGGCCTTGATTGCTTCTTCCCCGCCCCCCTCTCCCGGCTCCTACATCCAATAAGCTTCGCTCCCCGGACAATCCACAGCGGCTCAATCTGGCAACTAAGGTCTACAGTGCCGTTCTATTACAGCACATGAAGGCTGGATGCTCCTCTCCACGTGCTCCCTCTGTAGTCCATTCCCACCCCCACCCGTATTCTCAGCCTTCTCTATCACCTGTGATTTGTGGCTGCTGCTCCCGAAGCTGTTAGCTACCCTGCGTGCCTGGCAACTGGTTTACGGCTCAGAAGCGAACCCTCTGATGTATCCTCAGCACCCTTGGTGGTGCAGCAGCCTCTGCTGCCGTGCTCAGCCCGCTACGCTATGCATATAAATACGTTCAATGCGGAAGGCAACGAAGGTAAGTCCCGATCTCTGCAGAGGGAAAGGAACTTGTCCAACCAGCAGCCATTTTCCTCCCACGTTCTGTATTCCTGTATTTAAAACGACGTGATATAAGAGTAGCTACTGCGCATGCTTGCTGAGTAAACTACCGTGGAAATGCTAACACATATAGCTCCTCCTCCTCCTCAAGGAATGCCTATGTGAGGATGTGCTCATGGACCTCGACACCCCAGGCACACCGAGTGCAATCATTGCAGAACTGAACCACTACCACACTGAACAGTCCTTGCATTATAAGCATGATGGTTTCGGCTGGAAAAACAGGTGAATACATTACTTACATTTATACCCAGATTTTTAAGACAAATAAACATCTATTAAAATAAATAAAATAATTTTATCTTTTTCTTGTTGTACATGACTTTCCTAAAACACACACATGCACACACACACATCACATGCGAATAAGAGGTTCCCTTTGAAACCAAGAATTTGCCATATGGGGGGCTGTGGGAGGGCGGTATTCAAGCACATTAAAAATACACTGTAATGCTTCAGCCTTGGGGCATCCATGGACAATAGCATGACAGTCTGCTTCGGGAAGAGACGTTCACCAGCATCTCCTGTATCCCTGAAACATGTCTTCCGAAAGCACAAATCAGGATGTCTTTATATGTAAAATAAATCACAACTCAGTCTGTATGAGAAAGCCGCTCGTTACAAAGTTAGCTACCTGAACGCGCACTGTCACGAGGGTGCTTAAAACTGAATTAAATTTTATTGGATGTCAGACCATGAGTCAGTTCCTTTCTACACACTGTTTTGGCTTCGATGAAATGATCACATGATCCAGACACACTCCAGATTTTTCACTTCCGTTTATATTTTAAATGTATTTTGTAATTCATTGCTTGAGAAGTTCAACTGTGTAGAAGACGTTTTGCTCATTCTCACCCGTTCTCTCTCTTCCCCACTCCCTCTGATCTACTCCTCCTTTCCACTGTGTTCCTCCTGCTTTCCTGCCTGAGTTTAATTACATTGGTTGCTCCCATGGGCTTGGGTGAGTGGTTATTTATTTGATCATGGACAACTTAGCAGTGGCTAAAATGATAAGGAAAAATGATCCCCCTCCTTCCCACTGGTTTTAACTACCAATGGGGCCTCAGGTGGGCTAGAGGCTCCTGAGCTTCTCTTCCCACGATTCCTGCTGACAGTGAAGGGCTGGATGCTGTCTAAGTCTTTAGCAAATAAGGACAGTCCATACCAGGTCCAGGCGGCAAAGGGCAGAGCGCACCCAGCAGCATCCCTCATCCCCCAGCTCCTCCATCCTTTCTGCATCCCTCATCCCCAGCTCCTCCATCCTTTCTGCATCCCTCATCCCCAGCTCCTCCATCCTTTCTGCATCCCCCACCCCCCAGCTCCTCCATCCTTTCTGCATCCCTCATCCCCTAGCTCCTCCATCCTTTCTGCATCCCTCATCCCCCAGCTCCTCCATCCTTTCTGCAGCCCTCATCCCCCAGCTCCTCCATCCTTTCTGCATCCCTCATCCCCCAGCTCCTCCATCCTTTCTGCATCCCTCATCCCCCAGCTCCTCCATCCTTTCTGCATCCCCCACCCCCCAGCTCCTCCATTCCTTCTGCATCCCTCATCCCCCAGCTCCTCCATTCCTTCTGCATCCTTCATCCCCCAGTTCCTCCATCCCTTCTGCATCCCTCATCCCCCAGCTCCTCTACCCTTCTGCATCCCTCATCCCCAGCTCCTCCATCCTTTCTGCATCCCTCATCCCCCAGCTCCTCCATCCTTTCTGCATCCCTCATCCCCCAGCTCCTCCATCCTTTCTGCATCCCTCATCCCCCAGCTCCTCCATCCTTTCTGCAACCCTCATCCCCCAGCTCCTCCATCCTTTCTGCATCCCTCATCCCCAGCTCCTCCATCCTTTCTGCATCCCTCATCCCCAGCTCCTCCATCCTTTCTGCATCCCTCATCCCCAGATCCTCCATCCTTTCTGCATCCCTCATCCCCCAGCTCCTCCATCCTTTCTGCATCCCTCATCCCCTAGCTCCTCCATCCTTTCTGCATCCCTCATCCCCCAGCTCCTCCATCCTTTCTGCATCCCTCATCCCCCAACTCCTCCATCCTTTCTGCATCCCTCATCCCCCTGCTCCTCCATCCCTTCTGCATCCCTCATCCCCCAGCTCCTCCATTCCTTCTGCATCCCTCATCCCCCAGCTCCTCCATCCTTTCTGCATCCCTCATCCCCCAGCTCCTCCATCCCTTCTGCATCCCTCATCCCCCAGCTCCTCCATCTTTTCTGCATCCCTCATCCCCCAGCTCCTCCATCCTTTCTGCATCCCTCATCCCCCAGCTCCTCCATCCTTTCCACACCTTCCTCTGTCACTTTTATTTCACTCATCAAACAGCCTCATTATCTTCCAACATGAACGACCGGTGTAGCACTTAACGAAGCACCAAGGACAGAGTCCACTGATATTTGTCTCAATTTCTTGAAACCCTTAAGCAAGCCATGTTATTTAATAACCAAGGAAATACAAAGATCACCTCTTCTAAGACATGTCAGGCGCAGGATTAAAGAACAGAAGCAGGAGAAGAAATGCTGACCCGCATGTGAACAGCTTACACCGAAATACTGACCATAGTTCACCAGGCTCTCTCCACCTGAAGCCCTGAGCCAGACATGTTTGCCTCTGCATAGACCATCGTCTTTAAAAGCCACCTTTCACCCTGTTAACCTGAGGAGAGCATGAACTATTGAACATATTAGTCGCTAAAAAGAAGAGCTAGCATTTGTACGCCTACAATGATGACTTCATCTTTTTCTATACTTGCCATTATTGGGTATTTCTCTGATTATTGGTATTTACATCATAAAATCTGTAACGTTATCTAAACGGAAATTTGAAGGTCCGGTACTGAATTCCTCCAAGGGCAGAGATAATTAAAAATCACCTTCTTATTTTGCTACCCCACTAAAATGATAAATGGTATCTACAGTGTCAGAAGGCTGAATCCAGTCTGCTGCTGGGTTGTTATGTGATTCGGCCCTTGACAGACTGTACTATAAAAGACCATATCATGTGTGTGCCTAGTGGTCAGAACTTACTTCTCTTGGGAAGCATGAATGATCATTACAGTAAAAGCACACATCAAATACAGGCTACTAAGTCTGGAGAGCTCCTTCCATGGCATGGATTGCCCTATGGGTTCGTCCCAGGAACCTGTCACTGGATCTAGCCTCCGGCTCTCAATCCAACTTAACGATGCAAGTGATGGGGGCAACAGGAGAATAAAATAAAACAAAACAAAATCCCCCCAAAGGTCATGCATGTGAGATAGGATCTGCCTTCTAGCTACTCACTTGACCTTGCTTAAAACAGAACTGCATTTGCATATTCAGTTTTCTATCCATCATTCACGCATTCACACAGAGATGAAGAATTAAAATAGGAGGTGGGGGGGCACTAAGGACCGTGAGCACAAACCCAAACGTCATTATAAGATGAGAGGAATGATTCTCAAAAGGTTTTGTCTTTCTCTTTTTTCTTTTTTCTTTTTTCTTTTTTCTTTGTGTGTGTGTGTGTGTGTGTGTGTGTGTGTGTGTGTGTGTTTCCAGAGTGATTAAGGATAGATGAATCCAGAAAGAAGATTGGAATCCAGAAAGGCCTTAAGAATATATTTTGAATATTTGCACCTTTTAAAGGACCTGTGAGCTTAGTGCCCCTGCTCTGTCAGCGTTCGAGCGTCTGCTTCTGCCAATGTGTGGCATAGTAAAGCTACACTCTTGGTGTTCATTTTGCTCGCTGCATAGCAAATTAGCTTTACATAAAATCAGGAAGGAAGGTATAGGAGTGGACTACCATGGTCAGAGGCAGATAGAGCTGGAGCAGTTCACTGCCACGGGAGCCTGGTAGAAACGGGCTTTGTTGGACGCCAACTGTGACGTCTGGTTGTAGTTTGTTCCCAGAAGTAAAGACGGCCGGCCCACCTTCTGCAATAGATAGGGTCCAGACACGCCTCATAACTTGAACTAGAATCTTTTCAAACGTGTGCATGAGGGACAGTCACGAGCTCACGGGCTGGCATCGTCGCAGGCGCTGGCATTGGCCCGTTGGTCCTGGCAGCCCCTGGGAACTCTGTGCTGACATTCGGGGTGAGGAGGAGATCCGGGGACATGAGAGTCCCCCAGCAAGGGAGAGGCTGGGCAACGGTGGCTCCCCGGTCAGCTTCACTTCCCGCCTCTAGGCGGTGCAGAGTCCACCGTCACCGACGCACACAAATCCTTAGTCGCGTGGCTTAATATACAGTCCCTGTTTCACTTTTTAGCCTCGAGGACTATCTTCACCTGTGAGACGGATGTGTGGTTAAGATAGGGAGATGATGATGATAAAAATCACTGCCTACTTCATTCTGAGTAGCCACAACTACAGTGTATGCTGGGGATGGGGCAGTCAGTGGACAACTTCCGGGAGCCAGCTCTCTCCTTCCGCCACGAGGGTTCTGGAGATCGAATTCAGGTCGTCCTCCTTGGATGAGGCACCTTGTTGGCCCAATGATTTTTTTTTCAATCTAAAATTCTGCATACCTGTATACAGTTTCTCCAGAACAAATATTAAAAATAAAATTATTTCCCCTAGGAGCAAAGTAATTAAAAAAAATCGCCCAGTTATTTTGCTCCCCCAATGAAATTATGAATGGCAATTTAAAGGCTTAGGGAGAGTGAATTGATTTTTAATTAAAAATTAATTTAAAAATCTTTATTATCTTCCATCTTACATAACTTTTCCCAGGAATATCACCACGTGGTTTCTGCCACTACAGTGTCTCCCTGGGGAAACGTTAATGTGAGAGTCCACATTTGAGTATCACCTGGTTTCTGTCCTCAGAAGCTCTCCACCAAATACAGGAAAATCTATGGTAAACCATTGCAGTCATTCCTACATATCTGTGGGAGGTTGGCTCTAGGTCTTTCTGCAGATATAAAACCCTTCAATATTTGCAGATAATACACGCATTTTCAAATCATCTCTACACTATTTATAAAGTGTATATCTACACTGTGAGTGTACATATAGATTGTAAGAAGCAATGAAAAAAAAAAGCCAAGTCATTCACGCTCAGTTCAGATAGAATTTTAATTGTATTATCCGCCTGCAATTGTTTGAATCCACAGACGTGGTGCCTGCGGACAGAGAGCGACACCTGTAATTGAATCACATTGTGGTTTGTTTAATAATAGACCACACACTAAACGCAGATGGGTAATGAGGGTAGGGATGAAAAGAATATTGAGGAAAGCTGTCTGGAGAAGGAAACACACAACCTGAGCTCCAAAGGATGGATGTCGACGGCCAACAAGAGACAGAGATCCTTCCAACTTGCCAGCAACATCAGCCTAGTCTCCTGCCTCCAGCACTGCGCATGCTCGGACTTTCAAGTCTCTTTGCTGCCTAAGAGCCGATGGGAGTGTTCCGCCCTGGACACAGAGTGTCCCCAACTAAAACCACGGGGTAATTCTCAGGGAATTCTTCGGTGCTGCTAGTGTTCATCCAGGATCCTAGGCTTGTCATCTTTCAACTTAAGCTGTGGAACTGTTTGTGCACTTTCTGGTTCCTCACCCACAAAACCACCTCTAGGAAAGCAGACTCGGGGGCCATCTTTTTTTAAAACAGCAAACCAGCACTTCAGAGGGCTGCAAAGCAAAGAACGCTTCAGTGGGCGCTCCGGGATGCAGGCGGAAGGCTGGAGCATCGCCTTGGACTGCGGTAGTGAGAAGAGGGCGGCGGTGGAGGACCGGAAGTAATTGTAAGATGCTCGGGGCTATGGCTCGACCAAATATCTAATGGCGAAAAGGGAAAAGGAGGGTCCAGGGATTCACCGTGTCACGTGCCATTATTTTTCCTTTAGTGGTGTTCCTATTTTTAACGGGTCACTTTACATCAAGTTATAAATGGTTTTCTTTTCGGTTCTTTTATTTTTCTTTTCAATATGGCGGCTCACTCTGTATTCCACGCTAGCTTGGAAGTCCCTACGCGGTTCCAGCCGGCCCTGCGCTCGCAGCAGCAATCCTCCTGCCTCAGCTTGCTTCCTGCTTCTTCACACGTGGCCTCTGTTTGCCAAACATTAGAGCGCAATTCCTTGCTTATATCCGTTTAAAACACCTTCCACAGGAGTCTGTTCACTGTTGCTGGTGAAGTCACGTGGGAACTTAGGAGCTTATATGTGTAGAGTTATATACCTTAAAAGTTGAGTCTCTAGAACAAAAGACACCGTTTCCTTTTGGTAAATACTGAGTGGCTTGGGAAGCCCCGAGCATTGAAGTAATGATGGAGCTCAGGGTGATCACACCATTCAGGGAGGACTTCAGGGCAGTTCCTAGAACAACCACGTTTTCTCCAGGTTTTTACAATCCAGCCCGTGGCCATGGAAGGTGTATTAGTCTGGGTTCTCTAGAGTCACAGATCGTATGGGCAGTCTCTATGTAGTTAGGGAATTTGTCGATGACTTACAGTCTGTAGTCCAACTCCCCAACAGTAGTCAGCAGCAGCTGTGGATGGAAGTCCAAGGATCTTGCAGTTGCTCAGTCCCACGAAGCAAGCCGGCAAGGAAGAATCAGTCTTCCTTCTTTCAATGTCCTTATATATGTCTCCAGTAGAAGGTGTAGCCCAGATTAAAGGTGTGTGTATCCATGCCTTTAATCCCAGATGATCTTGAACTAGAATCCATGGCCATAATCTGGGATTAAAGGTGTATGTATCCACACCTTTAATCCCAGATGACCTTGAACTGGAATCCATGCTTCAAGATCTCCATGCTAAGTCCAGGTCAGAAACTTATATCTCTGAGCCTCCAGATTAGGATCATAGGTGAGCTTTCCAATTCTAGATTGTAGTTCATTCCACATATAGTCAAGTTGACAACCAGGAATAGCCACTACAGAAGGGATTTCAGGATTCACATACGCAGCTGAAGAGACACCGATAAGAAGGCCTGGAAAATACAGTTTCCCCTTCAGAACTTGGCAAACAACCGCTGTTAACTGGAGTGGGGAGAAATCATATGCTTAACGTGGTTGGTACAGAAACCCAGGAATTCATATAAATCCTTAAGCAAGTGTCACGGGAAGTCTGGGAATCACCCTGAAGTGTGTCTGGATTGCCCCAGCTGGTCTCCCCAAGCCCATAGGCTGGGAAAGCTCTGTACACCTCGGTGCCCGCATCTCGCCACACCCTCTTTTATTCCGACACTGCCCTCCCCGCCTCACTCCAACTGTTCCCCTCTCTCCTCTCTCTTCCTGCTCTCCCCACCCCCACCCCGCCCCTCTCAGATGCTTCCTTGTGTTGTGTTTTTTCAAAGGAACGTAACAACCCTTACTGCCGCATGCCGAAGACTGACAAGGCTCCCAGCCAGTGCGGCGAGGCACAGTCCGAGACACATAAAACAAGCCGTGGCTTCCCAAGGAGCTTACATAATGGCCAAGATAAGGAGGTCACCATAGAGACGGTTGGGACCAACAGAAGAGTCGCTTGAAGCCCTAAGTGGCCAAGTTATATAACCATATGGGAGCGGGTGGGGGGTGTGTGTGTACTTAGATCAAGGCACGGAAAGTTCAAGGTTCATACTGCCTAACACATCTGTTAGGTACAAAATGCCAAGTGGCTCACTTCACTTACTAAGTAATATTTAATACGACTGGCACAAACCTGCTCAAGACTTTGCAATTATGAGACTGCAACCAACCAACACGGGTGAACGTGACCCCTCAACCCCCTTCCCCTCCCCCACCCCCGTGTGTGCGCTCATCGGTTCTATTATATAATGCTCTCCCGTGGTGGAAGAACAGCTCATCATCGGAAAGTGTCCTCACTTGGCCGCCGCCTTCTCCCTTGATACAGCAAGTTTCAGCGACGACCCTGTTGGCCTCCGGTCAATCCAGCTGTGATGTTCTGCTCGCCCCACGTGATCTTTGGCCCAGAGCGAGGAGTCCAGTCTCCTTGCTCAGATTGTAACAAAAGTCAGGACAGCGCCCCCAAGTGCAAACCTGCCCTTGCGCTCCTTGCGTGCGAGGCAGGACTCCAGTAGAGAGATTGAAGGCAGACTGTCAGAAGTGCGTGTGCCGGCCGGCCTCTTCCCTCAGCTGCGCACACAATGCGAGCTCTACCCTCCACGCAGGCTCTGGCCCTACACGCAACTCTTCTCTTTTGTTTCTGGGGTTTTTAATGAAAGATGAATGGTGGTTTCAGTCTGCCTCTTTCTTAAAAGAAATTGCCTTCTCTCAGATTCATAGAATCTCAACGTGGGAAGGAATTTAAAGTCCCCCGACTCTAGCCTTTCATGTACGGGCTATCTCTTTCCACGTCCGTACGGTGGCTCCTCTGGTCAGTCCCAGCAACCTCAGCGGCCCTACCCAACGCTGTCCATCCCATTTTGGAGAGAGCGAAGTTGATAACAAGTTCCGTATGTGTATGGGTCTTTCTAGTCTAGAAATCCTAGCCTCATGATCTCATCGATTGTTCGGAGAGCATATAACTTGAAATTTTTAGTTATCAAATTGTACAGTAGAAAAAAAAATTTGAAATTTCCTTGTGAAAACTTCCTATCATACTCGTTCATAGCAAAAGGCACTTTAAAGTTTATTTCATTTTAGTAGTAGTAGTAGTCATTGTAGTAATAGAAGTAGTAGGTATGTGTCTGTGTTGTCTGTGTGTGAGATGTGTGATCTCTCTCTCTGTGTGTGTGTGTGTGTGTGTGTGTGTGTGTGTGTGTGAGAGAGAGAGAGAGAGAGAGAGAGAGAGAGAGAGAGAGAGAGATGTATGACGAGTGTGTATTACGTACAGGCATACAAGCACCATAGCACGTGACTGGAGGTCAAAGGACAACTTTTGGGAGTTGGTTTTCTCTTTCTCTCTTTCTATTATGGACTCCAGGGATCAAGCTCAGGTCATTAGGCTGGTGCAAGGTTCCTTTTTTTTTTATCTGCTGAGCCATCTCTCTGGCCCATCCAATCTCTCTACCATCCAACTATCCATGTGTTGTTTACCTAGCATCTATTCATCATCTATCTATCACTACCAATCATCTCTACACACACACACACACACACACACACACACACACACAGTCGTTGATGCCTTTAGGTCTTTGCCAGTCATTTTCTTGGCATCCTATAACCACAGTCAACTTCCTGGTGGCGAACAATCACGGCTCCTCTATCGTCCCTTCTTCACACGACCGTTCTCTCTCCTTTTCCTCATTCCTCGCTTATCGCCCCTAAAGGTTTCCCCTTTCTCTTCTGGTTTCCCAGCCCTCTTTCCCTCCCCACTGTCAGTAAGCTCCCCTGAGCCGGAGCACTGAACTGGAGGAGTGCTGAGCTGGGGTCCTGAGCTGGAGTACTGAGCTGGAGTGCTGAGCTAGAGTGCTCAGTTGGAGTACTGAGCTGGAGTACTAAGCTAGAGTGCTGAACTGGAGTACTGAGCTGGAACACTGAGTTGGAGTGCTGAGCTAGAGTGCTCAGCTAGAATACTGAGCTAGAGTGCTGTGCTGGAGTACTAAGCTAGAGTGCTGAACAGGAGTGCTGAGCTTGAGTACTAAGCTCTGGAGTACTGAGCTGGAGTGCTTTGCTGGAGTGCTGAGCTGGAGTGCTGAGCTTGAGTGCTGAGCTGGAGTACTAAGCTCTGGAGTACTGAGCTGGAGTGCTGAGCTGGAGTACTGAGCTGGAGTACTGAGCTGGAGTGCTAAGCTAGAATACTAAGCTCTGGAGTACTGAGCTGGAATGCTGAGCTGGAGTACTAAGCTGGAGTGCTGAGCTGGAGTACTGAGCTGGAGTGCTGAGCTAGAATACTAAGCTCTGGAGTACTGAGCTTGAGTACTGAGCTGGAGTGCTGAGCTGGAGTACTAAGCTCTGGAGTCCTGAGCTGGAGTACTGAGCTGGAGTCCTGACTACCTTGGCTCTGGACACTCATGCTGAGAAAGGACTTCCTCGGCTCTGGGCGACCCACACGGTAGTAACTCAGAATTCACAGTGACCCAAAACTCCGCACGTGGTTTCCAAGCACACGGCTCTTGCTCTAGGAATGCGCCCCGCTCGGGCCGGGCAGAGCTCCTCTTCACGCCCACGGGAGGCACCTACGTGCGGGATAATATCATGCCTCGACCTGCCGGTTGGGCCACAATCTCCCAAGCCTCCCGTGTTTGTGTTACTAATTTTCTGGACCTCGGGGCAGCCTTTTTATCTTTCCCTTTTACTTTTTTATCTTGTTAGATTTGGCCCATTGTTCCATCCTGTCAGGCTATTTTGAGTTTTAAAATATGTGACCTCCCACCCACCCGCCTGCCGCAGAGTCGTCCAGACTTCGGAGCTGTTGACTCTGCCCCGTGGAGACCCTGTCCGAAGGGAGACATGTCGTCTGTAGGTTCGCTCTGCCCTGTGCACGGCCTCCTAGTGACAACCGACTGTGCTTTCAGTGTCAACGCGAAACCTGCTGCTTTGTGGGCGGGGCAGTCTAAATTTCTCACTGATGAAACTAGGGCATTTTCTGATCCCCAGCGAGTCTCAGAAGGCATTTTTAGGCCCCCTGTCTCTCGGCCATCACTGGGCACCATTTTCGGTTGGAATCGTGCAGCGCCAAGGGCAGGGGTCTCCTGATGTTTCTTTTGAAGCAGCCGAACCACAGATTTTTACAAATAAATGGAGCAATCACTATGGCACCTTTTTTTTTTTATAAGTACAATTTAGAAGGCCCCTTTTCCACCATTCCTTGTTTCAGGAAAGGAAAACTGTTATGCTTAATTTGACATAGTTTTTTTTTTCTAAATATAACAATAAAGTCACAGAAACAAAGAGTAGTGATTTAAAAATACATAAACAATTACACACACATGCACGTATGTGCGTGCGCATGTGTGTATGTGTGTGTATGTGTGTGTGTGTGTGTGTGTGTGTGTGTGTCTGTGTACACAGACTTAGTATCCCAATGTGTACCTGGATTAAAATTCTAGTATAGAAACCATATAGGTGTAATTACATAAATGCGTTATCAATGAACTGGTTTTAATTTAGGCTTTAACTATGGTCAAATTGAGAGACAACTCTGCAGATCAAAGCTTCATCTTGGAATGGAAAACCCAGTCTCTGCTTAGCCTTGCTCTTAGCCGGCACAGAGGAAGGTGGAGTGTTTATGTTTTCCGACTGTGCGATATTGTTAGTCCTTCCGAACCGCGTTATGCCTATAGAAAGAATCCACTCCGCCCTGCGGTCTTTTCTCTACATCGTTCATCAGAAGCCACGCCATCCTTTTGTCTTCTCAGCGCCGTGACTGTTCAGTGTGCCCAGATAATAAAGCAGAAGGTGCTGCCAGCATCTCCAGTCAATGCCCTCCTCGATCATTCCGTCCACACGGAACAGCAGCAGCGGCTGTTCTTACAAGCCAGAGGAGGAACGTAGGGTCCAAAGAGCTGTAGTCACATCCTATCATGTCTGTGTCTATTATCCCTTGAGGATGGAGCCTGGAATGGCTTTCCAGTTACTTTTGTAACTGTTGTGAACAATGTTGCTCTCCAGTTTTAGGAGGAGGACTGCGGAGGAAATACACACACGGGGCTGGACTCCATGAGATGACATCAGACCATTCTCTGAAGAGATTGTATCAACCCCTCTTCCTGCCAGCAGAACTGAGAGCCTATTGGTCCTTACCATTTTCTTTTCTTTTTTTTTTTTTTTTTTTTGGTTTTTCGAGACAGGGTTTCTCTGTGTAGCTCCGGCTGTCCTGGAACTCACTCGGTAGACCAGGCTGGCCTTGAACTCAGAAATCCGCCTGCCTCCGCCTCCCTAGTGCTGGGATTAAAGGCGTGCGCCACCACCGCCCGGCTGGTCCTTACCATTTTCAATACTTGAGACTATCAGATTTAAGATTTTTTTGCACACCGACTAATTATAAATTAGCATGTATCCCAGTTGAGATTTGCCTTTTCCTGACCACCAACCACACTGAGTACCTCTATTTGCTCTTATATACGTATTTTTTTTTCTTCTCTACAGTGTTCTACCTCAAGGAACAAATCCTTATCAGAGAAAGTCCCTTTATTCTAGCCTCCGTCACAGTAACTTTAAAGCTAATCCCAGGTCTAGTAGAAACGATACAGTGGCCCCATTTTACCACAGCGCCTAACCACTGTTTCAGGGCCGTGTTTAAATGATCTATTGCTTTTGCCGAGTAGAGTCACTGTGCTTTATGATCAGACTTAGCAAAATGATTTACAAAGCCCTGCTTCCGGCACCAAATTTTCCCAGAGCACATGCATTTCTAGTGGCCAGCAATAGACCCGGATGCACGTGTTACAGATGACACATGGTACCGCTTTCCACGGCTGTCTTGCAAAGGCTAGCGGTTGGAGACGGGATTTTGCCCTCATAAGGACGCCTCAAGTAGTCTCCCATTTGGCAGGAAGTCGTTGGAACATACAGACGCTATTTTAAAGTCTATTTAAACTTTATTCTTTATACTTTCAGACACCAGTGTCCGACGCTATCGTCCGAGGGACAGCAAAAAGAAATCCAGAGACAGGAAGCCCCGCGCCCACTCACAGACACCTGTTGCAACTTTAATCCAAATCAGAACCGGAAAGACAATGCATGCATGTGGGTCAGAGAGGGCAGCTGAGGGCAGCCCTCAGAGACCACGTCACTGACATTACAGGGTTAAAGCTAACACTCGCTGTCTCCAGCACCCTACATGCCAGGGTTACAGAAAAATAGACACTGATAATGAGGTTGTGACTTGGCAGTTGGAAGGGTGACTAAGAAAAGAGAGACTTCTAGAAAAATTTTCACTTTCTGATTTAAAGTAAAAGATAGCTTTAAAGCTCTTATAATAATGGTGCGTGGTGTGCCGTTTATATCAGAGGAAAACTGGACTTGAATTACTGAAGCTGGAGGTGTAGTCAAAGTGGTGATTAGTGTGATTGTGATACAGCTTTCCTCCAGGATCTCTGATGCTGGTACTTTCTTTTACCTGATAAGAAGGACCAGGAGGCTTACTTGTTCCCTGGTTACCCCAGGAGTCTGCAGGGATACACATTCAAGTCTGATTGGAGAGTAAGTCACAATTGGATGTGTGTCTTTCTTCTCTCAATCAAGGCCCGGTTTCCAGGGTAACAGCGGGTACCTCATACCTGAATTGAACACTTCCTGTCTGGCGGAGGTATGATCCAGTAGACACCACCACTAGATCCGAGAAACTGACACTAAAACCGGTTTGAAGTAGGGGCAAAAACATCTCTTTCTGAAAGGCAGTAACAATTCCTTAGGACTCGGAGTCGGAACTGTTAGGTCAACAGTCTTTAGAATTTAAACCAAAGAAGATGGATGGGTGGCGACAAGGCCATTTGCGTGTGACCCTTTTCCGTAAAGTAAAAATGAAAATCTGCCCTGCTTTAAATGAGCCATGGACTGTGAATGCCAGCAAGAGGACAGGGTTGGTGTTCTGAGAGCAAAGGAAGGGCAGCAGGTGCATGGACGATCGCTGTGTTTTGGAAAAGGAGGAGCGAGCGTGTGTGTGTGTGAGTGTGTGTGTGTGTGTGTGTGTGTGTGTGTGATCAAACCATGGAAATACCTGTCGGGATCTAAGGATTGCGTTTAATCCATTTCTAATAGGCGTCTCTCATTTAGGTTCTGCACTCTCGGCCGGGAGGTGAATGGAAAAACTCTCGGTCCTCTTCCACCTTCCAACAGGAGCGAGCCTGGCCCAAAATGGAATGAGCCAACCCTGCTTGATGACATCATGGAGCCGGCCCCGCTTGATGGCGTCATGTAACCTTGGCAACAGTGTGCTGGACAACCCATTCTCCAGGACACGCCCTCCATCTCCCTCTGTTGTTAATGCCCATGAAAATGAAAACAAACAACAAAATTATAGCCGGGCATGGTGGCGCACGCCTGTAATCCCAGCACTTGGGAGGCAGAGGCAGGCGGATTTCTGAGTTCAAGGCCAGCCTGGTCTACAGAGTGAGTTCCAGGACAGCCAGAGCTACACAGGGAAACCCTAAAAATAAAAATAAAAAAATAAAAAACCACTTCTGGGCTGATGCTCAGGCTACTGATGGGTTATCCACCCAGATGTGAGCCTCAGGTGAGCCAGATTAACCAAGGACTGGTCCAGAGAAGGACAAATCTTAGACGGCTGCTCTCTAGTGGAGGACCGTGCTCCAATCGCCATGTGATTCAGGTGGAAGGAAGGAACCATTTCACTGACGGTTGTCACAAGCTAAAGGTATTATTTCAGAGAGGCATCTGATAAAATCCCGGCCAACTCTGCAGAGTGCTTCCTAGTGCCCCAGTTAGAAAGAACAGATACATCCCGTGTTTCAATGGGCAGATCCTGCCCCAAACACTTTTCTTCTACGGCATCAGCCTCGTGTTCTATGTGCTCCAAATGATAACAATCGATATTTTTCCAGACATGTACATTTCTGTACAGTCTTTCTTTACATTATCAATTATAGCGATCTTCCTCTAAGAACTCCCTTTACTTTCTTAGAAAGTTCATTTCCATAACAAGATCAAATAAATGACTTGCTCTGTTTCAGTTTCTTACCAGCCGTGCTACTGCGTCTCCCTGATCAATTTTTGACTTTGACATCAAGGAAAACTCTAGAGGTGTTTCCATACTTAACTACTTTTCTGGCATCGTTTGATAATTGGTCTCATCTCATCTGGGTTGTGAGGTTAGAGCAGCTGCCTGAAAACATAGAAAAGCAGTTCTGAATGGAGATAAAAAACAAAACAAAACAGCTTTTCCTCCAGAATCCTTAAAAATTCTCTGCTGTGGCTCAAGGTCGTTTCAATTCTCCAGCCTCTCGAAGCTTCCTCTCAAAAGATCTGGTCACAGACAAATGTTACCCTTGTTGTCCGAAATTCAGTTCTGATCAAACAAAAACAAACAACAAACAAACAAAAACAACCGTGCTATGATGAAAAGGGGGTCATCCCCCAAAGAAAACCCGACGCTTCAAAACGCTGAGACGAAAGCTGTCTACCTCCCGACCATGGTTGTTTTAGAGCCACGTCACATTTCTTATTTTTATTTTTTTAAAAAAAATCTGCACTCCTGTGATGTCCATGGTTGCTACACTATCCAAATCAATATCAAACAAAAGTCCTAAGCGGTCACCGAGGTTTCGGCCTTCTAAAATAGTGCTCTGTAATCAGGCGTCTCTCTGCAGGAAACAGGCCTTCCTACAGCAGGAAACAGAGGAAACGGGCCTGGAGACAGCAAGCCCATGGATATTTTTTTTTTCTTTCCAGAAAGGACAAAATGACTCTTCTGGCAGCTCCTGACTCAGGAAATCACTGAATTGAGTAGTCAATTTGGGGAGCAATTTACCACGTCATCCACTTCCTGACAACAGATATTTGGAAGCATTTACATTCTAATTCAACTCTGTCAGCACGAGGTGGCTGTTGCTTCTCTGCGAGAGCTTCAGGGTCAGAGGTTCCTCTGCAGTTTCTCCCCCACCAGGACTTTTCAGCTCCTTCCTCCCCGGCTGGGCTCCACCAGTCTCATCTCCCCTTTGATTTTTTAGTCTTGGTCAAGCAAGTCCTTGTCTTCAGAACTAAATATAGACTGTGTCGGGTGGGTGGAGGTCTCTGCAGCATTTTCTATGGAAAACACAGTTGAGTGTGTGAAGTCATGAAGATACACCTGTGTGCCCTGGCATCACTATGGCTTCATTCTCTCTGGAGCAGATGGATTTAGAAAAGAAAACAGTCAGTCACTTCTTCCCACTTCTTTGTGGACTCTCTTTGCAACCCTCGCAGGGTTGGAGAAAGAATTTTCCTTCTCATCCCTCCGCATCTGCCTTCTAGGTGTGGAGTTCATCAGTGACAGCCTTCATCCTTTGCAGACTTCAGAGTCAGGCAATCCATCCATGACACGTCGTCGTAGGGAGATGAAGAGTCCACACCCGCCGTGGGTGATAAGACTTATGTACTGGAATAGACAGTTTTGTGTAGCTGGTGCACACGTGTGTCCAAAAACCCTAAGACCAAAGCATGCATCGCCAATGCAGCAGGAGCATGCCTGTGCTGCACGTGTGGCTCCGTTATTAGCGTCTGAGAACCATAGACGACTTAGGTTAAGGGGAGGATGCTTCCAGAGCTCAGCGGAGTCTTAGGAACCCGTCAGTCATGTTGCTACTGTCTTGATTGGGAACCTGTGACTGTCGCAACCAAGTCCAGAAATGAGTGTCCTCGAGGCAGTGAATGTTGAAAAGGGGGAAAACTGAAGACAACATTACTAAACAGGGGGTGCAGTCTCCAAAGGTGGGCTCCCGCGGCTTCCTGAAAACTTAAGTGACCTTCTCAAGTTCTTCCCTGCCTTTGGTTCTTGCAGTCCTGTGAGGCCATTTCCCAGACTGCCAAGGATAGGTACAAGGAGGCGGAGCCTGATCGTTAGAGCTCACAGAGGCCCTCCCAGGTGGGGCTAAGATTCTGAATGTGACCCTCCTCCCAAGTCCCCAGCCCGGTATCACTCTCTCTTCTCTATACAGATTCCCTTCTTCTCTGTACCCCTTTGTCAAGAAACCCCCAAAAATTTACATTTTCAAGGTCTAGGAGAGTACTTTGCAGAAGTATAAGTCGTTATTCTGATAGTAACCCTGTGTTACTTTCTATCTCTAGCCTTACTATGACAAAGACACGGCATTCACCTGGCCGAGGATTATGGAGTTCACTCAGCACCTGAGTGAAATGTCACTTTACATGTCACCATGTGCTTCAGTTATATCCTGAGAGTTCCCCATGAACTCTCCCAGATATCCACTGTGCGTTTATTGAACTTATTGCTTTAGGGACTCATCCAAACAAACCACGATTCTTAAGCACTGACTGTCATGTTTTATTTTAACAAGGATCTTGCCTGCAAGTAAGGTTCTGGGTACTTAGGAGTGAATCAAAATTCACAGGCAAAGACTAAAACAAGAGACCATCAACTAACAGGACACAGCTGTTTATCCCCACCTTGGTTTTCGTCTGCTTTTCTGTGCTCTTACCCAGTAGAGGGACAAAACACACATGTCTGTCTGGAACCATGAATAAAGCATGAAGATCGCTGGGTACGATTATAAGCAATTTGCTATTCAGATTCACCAATGGGGATATTCATCGGGGAAAGCATCCCCCAAACCTTCCTATTAGGAACCAAATCCCAATGTTTAGCATTTCAAAAACAACATAATTTGAATACATTTTTTTGCCAGCCAGTGGGAAATTATATTGATTCTACATGCATCCAGCTTGCAGATAGCTCGGTAATTCCTTTACTTTTTTTTTTTTAGACACAAACAAATAGTCTCTTTTTCTTTCCCTGGTAGAAAAGTAGACTGGTTTTGAAGGGTGGAGGGTAAGCGGAGGAGAGAAGGCTGTGGCAGAATGTGTAATTCTCTCTGGATTGTGCAGCAGCGTTGGAGTCTGTGAAAGATTATATAAATCTTTGCTTCACAGGATCTGATTCCGGTAGAGAAAAACCCTCCCCTACATCAGAGATTATCATAGGGCTATATAACAAGCTAATCCCCCTCTCTAAAACTTTGAATTGTATTGTGGGCTTTTATAATACGTTTGTAACACCGGTAGGTGTGGTGGTATAAACCGATACCATCTGGAGGGATGAGGGAGGATTGTGATTTATAACGTAGCTTGGTACAAAGATGTGAGATGTCTGGAAGGGAAGAGGAGGAAGAGGAAGAGCAGGAGGAAGAAAAAGAAGAGGATGATGATAAAGGGGGAAGAGAAGGAAGAGGAGGAGGAAGAGGGGGAGGGGGAGGAGGGGGAGGGGAAGGAGGGGGAGGGGGAGGGGGATGGGGGAGGGGGAGGGGGAGGAGGAGGAGGAGGAGGAGGAGGAGGAGGAGGAGGAGGAGGAGGAGGAGGAGGAAAGGCATTCAGTCAAGTGTAGAGCCTTACATAAAAATAGCCTTATACTCTGGAGTTACTCCTTTTCATTTCAACACATTTTAGTTGAGGTCAGAGGTTTGGGCCAGACCTCAGAATCTCTAAATTCAGCTTTGCATACTATATCATGTGTTTTCTAACTTCTATAATATCACCACTACCTATGCTATGGTACCCAGAGTTAATAATGACTCTTATGGAGCTGCTGTGAAGACTAATAAGTAATACCTACGATGTAAAGCAGAGCCATGCTATAATACAATAAATATATAGTAAACCTACTATGTGAAGCATAGGGTCATGCCATAATATAATAAATATACAGTGCTGCATGTTTAGAAGTAGGCATTTTAGAAAACACACTGCCACTGCCTTCGTCCAGGAGCTGTTACACTACCAGCTCCTTTGTGTTCCACCCGGCTCCGCTCCAGGATCAGCCAGTGCCAGCCCTGACCCAGGACCCTCGAATCCATGGACAAAAGACACACAGACAGTGCTGTTACTTTACAACTTGCCCACTAGGCACAATTGCCGGGAGCAAATATCCCCTGCCTGGAAATGCGTGCCCTTACCAATCGATTATCTCCATCTCTCCTTCTGCCCTAAACTTAGTGGCTAGTTCCACTCAGCCCCCGGCAGACATCTTTGGCCACCCAACCATAGCAGAGGCCAACAGGCCCTAGCTCTCCCTGAGGCCTTACATGACCACAGTGTCCGCCTTCCTCCAAAGCATGGCAGAAAAGCCCCTTTTCTCCTTCCCTCATCTTGGGACCCAGAAGTCCCACCTGTACCTGCCACCCAGGTCTTCTTCATTGACAAATCAAGAACCAACCGGGGAACTAGACCTTAGTCTCAGAACCTCCTCCTCTTACACATACCTACTATGTAAAAGAGAGTCACGATGTAATAAATAGACAGTAAACCTACTATGCAAAGCACAGTCATGTCATAATGTAGTAAAAGTATAGTAACCCCTTGTGTTGTCTCAGCTGTTATCATAATTTAGGTGACGGGTGTCAAATGATTAGACCGTTGCTTTTTAAAACTTCAATGCTATGTCATTTAAAAATAATCAAAGTAGAAGACATGAGCATAATAATTATTTTTTCTGTTTATTTTCCTAGTAACTGTGCTCGTGTGTTAAGACATTAGTTTAATTTCCTTTAAGAAAGGCTGGTGGACAGCCCCCCTCCCCCCCTCCCCCCCCGCCCCCTCCCCTCCCCCGTCACGGCAAGAGCCACTGCTTACGGCCTCTGTGGGTCCATGATCGGTGTCTAATACAGTATACATTCACTTAAAGGGATGCTTAACAGTTACAAGCCAGTGTCAAGGCAGATCTTGGGCTCCCACAGGGCCCTGTGGAATTCCTGGCAAGGTGTGATTTCCAGAAAAGTCCACAGTGTGTCTTAGTATAGCAATTTAACAATGTTGCTGTAGAGTTGAATCTAAACCTTGCGAGGCCCCTGAAAATGAGTGTCAACAGCTAAATATATTCTCTCTGTCCTCGGGATCCTCTGTGCACAAGGAAGCATTTTCTATAACTGAAATTATATATTATTCATGCTAAGAATAAACATTTTGAAATTACTTTAATCGTGCTCGCTTTGTGGGTCCTCCCACTTTGAGATAGAAATAGAGAGATTTCTATATAAATAAAACACCATTCCCCTTCAGAAGTCATAGGGAGGTCACAGTAACCCAATTAAAAGCAGACAGCCCCCTCCTGAGTGTCAACTCCCCAGTGCAGGTGCTAATGGACAATAAGTCAGGTTCATCACATAAAAATCACGTTCAGTTATGTGACGATTTTGTCTGTTCACCTTTGTGTTTTTAGACAGGGTTCTATGCAGTCCAGACTGGCCTCAAACTCTGAGTTGCCAAGGCTTGTCTTGAACTCCTGATCCTCCTGCCTCTGCCTTCCAAATGTTGGAATTACAGGCATACCCCGTCATGCCCAGCTTCAATATATAGTGATTGTTTTGGCATGTTTTCCTGCTTGTGAAACCCATTTTACAGTCATTCTAAGTACTCCATGTGTGGACACCATTCTAAGTGTTTCATTACATTAAATTATTTAGTAGCTACCACAGTTCTGTGAGCACCATTGTCCTATTTTTCCAAATGGCAAAGAACTGTAGTCACTTCAAATAAGTGAAGTAATATTCAAACCAATAATGTCTAGTTCCAAAATCCTTAAACTCGGCCAGTTACACATATTTGTTTCATAATTCCCCAATAAGTTGCTATCTTTTCATTAGGGGACAACACACACCATATTTTTGACCTTAGTAAAATGTTAAGGAATGCATACGACTGTAATCCCAGCTTTTGGGAGGCTGTATTAGTCAGGGTTCTCTAGAGTCACAGAACTTATGGAATGTCTCTATATATTAGGGGAATGTATTGTGATGTCTTAAAGTCTGTAGCCCAACTAACCCACCAATGGGCAGCTGTGAGTGGGAAGTCCAAGAATCCCGTAGTTGCTCAGTCCCACAAGGCTAGTTCCACTTGCTCTACAATATACATTGGAATCCTGAAGAGGTAGGCTCCAACAGACCGCCCTGACAATTAAGTGCAAGCAGGTGAAGAAAAAGCCTTCCCTCTTCCATTGTCCTTATATAGGCCTCCAGCGGAAGTTGTAGTCCGTATTAAAGGTATGTACCTCACCTGGAAGTGCAACTTGCTTTGCCCCAGGCTGGCCTAGAACTCAGAGATCTGCTTGCCTCAGTCTCCTGGGGTTAAAGGTGTCTACTACCTTGCCTGGGTATAGCAGGCCTTTTCCTGGCCACTATGCCTCAAGATCTGGATCAAAAGCTTGTGTCGTCCCATGTCAAGATCTGGGTCAAAAGCCTGTGCCTTCCAACCTCAAGATCTGGATCCCAGCTGTGCCCTCCATTTCTGGGTTGTAGTTCATTCCAGATGTAGTTACCGTGACAACCAGGAATAGTCATCACATAGGCAGGAAAGAGGTAAATTTGAGGCTACCCTGGATACATAGTAAGTGTCCATCTCAAAAAAAAAGAGAAGGAAAAACAAGAAGACAGGAGAGAGAGAGAGAGAGAGAGAGAGAGAGAGAGAGAGAGAATGGAAAATTAAATCTCTCTTAATGAAAAGTTTTGTATCCATATATTCTAGGAATATAATCTATTAATTACCAATATGAACCTGATATCTTAGTCTCTGCCACCCCAGTCAATCCACAAAAGTTTATTTTAATTAAATTTGCACGCGCGCAGTGCATGTGTGTGTGTGTGCTTGTACGTGCACATGTATGTATTTGAAAATGTTTTGTCTACACATTTTCATCACAAAAATATTTTCCTTTAGCATAACCCTTACCATAAGCAGCACAGGACCCATGTGAAAGCCCTTTGTGTTGGCCCTTGCCTGAAGTGGCATTATTAATAGTTACATTACATTAAATTACTAAGTTTGGTTGCTGAGGGAGTTATATGCAATTATTGCAGAAATAATAAGCACAATGGATATAGCACATGAGCTTCAGACAAAGATTAACTTACAACATGTAAAAGAAGACATTTATTAGCGAATAGCTATTTTCCAGGGCTGGAAATAACCTTGAAGTCTATTTATAGGCACGAAAGTCCCCCAGTTGCCTGGAGGTTAGGGCTTCCCTTTGAGCTGATGTAAACACCGTTTCCTCCAAAATCTCTGTTTATGCGTCTGCTTGTCAACCCTGCGCCAGGCCCTGGCGCTACCTTTTTCTCTGTGGCTGCTCCCTCATCCTGTTTATAGGCCACAGAGGATGACCATAGATAATTGTTAAAATCACCAAAGCTTTGGAAGAACCAGCTGGCTTTTCTTTTGCTCCAAGGAGACTCACTCCTGTGGCAAGTCTTCAGCTAGGAAAATCGTTTCTAAGAGCCACTCACTGAAAATTCATCAGCCCATGAAAATTCTACCACTATTGTAGTGATATCAAGTCCCCTCAAAGGATAAATTACATTGTAAGACAGGGACAACGCCTCCTTTTGTTCTCCACAGTGTTTCATTATATTTGTCCAAGAGTATTTAAACATACATACATGCATGCATGCACACGTACATGCATACATACATGACTTCTTGGGCCCTACATCAAACCAATTACATCAGGGTCTTCTCTTTAAGTTCCCCTTGGATTCCAGAGTACAATGTCAAGTGGAGAAAAAAAAAACAACCAAAAACCACTAAGGAAACTAACAAAAAAAACCCCAGTCATTCATTATTCATTACAACCAATCAAACAAGTGATCCACATATGATTGCGTGTATGATAATTTTTGTCAAAATCTTCTGAACGATTTTAGTCGGGGGGTGGGGGGAAACTGTGTGCACGAAGCAATGGTTGGAATAGAGGATTGCAACTGTGTCACTTTGGCAAGGGTCTCCCCCTCCTCTGACCCTCCTTGTAGCCCAGGCCTTTGAGAGAATGGGACCGGCAGACCAGTGGCTTCCATAGCTTTCTCAGCATAAAGAGAAAAACTGGGTTATGACTCCATCCATGGAACTCCACTTGAAAGAAAAGAATTAGGACACCCCCTTGATGTTAAAGGCGACTCCCCACTAGAGATCAAAAGACAGCCTTGAAAGGAAGCCATAGAGTGTCTTCTGTATGAGTCGGGGACCGCAGAGATCAGTGCCCTGAGGGTTGTGATTCTGAGCCGCTTTCTACCTACCCAGGATATCAAACAAGGAAGGCGTGATGTTGAAAATCAACTCAATACTGACAAAGAGCAAAGAAGCCACAAGTAGAATGCAGGCCGGACCCCCACGAGTGCTGTGCTGGCCGGACCCCCACACTCATTTTGGAATTCTACTACAGCTTATCAACAGTTTCATGGAAGAGTAACACTAGGCAAGGGGTCTTCCCGGCCATGATGACATATAAAAAATAAGGCCATTCCAGAACAATGTCTGTACACACAAGCAACAAAGTGAACCAACTTCTGTCTCTGCCCCGCCCCCCCCCCCCCCCGCTGCTACTGTCAACTTCTGTCTCCACCCCCTCTACCCCCAACCCCCGCTGTCTGTCCATTCACATTAGCCTTTATGCACTGGCTTTTCCACAATCAAGGAATGAATACTATTCCTCATTCAGGGTAGATCTCCAAGGCGCTCCCCCACATCATCTAATGGGAACACAAATCCCGCAGCCCTCCTCTGTATCCTTCACAGTCCTCAGGCTCTTGTTCTTCCTCATGGTGGCAAGTTATTAACCGACCTAACTCAACTTGTCGGATGACCCCGTGGCCTCCATCTAGAAGGCACTGGCAATGTTCTCACTATGCGTAAAGTAGAAGACCCTTCAGGAGTAGAGGTCGGAAGATGAGCTCCTGCTTTTGAGTGTTCCGAAGGTTGGCGTGCATAATCATGTAACTCGAGCTCTGCATAACACCTTTCTTGAAAATTGTCATGAAGTGTACGCCACAATGAAACCTATTATCATATATAATGAACATGTGCTAACAAGAAGGAGTTGTAAAGGGTGAGGTACCAAAATGTATGTATGAGATGCCATAATGAGACCCATGTTTTACTTTGTATGCTAACTGAAAAATTAATTTAAAAATGAAGACAGAGAAACTTGCCATGAAGAAGGTAAGACACGTGCAACACTTTGGGAGGGCAGATGCTGTGGAGAGCCCTGGGCTTGCATTTTGATGCTAATTCCACTCTACTCGGAGGGGCTGCAGATGAGGAGTTGTCTTGTGAACCTTCTCCCCACCTTAACTTTTCAAATAAAAGCTAGAGCCAATGATTGGGCAGGAGGAAGGGGGAGGAGCTGAGAGTTAGGAGGAGGAGCTTCTGAGGATCAAGTGAGAGGCTGTGCAGAGAGAGAAACTCGTGGCCTGGAGAAACCACAAGTTATATCGGATAATATAGATGGAAATAGAGTAGTGTAGTGGGAGATCTGCCCAATCTAGGCTTATTGCTTGTATTGTTGCTAATTGAGTTGAGATTTCTTTTACCTGGTAATTGGGTTGGAAAAATATAGCCACAGGTAGACACCATAAAAGAATCCATAAAGGAATCTGATGTCTGACAAGCTAATCAAAAAAATAAAACTAACGAAGGTTGCCCTGGGTAGGTTGATAAAAAGTGTTTCCAGGAGCTATCAATTATCCAAGAACCCACACCAGGCTAGGCTACCTCCTGACAAGTTGCTAGACAGAGAAGCTTCCAAGGCCACAAAAACAACGTAGGCCACGGCCACTTGTGTCAACCGCCCATCAGATCTAGCTGATAAGACCCCGCTGCTGAAGATGCCACAGACCTTGGTCACAAGACATAGAAAAATTTACCTGTAACTGGGTTAAAAGTGTCCTCTATGGTGGATAATCCTTATATTATCAGAGTGCTATCTATGAGGGCTGCTTGGGAGAATTCCGTCATTTGGAGTCTTGCTTAGATGCAGACCCTGAATACTCCCCTACCGATCAGACCGGCAGGTTAATCCAGCAGGTTGCAATAGTGGCAAGCCAGTTATTTAAGTAACCACTTGTTAAAATTTCTGGCTTGATGCTTATGTCACAGGAGGATTTGAATTCATGTCTGCTCCTGTAAACCTGCTCTAAATTACCTGGATAGGGAGCTCATAGGCCTAAGGAGAGGAGCTGGTGTGGTCGATTTGCGAAGCAGACATCACGTGACTGTCGAATTTCCCTCTAACTAACAGTTGATGTCCTTAGAATAATGCTATTGCCAGCTTTGGTTAGAGAAGCATCTACGGACTTCAAATGCCTGAATCTGATCCTGCGCACAGTCACAGCCACATTTAGGACCCAAATTCCGTTTTCATTTCCAGGCTCTTGATTCCTGGTCGATCTCTGTCCACGTACCTTGGCAGAGGCTTGCTGACACATGCAGGCTGTACAGCAAATGTGGCTTAGTAAAATTAGGTGTGTGCAGTGCCAAACACATGTTCCCTCAAACAAAGCGTGTTCCAGATGATGGCTCTTTATCAAGCCCAGTGAGAAAATGGCTGTGGATCCACCATTCAGGGGATGATATCAAGAGAGTAGACCTAACTCCCTAACATCACGTCCAGGACAGAGGGGAGAGCGGAAGAAAGGTAGGCCCTCGATCATGGCCTGCTTAGCATGACATGTGTGTCATGGTACGAGGGTCTACGGGCTCCAAGAAGAGTCAACATGTTCTCCAAAGAATTCCAAAGTAGGAGGTGTGCAGCTGAGGCTTATCCCTGGGCGTGATGCTCTCAGAGTGAGGAGAGGAGGGCAGGGTATGCTCAGCTGTGCGCCTAGCTCTAAGACTGCTCTCTGTGCTAATGATCTCAGAAGAAGGCACACCGACTCAAGCAGGATCCCACCCTGGGGGAGGAGATGGCAGATGTTAGTCCGCAGCCGTCAGTCTCTGGACTCCAGACATGCAATTCCCACTAATTACAAGCACACTTATTAACTTATTAAATATAGATGCCGTTCAAGGACAGCGAGTGCTCTATCAGAGAAAGTCAAACAGAAATGTTTGCCTCTGAAAGCACATCGCCTTGGGGATGGAAAAACAGAAACACCTGCTCTCCTTCCAAAGCATGATGGATGTTTTCTTATAATAGAAGTCAAAAGGCAAACTGGAATGTATACATTATTGCCATCTCTGGCATTAGGAAAGGACACTCGTACACACATGCACTTCCACTCTTAATGGACTTGTTTAGAATTCAATTCTTCATCCACTCTGACTTCAAACCACTGAAAACAAAACAAAACAAAAAAAACTAAGCTGCGCCAAGCATATGCGTGTTTTCCAGTAGAAATACTTCATCTCCTCTGGCTCTCTCAGGAAGTCACAGCAAACCGGGTTTGACAGCTGACCTCAACAGGCTTTCCCCCCTTGATCTGCATGGCAGAGAGGAAAAATTGACTTATAATCAAATTAAGAGCATTTAATTCCCCAAAGCACTCTGGCTAATGTTACTGTATTAGCACATTCTGCTACTGACGGAGGGAGGGGTCAAGGAGAGTTATTTGATTTTCCCCCCTTGGGTGTTTTGGGCAAACAGAGGAGAAAGTAAAAATTAGTGTGTGTGTGTGTGTGTGTGTGTATACATATATGTATATATATACACATATACATATATATGTGTGTATAAATATATATATGTGTGTATACATATATATGTGTGTATATAAATGTGTATATATACACATGCATACACACATACATACACACACATATATGTGAACAAATAATTTAATATTTTCTTAAAAGAAAGAAACCATATATATATAAAATTACATATATAATTATTATTTATATATTATATACTACATAAATATATAAATACTTATATATAATTACTTACATATATAAATATATATATGATTTATGATTTTACTTATAAATAGCAGACAGCTGCTGAGAGAAGAATTAGCCCTCCCCAAGGATGAACCCACGAACTGGCTATCCAGTACCAAGTGGCCAGACCTAGACACATATACATGCAGACAACACTAAATGAACTCAGCATGTTGTATTTATGTGAAATAGAAATATCATTTATATATATATATATATATATATATATATATATATATATAACAATGTTTAAAAAGGAAGAGGCTGTGAATTTGGGAGGCAGAGATGGGAGGGGTAAAAGGTAAGAGAGGGAGAGGAGAAATGAAATAATTATATTTTAATTAAATTTAAAAATAAATAATCTATGTTTGCAATAAAGAAAAATTAAACAAATATTTGGTACACAGTAAAAAAAATAATAATACAAAAGAATTTAAGACTCTTTTCAACTACACAGTAAAAAAATGTTATTTTTCTTTTCCTTTCCCAAATAAACACAGCAACAGTATGATGGTTAACATATTCTGTGGTGATATATATAGGCACATTTATTGTACATAGTATTGTGTTCTTTCTCTATTCATTGCCAAGAAAATAAAATTAAAGATTTTTTTTTCTATCTGTAAAGGAATGAACGCTGGTGCTTGATAAATGCAGATAACTTGCAAAACCATTTTCTCCTGGAACTCTTCCCCGTCTCCTCCATTCATTAAAACATAATGCATTTCTGATTTTCTTCTGCTACAAAAGCCACATTTGGAAATCAATTAGCGAACCACATTGTAAAATCTGTAAAATTGGTTTCAAATGCCTAAGTTGAGAAAAAAGAAAACTCTTTGGCAGTAACGTATTAACTGGGTAACTATTTCTAAACCAACATAAGAGGCCACAAATGTCTTCCTGGCGTCCATATCTGGAAGTGAACTTTGTAAGAGCTTTGCTTTCGTATTTGTCAACTCATTTGCTTAACTGTGGACACTTTCGTGAGGCTGCTGAGAACCTAGAAACTTTGATCTATTAACGCCCAAAGCCTGAAGACAATGACACTCCTGAGATCCTAAATTTAATAAAATGAAGAGGAACTGACTCATCCTGCCTTTAGCAGAGGAGGAGGAGGAGGACAAGGAGGAGGAGGAGGAGGAGGGCGTTGGGGAGGAGGAGGAGGACTAGAAGAAGAGATGCCTCTTCACTCTATGTACAGGTGTTACCTGTCTCCAGGTGTTGCCACCATCATCTCTCCGATCCTGTTAGCCACAGGGACAAGCCTACCAAGTCTCCACCTCAGATAATACTCTGGTCCAAGTTTTTGCCTAGGTCATTGTGTTAAGCGATAGTTTACGTGTTAACCATGTACACACCGTGTATATACGCAGAAATTAATTAGTTCTGAAGTGGAGTTTCTCTAACCATAACCTTCCCTGAATTAGTATTATCATTTATTGTGTATTTACGAATTAGAAAGGGAACATTGGCACACGCTAATTCCTTTAACTAAGTAACCCAGGAGTTATTGACTCTTACAGCCATGTTAGAGGTGGATGTCTCTGTCTGCTACTCCGCCCTTCTAGCTGACTCTCAGACATGCTTGCTGTCTTCTCTCCCAACTGCTGTGGAACAGTGAGGAACATTAGTAATATCCCTGTAACCATCTTTGATGGCCCCCAAGGCAATGCTCCAAAATTTCCTTCACTACTGGGTGATTTACAGCCTTTTTACAGTTCCCAGAATCTGTTTTCTTAGTTTCTGTCCGTAGAGGCAGGGGCTTTTCCCTGCACAGAAGCTGCATGCCTCCTTAGCTTCAGATTCCTGTGTGCATGTCAGTGAACTCCAGAAGAGCAGGGCCTTAAATCTATGTATAAGGAAGCTTGAGAACCCTCCAGCTACCCTGTTACAAATCTTGGTCACAGCAGAAAAGAGAAAGCTCTCACTGGAATATGACACTTCTCTTCCTGTCTAATGTCTAGAGACCTATGCCCGAGTCGTGGCAAACAGAGAAAAGCAAACAAAAAACTGCTTCACCAAGAGTTCCTCTGAGGCACAGGCATGTGTGTGTGTGTGTGTGTGTGTGTGTGTGTGTGTGTGTTTAAACTGTTTAACAGATAAGAGTTATAACCAAAGGATATATCTCTACAGTGAGCAGCTGGGAAACAGTAGGGTTCTGTTGTCTGGAATTCTATGATCAGGATGCCAAAGAGGTTGTGTTCTGAGGACAACCTCCCTTCTTGAGTACAAACTACTAACATCGCATGGTAGCCTCCCCTGGAGGAACGAGCTAGTGAACCATTTCGTCTTTTCTCAGGTACCACTTTCCTTTAGAAAGACTGTGCCTTCACAGGGTCACGTTTGGGATCAAGGTTTCAGTACACCGATGCAGCGACACAAACGCTTATATGTTACACACATGTGTTATATATAACACAAACAGTTATAGTTACTGTCTGATGCATCAAAGCCTGACAGACGGGATTGTGCACAGCACCGGGGGCTCAACACGGGTGGTCCCCGTGGGCAACAGTCATCCTCCTGAAAACAGCAAGAGTCACCGAGGATTGTCGGTGCCAGGGGCGGGGCACTCGGGAATTGTGGAGACACACAGCAGAACTGTCCATTTTCCTGTCGGAGAGGACAAGCATCGATTTTACAGAGGCCTGAGGAGAAGAGACGCCAGCAGAGCGCTTCTCGGCTCTCAGTAACTCTGATGTACCAAGGATTCTAAGTACATTCTAATTTCATTGTACAAGGATTCTAAATACATTAAATTTCCATTTTCAGAAATGCCAACTGCTGTTATATAAAAAAAATTAAAGCAAAGCAAAGGTATCAAAAGTAGAATGTTATTTAGAGTGCAAAGGAAATAAAAAACCTCTAGCACTTGGGAGGGAAAAGCAGAAGGGTCAGAAGTTCAAGGTCATCCTTGGCTACGTAGCAAGTTCAAGGCAAGCTTGGGACCGATGGGACTCTGTCTCACTAAGTGAATAAGCAAATAAAATGTAAAGTGATAAAAGCTGAATAAACAATAAAACTCTTATTATTTCATTGGCAGCTTTAGAAACTTCCAGACATTTGCTATCACATGCAGTCACGTGTTTGAAGGAAGATGGACTCCTTCCGAGTGGTGTGTGTCTAGAGTCTAAGGCAGTGGTTCTCAACCTTCCCAATGCTGTGACCCTTTAATACAGTTCCTCATGTTGTGGTGACCCCCAACCATAAAATTATTTTTTTGTAACTCCATAAACTGTAATTTGCCTACTGTTGTGAATTGTAATATAAACATATGATATGCAAGATATGATATGCAAGACCCCAGTGAGAGAGTCATTTGACCCCTTAAAGGGGTTGTAACCCACATATTGAGAACCACTGGTCTAAATGGAGCTCTTCATTGAAAGCACATAACGATCTATTCTGCTTAATTACTGTGAAAAAAACAGTATGAGATGCTGTTATATAAATACCATACAAATCCTTCCAGATAAAACAAGGGAGATGCGTGTCTTAGGTACTTGAAACAGAGCTCCAGACAGGGTCAGGAAGACAGGAATAATGAGCTCCCAGGTCTGCTGGGAGGACACAAGAGATGGTCAGCTGCCTATGGCTGTGACTTCCTTCTCACTGGGACCAGTTTCACAGGCAGTACCCCTAAAGCTGTGGACCCTGGAGCTCCAGGACACCCCAGACCCAGTTCTCATGCGTTGGCACACTGCTGGACCGTGTCTGGACAACCAGGGTTAGATGTGACAAAGCCCAGAAATTACCAAATTGTTTGTACAATTTCTAATTTGTCACTCCCCCCCCCCTTTACAGATGTTATATTTTTAATCCTTCCCTCAGCTTATTTTGGCTCTTAGAAATGATACAGAAGATAACTTCTTCATTAACGCGGGGGGGGGCACAAAAAAAATAAAAACAAGAAACTCTAGTGAATCCTTCTTAGCTGAATTCAGTATAGGGGTTTTAAGAGCTCTTTGGTACAGGACTTTTCCTCAGTTGAATAATATATAAATACACCCTTTGTAAGACCCGATAATCTGCGTGCTATGTCCTGGAAAACTTTAAATAGAGTTTGTAGCCTGTTTTCCAGGAAAGCAATAGACAATTAAAGATGAACCGTTTCTTTGAAGGTCTCGGGAAAGTGAATAGTTGGACTGAGCTTTCTGGGGTCAGACAATAGAGGGGACCAGGAAAACTCGGCAGATTACGCAGGTCCTCATTGTCAGACCCTTCCTGCCCGTCACCTTAATCCTTGAGTTTCAGATACTTCCCCAGTGCAGTCCATTCCAGCAGCAGGGAGGGACTACCCCAAGGGCAAACACCCCAAGGACAAACATAGATATGATGCCTGGAAATCTTGGCCGCAGGAAGATCAGGCTAAGCTCTGTCAAGCCGTTTAAGTCTCGATGAAGATTTTTTTTTTTAAATGTTCAGTCGCGTGAACAGGAGGCAGACAAGTTCATCACAAGTTCTGCTTTCTCCCCACCCCCGCCCCCCGCCCCACCTCCTCCCTCTGCTTTGCAGTTTGAGACAGTCTGCAAGACTTGAGCTGAATTTCACACGGCGCCCACCCGTACCTGGGTTCAGTTCTACAGCAAGGTCATTGGACGGTGTCTAAAACATGAATTCCAGTCACAGTTCTTCCTGCATCTAACGCCAGGACCTCTAATCACAGCAAATCCTGTCTCTGGGGTTTATAATCTCATTGGCTTCTTTCACCGTCTCCCCCAGATGGCCAGTAGGTGGGGAACAGGAGACCCTCAACACTACAGGCTGAGAATGCTCCTTGTGTTCTCAGTGACGAACAGCCTTAAGGGACAGTGTGACATCAAAGTAGGTGGGAGTCAGAGTTTTAATCATAGTGCATTGTTTTTCTTTTACAACAGTGATATTTAGAGTGGACGTCAGCGGCCAGCTAAGTTCTCATATTAAGGGAAACAAGTGTCAGAGCCCATAATCTAATGGGGATGCTATCCGCCCCAGGGGCAGTGACCGGAGCTGGACGTGACTATCTTGGGGTTAGATCTCATGGGTCGGGGATGACCTCACAGAACAAAAAAAGATGGCTGATGTTTAGTCTTGAGAGCACACCTGTACTTCCTGGCTTCCCGTGGTCAATACATTGGAGAGAAACAAGTTCGTCTTGCAAGATTCCTCCAGAGCCTTTCGTAAATTTACTTGGCGATTCTGTAAGGGACAAGGAACAACTTCATTGTCAATCCTGATCCTCACCTGGCTATTTTAGTGTTTAACTCTCACCCTATACCTACTGCTGGATATTTTGTTACCCACCATTGGATACTTTCATTTGGCTGTTTCTTTTTTACTAGTAAAGAAATGTTATAACAGACACAGCTGTGGAGATTTGAATATTTCTGGGGATGCTTTTTTTGACGAGCTCCTAAAATTAGAACCGCTAAACGAGAGTACATGCTTTAAAAAAAAAAAAAAAAAAGTTAGCTAGATATTCTTAGAGTGTGCCTTCAGAAGGATTATGCTAAATTGCATCAGAAACAACCGCATTTAAGAAGGCAGCTTGATTCTGTCCCTGGAAATCTTGCGGTTTTGGGGGGGCTCCACACTGCCCCACTGGAAGCTCGGATGCCTCCAGTCTCTCTGACTCTGGCCAGCTTTGGTTTCTCAAGTTTTCTTTCTCCATTCCTTTTTACTTTGCGTGGTCCATGTGATTTTCACAAGTGTATTTGAGCATGTGTACTCTAGAAACAACTTGGAGATGTGTAAAGATTAGGAATGAGTTTGCGTCTTTGTGATGTGGAACTATCTATCCAAAAAAAAATGAGATCTACCTTTCTGTTTGTATGCTTTTGCTGGTTGGTGAAAAATTACATCATATTTAGGCCCATCTTGCACCAATTTTTTTTAACCTCATTACCAAGTGTTTTATCCTTTCTCTCTAGATGTTGAATAGCAAATACTGTAAATTTTTTAAAATTTATTTAATTATACACATCCCAGTAATGTTTATTATTTCAAATAGTCACTGTTTCATTTCCTTGTTTCTAATTTTATGTATCTAATTAGTTTTGTTTACTTAAGTACATTGGTTTGGTTAATATCTACTGCCCAGTCTTAGTTACTGCTCAAATACTGTGAACACACACCATGACCAAGGTAGAAACTTATAGAAAAAAAAAATAGCCTTTAACAGAGGACTTGCTTACGGTCTCAGAAGAATGGTCCAGGATCATCATGGCGGGCAGGCATGGAGCAGGAGCGATGGCTGAGAGATTACATCCTGACCCACGGACAGGAAGTGGGGTGGGGGCGGGGCTTGGTTGAGACTGGACCTGGTGTGGGCTTTTGAAGGCTCAAAGCTCACCCCTAGGACACAGCTCCTCTCCATCAATGCCACACCTCCTATTCCTTTCCAAACAGCTGCGCTAACTGGGAACCAAGCGCTCAAACTGATGAGTCTATGGAGGCTGTTCTCAGTCGACCACGCCCACTTGTCAATCAGCCTCAGCCCAAGTTTATCATGGATTGGCAGGCACCTTCTAGGTCGTATCTTTCTGCTGTCTCTCCCCTTCCGTCAATGCCTCACCGCCTAAACAGATGGCTTTATCATTCTGCCTTTGAGGTCAAAAAGGAACAGTCAGACCATTCTTTCCTAACAGCAGTTCTGCTTCAGGTGTTTGGCCAAACAGTTTTTGCGGATTACATTTAAAGTTCCCAATTTCGTGGAGAACTTGTGTTTCCTAAAGTTCCAGGATACCCAGCCTAACAACAGGTAATTTTTATGCATTACTTATGGTTCTGTAACTTGTACTTTTTAGCCGGTGAACATTTCCACGTGGAGCACGGAAGCAGGAGGCTGCGAGAGGATCCATCAGGTGAGCAGTTGCTTTCTGTTGTGTCCTAAAATACGTAAGAGTTATTTCTATCTCATCTCTGCTTAAAAACAACAACCAAAACTGAGCCCCAAGTTTGGTCTTCTCTGCTGAAAGAATCAATGCATGCCCTTGATACCTCATATGTGGTGTTTTAAGCCTTCTTCACAAAACTCTATGCTTGGGACTCTAAACTCACAAAGAAAGACTGATAGAAGGGTACGGGTTGAATAAAGTAGTCTATTAGGGTATGGAAAAGAGAAGCATTCTAAAACTAAAACCAGGGCAAGTTGGGGATGCATTCCCTTCTACAGAAAAAGATCCATGACCTACTTCCATAGGGCCACCTGTCCCACGTGGAACCAACCTCCCCTGAATGGTCAACAGCCACCTACCCCACCTCTCAGGACCCTGGCATTACCCTCTGAAAAAGTCCCAGAATTCCAAATGTCATACAAATGCAGAAACTATCTGTGGCTGACAAAGACCAGGCCTCTCTGCTAGAGCACGAGGCGAATCATAGTCAACTGCTGCGAAGCAGCCCCATTTCTCCACACTTGGGATTAAAACAGAAACACATTCTTAGAACATTTCTGCGTTTTAAAGAAACCAAAATTCCAGAATTCTCATTACAAACAAGCGGTGCCTCTGTCCCCAGGACAGTAGCGCGGGAGAAGTAGTGTGTACCTTTAAGAAGTACAAGAAGTTAAGAAGGCCAAGTAAGAGGCACCTAGATCCCGGAGAGTGTGCCCTCAAAAGCAATTATCCGTTCCGTTCCATCGCTCTCTGCTTCCTGCCCAAGCTGTGCGACTGACTGTTCCTACATGAACTCCCAACAGCATGCACCACTTCACCAGAAGCCCTCAACAAGGGAGCTGACAGGCATTGCACGTTAACTGCTCGGCCCATAAGCCAGAATGAGCTTCTTTTTAGCTCACCAGTAGCCTGCACCCCTGGGGTTCATTACATCTGACAAGATGTAATGTCATACAGATGTATGACAGATCCCTCCCACTCATCAGGGCTGATCCCTTACAGACCAGTACAGCTGAACTTCTGGGTTTTACCAACAGCCACCCTCCTTTGATAACACCAGGGAAACAACCCCCCCCCACCACACACACACACACTCTGACACAGAGGGATAAGGAGCTTGTGGGGGGGGAGATCAGCCTAATGAGAGGAAGGGACAGACAGGAAGTACCCAACTTCCATACAGTTCCCAAATGCCCAGAGTGTTTGTGATAATCAAAGAACCTGGGATTTTCTTTTTGACACATTTTGGTGTTTACTATGAATGTCATGGAAAGAAAGAATGCAAAAAAAGAAGATGGTAAAAAGAAATTAAAAATAAAATGCCTTTTTAAAACTGCCCTGTCTATGGGACACCCAGGGTGATTTTTCTAAATACAAGTTTGGCCCTATTTCTTATTTGTTAAGCATTTGAAGCCCCCCCCCCACACACACACACTGCTGCTTTGCAACTGACCCCCTAGCTTACCTGAAGCTGTATTATGCCCTGAGTTTATCTTTCAGCCAAACCTCTCTCCTTGCACCTCAGGGGGTGCCAAGCTCCCTCTAACCCTTTGGCCACAGCACAGGCTAAGTCCCATGTACATGCCTGAATCCCAGCTGGCCTTCAGGGCATAGCTCAGACATTATGGGCTTCTGGATATTGTACTCAAAGTCACTTCCCATATGCTTTGATGGCACCCCATATGAAATAATTTATTTTTTTTCTTCCATCACGGAGAATGTGGGTTTCTGAGGGAAAAATTGGTATTTGTACCGTATTATATTCTCAAGGTGTGACTTAACGTGTGAGATGCAACAGTTTCTCATTTGTTCAGTGAACTCAGTGTTTAGTTTTACTCAATGACAGACTAATTATATGCTATTAGACAACTCCATTCTGATCGTGTGGACTGATCTGGTTCATACGCATGGCAGTGAAGGCTGATCCATGCCAGTATTCAATCTCCCAGATACTTCTCCAGTAAAGCAAAGCTAGATATGTGATCCTAAAATATTACTTCGTTTCTCTGACCCCGGGTTTCTTCCTCAGGTAGATGCTTATAAAACCTTCCTCATTGTGTAGTAGAGAAAGAAATATTAATAAAGCATAAATGATAATTAGCCCTGCACCTGAGTGACATCAGTATTTGCCATTGTAATTAGTGTTTGTCATACACAGTCAATAAACCTTGCTTAATTTGGTGTTTTTAAATCTGGGCAACATTTTAAAATCTTTTCTCCTCGTTCTCTATCAGTGAAGTAGCAGAATTGAAGTCCACCGTGTCTTGGTTCCTTCAGATCTTCAATGACAACAGAGAACTGCGTGGTTGCTCATAACAACTCGTAACAGTCAGGGAAGGAGAAGGGGATTGTGGTTGGCAGATCATGGGTGTGAAGGAGGACAAAGCAAGCTCCAACACAGCGTCAAAAGGAAGAGTTAGAAGGCCACAAAGAGAACCAAGCTGAACTCCCCAATGGTCTAGGCCAGTAGACAATAAGGCATTTGGTCCACGCCATCACGATGGAAGTAGCTGCCCAGTTGGGCGCCATTATTTAAGGCTGCATTTGACTGCACGGCACTGAAACCCACTGGAGTCTACGGATCTGATTCTACACGGATGCCTAAAGTGAACAGTCAAGGATGAGGCACCAGTCCCGGAAGCCCCCTCCGTCCATACACAGGTGACCATCTTTAGCATGGTGCCTTCGTCTTTATGGCTGTGGTGCTCCCACTGTCAAGTGTAAAATTGTCCTAGCAAGCAGAGAAGATGAGAAGGACAAAGATGGGGCCCAGCTGAGTTTACAGCCTTCGTTAAGAAAAGAAGAGGGTCATGTTTTGTGGGGGGTCCCAAAACTAGGCTTTCTTTTGCATAGTATTAACTAAAATTCAGTCAGGTCAACATTAGTGGCGAGGAATTCTAGGCACATTGTGCTAGGTGTGTAGGGCGCTTCGGGGTAAGAAGACAGACAAAGTAGTCATGGTGTAGCAGCTAGAATGTTTATTACTGGCCTCCAGATCAATAAAGGAAATTGGACTTAGCAATCACATAACAAAGCTGTACTATGTGTTTTGTTGGTAACCACTGATATTAATCAGATCACACAGACTGAAAACAGGACCGGGAGCTTCTGCTGCATATACATGAGTCACGAAATCAATATGTCAACCTTCCTTTCCTTCTCTCTTCCGTCTCCCTTCCATCCACGATCCCCCCACCTATAAAAGAGAGTGAAGTGAGCCTAACACATCCACAGACCTCCTGCTTCTGAGTCATGAGACCGTGGAGACAGGTTTGTGCGTCACGTTATTTAAAACGCGTTAAAACTTACGGCTCGGCAGATAGTCTGCTCATTTTTATCAGAGCACATTCTCTTGTTGATTTACCGTATAACATCTGTTTCTCTTTCCTTTCCACCCCTCTGCTGGGAGCGTGAAGAAGCAAATGTGCCCAACATTTAGATCTCTGGATATTGCAGTGTGGACTGTCACGGTTCCGCTTATGTTCTTTTGGTATCTGTGACATGTGACATGTGACACAACATGGCTCTGTGTACAGAAGGCGTCAGATATACAGAGGGGGGTCTCACAATTACGTTGACTCAAAACCAAAAGGTAGAAGATCCAGTCCTTCCCTGCAAAAAAACACATGCATGTAAGACAAAGCATTTGAACATGGTTATCAAGGATACATTTGCAAGTTAAGAGAGATGGTCCTAAATATCAAAGGATATAAGTCGTTAAAAAGGAAAATATTCAAGAAGTTCAAAGCTGTAATTTTTAATATCAAAACTTGCCCTTGGACTTGGGACATTAAAAGAACATTACGAAAACAGAATAACTTGGTGTGGTCATTAGGGAGGTGAGATGAGACTCCAGCAGCGTAGCCTTCCTATTCTGAACCACCCATCAGTTTCCTAAGCAGGAACTTGGGCAAAGTTTCTTGTGCAAATCAGACCTTGGAGATTATCCAACGGGCTTCAAGAATTTCCTCTCGAAATTATTAAAGTTATACATTAAAATAAAATAATAGGAAGTACATGAATCACTGTTACAAATAAGTTCTACTAATACAAAACAAACAAACAAACAAACAAACAAAAACCCCAACTGATTTCATGTTATTGACAAAGCGACCTTATGCCTTGGAGGACAAAATATTCTTAGCTCCTGTTCTTGCTTCTGCCACTGCGGCTGCTCCTTATTAATCTTCGGATACTCTTTTGAATTGCAGGGAGGCAATCTGAGTTTCCTATCCCATCATCTGGAGGCAAAGTATATTTAGTCAGTTTCTAGGATCTGTTATAGAAAGCCAGTGACACATTCGTCCAGATTGCATGTCCATATGACTGGCTGAAATCATCACCAAAGAGACAAAGAGCTCTTCCTCGGATAATAAAAGCGGGAGTGAGAAGAACTAGTGAAAGTTCCTAAAAGCCCTGAGTCCTCTGGAAGGATCCATTGGAGCAGGACCCAGAGGCTGTGGGAATAACAACCCGTGATCGTTTGAAATTGGTTTCTTAAAATGCTGTTAGCTACAGATGATAGAACCCCCTCCTTGTCCATGATAAAGGTTCTCATCTGCAAATGTAGCAATGTATGCTTATAATCTTTTAATTGATTTATTTATTTTGTGAGTGTTTGATTCTTTTGTCTGCACGTATGCCTGTGTACCATGCGCATTTGTGGTACCAAGAAGGTCAGAAGAAGGTATCAGAGACCCACGCACACACATACACACACACTAGAGTTACAGTCTGTTACAAGTCACCCTGTTGGGGCTGAGAATGTAGCCAGAGTCCTGGAAAAGCCACCAGGGCTCTTAACCACCTGAGCGACGTTGTGGTAATTATCATTCTGGGTGTTGTTATGACCCCTTGTTGTCTTTAAACATCTTTTAGGGGTTTCTACCCCATTTCTGACCATTTCGTTCCTGGATAAATGACGCAGAAACCTTTAGATGTATAATAATAATCTTTAAAGCAGTAGACCGGGCAGGTATCACCCCTCTGTGCTGTTTTGTCTCATTCCCTGAAGTGATAGCTCCGAGACATCACTTGTAATGTTCTGCTCGAGACTCTCCTACTCGGTCAGACCAGAACTCGGGGCCCTGTGCTCACTCCACCCTACCCCCTCTCTGTCTCTCTCTGTCTCTCTTTCTCTCCCCCTCCCTCTCTCTGTGAGTCCAAAGCAATTAAAAAGCAGGCTCTCGAACACTGCTGTCCGTCTGTCTGGAAGCAGGGATGACGACTGGAGAAGCGACTTTCTTCAAGGTTTGAACGTGTGTGTGTGTGTGTGTGTGTGTGTGTGTGTGTGTGTGTGTTTCTCTCCATTTTGCCACCAACTGCCCATAGTGCCCCAGCAAGGGGTGGGGGGGTGGAGTCTAATGAGTGAGGTATGGGTGAGGCCTAATGAGGTAGAGTGTGGGTGGGGTCTAATGAGTTGGAATGTGGGCGGGGACTGATGACGTGCAATGCGGGAACTGATGAGGTGTGGGAGGTGCTCAATGAGTTGGGATGTGGGCGGGGCCTAGTGACGTGGGGTGTGGGCGGGAACTGATGAGGTGGAATTGTTTTTTTTCAGATGTGAAAGTGATGATTTTATTTTATTTATTTTTAATTTTTTTATTGGATATTTTCTTTATTTACATTTCAAATGTTATCCCCTTTCCCGGTCCCCCCCCCAAGCTCCCTATCCCGTCCCCCCTCCCCTGCTTCTATGAGTGTGCTCTTCTACCCACCCTCTCATTCCGCCTCCCAGTCCTCGAATTCCCCTACCCTGGGGCTTCAAGCCTCCACAGGACCAAGGCCTCTCCTCCCATGATGCCCAGCAAGGCCATCCTCTGCTACATATGCAGCTGGAGCCACGGGTTCCTCCACGTTTAGTCCCCAGGAGCTCTGGGGTGTCTGGGTTGATATTGATGTTCTTCCTATGGGGTTTCAAACCCCTTCAGCTCCTTTAGTCCTTTCTCTAACTCCTCCACTGGGGACCCCGTGCTCAGTCCAATGGTTGGCTGAGAGCATCTGCCTCTGTATTTGTCAGTCTCTGGCAGAGTCTCTCAGGAGACAGCCATATCAGGCTCCTGTCAGCAAGCACTTCTTGGCATCCACAATATTGTCGGGGTTTGGTGTCTGTATATGGAATGGATCCCCAGGTGGGGCAGTCTCTGGGTGACCTTTCCTTCAGTCTCTGCTCCACACTTTGTCTCTGTATTTGCTCCCATGAGTATTTTGTTCCCCCTTCTAAGAAGGACCGAAGCACCCACACTTTGGTCTTCCTTCTTCTTGAACTTCATGTGGTCAGTGGATTGTGTCTTGGGTATTCCAAGCTTTTCGGCTAATATCCACTTATCAGTGAGTGCATACCATGTGTGTTCTATTGTGATTGGGTTACCTCCCTCAGGATGGTATTTTCTAGTTCTGTCCATGGGATGTGGGCGGGGCCTAATGGGAATGTGGGGGGGGACTGATGAGGTAGGATGTGGGCAGGGCCTAATAAGGTGAGATGTGGGCGGGGTTTAATGAGGTGGGGTGTGGGCAGGGACCGATGAGGTGGGACGTTTTTAACCCCTCTTTAAAGACAAATAGAAGAGGTTGCGTATTTGGCAAATAAGGAAACAGAATAAAAATTTGGCCCCTGAGTTTATTCAACCAACATCCATTACACATGTATCCCGTGTCAGCTTCTCCTCAAGGTCTTGGGCACAAGTTAAACAGCTAAACAGATGAAGAGCCTTGCCTAAGGACGCATGAGTACCTGTCAGTGCCAAAGTCTCTTAAATCGACTCCTAGCATCCAAGGAGTTTCCAGTGGTTTAACATTATGCTCAGCAGGGTCTTTTTTTTTTTAAACCGACATGTTGTCTTCAACCCTATTCTCCCGTTGTCTTCATCAACATCTTCAGCATCATATTCATCATAATCCTTGTTATCATCTTCATCATCATCTTATTCATCCTCGTCATTACTTTCATCATCTTCATCTTCATTATCTTCATCATCATTCTTATCATCATCATCATCATTATCATCATCATCACCGTCCTCATTATCATCATCTTCTTCATCTTCATCTTGTTCTTTCCTTCCTCCTCTCCATTCCCCTCCTTTCTCTTCCCCCCATACCCAACTTCTTACTCCTTCCTGATGGAATTTCTGGGACCACAAAGAACTTCTGATGCTATTTGAAAACTCCAGAAGACTCAGAGTCTACTAGTCAAACACGTCAGTAAAACACTCTTAAAATGGCAAGTTATTTTTAAGATCATGGCCAAAACTCTGAAGAAGAACAAGTTCTCTACGCGGTTTCAGACTATAGGATCTGTCGACCTTTGACTCCTAACCAGCTCAAGGGACCGTGGGAATGCAAAGGGGCTTGTTTCCCCATTGCCGGGGCCATCTGCATCAGAGATGGGATTGGGGTCTGGGGTATTGCTAGCATCTATCCACACAGGCTTTGAGAGCACACCATCATGGAACTATCTTATTCAAACGCAGCAAGCAAGCTCCAGGGATGAGGAAATAGTAGCTGCTGTTCAAAACATCACAACTTTCAGATGCTCTCTAAGAACTCGAGACAAGGGAAGATGTGGAGAGACTGGTTCTGTGACTTCCCTGTGGGCGTTTGAAGAGGGAAGAGGAAGATGATTCTTACTGTAGCACATATTACATATGTTGCCTGCATAGTATTAAACCCTCCAAGTGACATTTAGCACGTTCCTAATCTCTTCCTGGTGTTTTGGTCGTCCTGCTGTCGGGCTTGGATGCCGCTTCTTCTAGGCGTGGAAGGCATCAAATTATCTCACCGAGTTCAGTCTTCAGAAATTCGGCTGTCTGTTAGGACAGAGATCTCATGCTGGGCCTGGCTTTGTATGCTAAGCTCTCAGAGAACAAGAGACGGGAGATTGGATGTAGGGAAGCTACCATGACATAATCCTGTAATGTCATGTTAGGACGCGTCCCGTGTTGCTGGGGCACACCGTCATTGTTCTTGTAAGCTGATATAAAAATGAATTGTTTCTGTAAAACGAATAATCACTTGACTTAAGATATATGTGGCAAGGCAGAATGGGGTGGTCCTTGTGTGTATTAGACGAGCAATACCATCCACCATTTATTTGTTGCCTGTTCTACAAATCATGTACCCCTCTCATTTATCCTTGAACATGTACTCACATTTTAGATGAATAGAAATTCAAAAGACGAAACAACTCTGATCTGTGCATCACACGTGCTCAAAAGTTCAAAGAACCAACATGAATACTGCTGTGTCTGATATGACAGACAGCACTCTCAAACACACCCACCACATGCCATCCCATTCCAAGCTGGTCTGGGTCAGGACAATTAGCACTGAAGGGACCATAAAACCGGACATGGTCTGAAATCTAAACTCTGTATTCAATTGCATTAAACACCGAGTCACAATGTAAACCTGAATGGGTGCAGATTCGAATACGGGTAGAGAAGGAGTAATACGATACCACAGTACGTTCAAAAGGACAGCCAGTGGGAACAATGAGCTCAAACCTGGGACTCTGTATAGGACCCGCCTTACCCAAGGCTGATCAACCTTGAGATTTCAAACCTCTTATTCAGCATTCTGCCCTAGTAAGAAGCATCAGGCTCCGACCTACGGGGACCTTTTCTGGTCTATGAAGGAAACAGGCCTGTCTTTTGTTCTGACCACCATCTTCTTGAAGGACCCTGAACTGCTCAGTAGTTTCTGACCTGCCCCAACACCCTATTCAAAATAACCCTCATCTATGTCTTACCCCTGATGCTGATTAAAGGAGCCCAAAATCTCATGGTGTAGGTAATGTACACGCCCACACCCAGGAGGCCAGTTTGAGCCCTGTCCGAGAAGAATCAGGTCTCAACACATTGAGATTGACAAGATACATTATTTGAATCTCCCCACGAGGTTCAGAACAAACTGAGAATCCTGCACAGAATTCAACTGAGGTCGAAATGTCAGTTTCGTTGCTTATGTTGCCGGGTGAAGAGCCTATTTAGACGATGTCAAAAGGATGTCTAATGTGCTGCCTTTACTACGTGACTACCACTGACCTTTTCTATCTGTCTCATGTAAGTACAAAGTGTTCAGGAGTTTGCTGCAGGGAGAGATAGGAAAGAGATAGGAGGTAGAGATTCTACCTCCCTTGGGCAGAATGCAAGAGAAGCAGATCACAAGCGAACTGCCTCATGCCTCGGCCCCCTGACACCAAGGTTCCCCTGATGGGAGACTGGTGGCTGAACATGGGGGCATTCATCAAACAGCTAGTCTTCCTTCTACCAAGAGGAATAAATAAGTGGTGGGCAGAGAAGCAAATGTTATAGTGTTTTGCAACTACATATCTGCTTTGCAACTTTGTATCCGACAACTCAGAGGCCAGGTACAGAATCCCCTGGAAACTTCTTAGAAATGTACAATCTCTACAATATCTGCACAGGGTGGTAGCACCTGTTATACCAGCACTGGAAAACAGCAGAGGCAAGAGGATCAGAAGTTTGAAAGCAGCCTGGGCTACCTACGGAGACCTGCTCAAGAAAGAAAAAGAAAAACAAAACCCCAGACCCAAGCAGCTCGGAGGTGGAGTTTTAGTTTGCAGGCACAAGACTCTCTGAGTAATTCCTGGCACAGAAAGAAGGGTGGTGGGGCGTGTGGGTTTAAGACTGAGAGGCGTTGCAGAATCACATGACAGAAAAGAGAATTTCCCCGGGAGCCTGGAGTGAGAAGGCCATCTGCCTGTCCACTCACAGATGTGAATAAAGGAAATGTCTCAGAAAGTAGATTCCGTGAGACTTCAGTAATTACGGAATTTAAAGCAAAACCCGTCACATCAGCAGAGATGGACTTAGAAACTCAACAGGAGGAAAAGACTCCGATAGTTTGTGCTTCAACTTTTGTTTTATTTTGTCCTGTTTGGTTGTTATTTCTTAGAAGCCTGTTCTTACCTAATGAGGGGTAGAAAGGGAGCAGATCCTGGGGGGAGGGGAGGTGGGGGGGAACTGGAAGGAGCAGAGGGAGAAGAAACTATAATCAGGATGTATTGTATGAGAAAAGAACCTATTTTTCAATAAGAAGGAAAAGCTGAAAAAGAAGACTGAAATTTGTCTATAACCACAGCACCCAGAAAGTGCCTGATCTCATCTAAACCTGCTGGAACTTTAAACTGGAGTTATAATTGCCTCAAACTAATTGAATGTAATAAATTTTGAGACTACTTTTAGGGAACACTTGCCAATCTAAAGAGAGAGGGGGATGGGAAACCAGGAAGAAGGAAGGAGACAGCAGGAGTGTCGTGAAAACTCGTGATTCTTTGAACCATCTCAGCTTCATTCATTTCAAGAACCGAGACTCTAGGTTGCTGGCATGTGGGAGGAGTTAGGGAAGGCAAAGACTATGACAAAAATATATTATGTGCAAAAATTTAAATAAATATAAAAATTTTAAAAGAAAAAAATGTAATGAAACATCAACAGCAGCTGGAAGGATGTCAATAATGAAACTTGGTCAGGTACATTCTTGGGACCAACCTCTGGTCCCCCTGAATCCTCATCACGTGATCTTTTATGGGTACTGTAAGGTTGCACATGTATAAGTTGAGAGTTGTCTGAACGGTATCATATGTATTGGCAAATTTGGCCAATGCACATAACCCTTAAGCAACTTGGGCTAGGAAACACTATCCAAAGTTTAGTCAAAAATCTATACACAACCCTTGACTCTCCAACAAGACCTTAACTACTAAAATCCTATTATTGATGGGAAGCCTGACCAGGGCTATAAACAGCCCAAATTTGTATGTTCTGTGTGTGATATAGTGATGAGAATGGGGGGCAGAGCTTGAGAGATCTTTTTCTTTGGCTGGGACAGAAGACACTGGAGATGAATCCCTGCTTGGAGACAATGGGCACCACATAGCATCTTATCCAACTCTTGCAATCCTTGAGCTCATCCTACAGTAACAGTGAGGAGACCATGACGTTATCATGACTGTGCACAGTGACCACAGCTTATTTTGTACAGTTATGAACTAGTAACTCATTTTCCACTTGCTTACATTTCTCTGCAGGGCCCCGTGGGCAGCCTGGAAGCAGTGGCGTGTGTGTTTTGATAAAGTTCAGCTTTCTGGTTTAGTTCTGTATATGTCTGATGGCAGCAAACCACAAAATAGACTACTTCCTGTATATGTTTTACATATTTATGGCACTTTTTTTCTTAATTTTTGTAACGATCTTACATTAGTCTCCTAGCTTTTTCAAATTATTACAAACCTCAAAAAAATTCCCACCCATAATAGTTTATGTAAATGGACCCACTCAGTTCAATCCTCTTCTGTTAAGAGCACAACTATATTGAGACCTACCTATTTGTTTAATTATTTAATAGCCCAAGAATGTACTATATTTAATTTCTCACCTCTGAAAGGAGACAGAGATGCATTCACTGTGTGGAATTTCACATATGACCATGACTGGGGCATATCGTAAGCCTTGTTTATTGGTGGCACTCTGTATGCCCATGGTAGGTGACTGCCACCAAGCGGCTCTACCCTCATGACCGTGATCTGCCTCGTGTTTGACATGTCTCATGTTCAGGCTTCCAGGGTAATTCCCATGATTCCCATTGGGTGCTCAGCAAACGACATCTTGTTCTGCTAACGCTTGCTCGACTCTCTTCCCTAAAGACTGTGTCATCTGTGAGCTCATAGCTGACCCTTCTTTGCCGGCATGAGTGGGAGGCAGAGCCTCTGTGAGGGGTGCATTCCCACTGGTGAGACTAGAAGGTATGCAGGCTCCGGGAAGGGAGATGGCTCTCTCACCGGTGCTGTCCAGAACGGAATCTACAGAGCAGCACATCCAGCATGTGCCCTTTAGTGGACACAGCATTCCACTTCATTTCCAGCTCAAGATCAAAACTTTCCAACACTGTTGATGGTCTTTTCCACTAAAAGAAAAAAAAAAAAAAGGTCTGGTAGAAATTATCCCAGAGGAGAAGTATTGATTATCCTAAAGCATGCATTCTATGTGGTGAGTCTGTTTACCTAGAATAGGCCAGCATTTTAATCAAGATACTTTGTTAGTAAACTATTCCAGAAGCCCTCAGGAAGAGAAGAATATTTAGATTTCTTTTCTTAAAACATAAACGTCAAAGGTCTAGATTGGACGGGGGATCTTTTCCACAAAAACTTCCAGATGTGTTGGGAGACGTGTGTTCCATAGACTGTTCTTTGCTGGTAAGTTGTTCTTTGTTCTGAGTGCTGTGCACGGTAGTTCTTCACTTCTGAAAGCTGCACTGGTGCTACACAGAGAAAATTTGACCTTTCCTCATCAGATGCATGATTCATTGACTTATTGTAGAGTGTATGTATAACTGAAGCCCCCAAAAGCCTTTTGAATGGCGATTTGAGAGGCAATTACTTAAGAAACTGCAAATGTATCATAATAACCTTTTGAAGAAAAATACAATGAAGATTGTTTGGCTCAGTTATCTGGCTTTTCTGTGGGAAACTGTCAGTTCCTCTTGCAAGTTTGAGGATGTAAAATAAGAACGTTATCCATGCCAAAACGTCTTAAAGTTTGGAGCGTATTGGTAATGATACCGAATTCATCGGGTATCACACTGATACCTCAAGTCACACTTTTCAATACGGAGAAAACTATTTTTAGCCATAAGAGTCAAGCATCTAATGGCTCATCCTCTAATGTTTTGAGATAATGCATTCCAATTATATTTAAATGGCCACCGCACTAAAGATTCTGCACATTTCAGAGCCATTTTTGCTGGCCTTTGCATTGCTAGCATTGATGTAAAGGCTTCATTTAACTTTGCATTTGAAAGAATGCTCCCGAAGGAAAACCTATTCTTATTAGGCGAGTCCATTTAAAGTATCACTCTGAGCTGCGGTTAGTATTGTCAGAGGAGTAATGTGCTGTTTAAGCCGAGTTTTATAACAGCTCACGAGTGCTTTCTCTCTGGCTTGCCACCACAATTCTGGGAGACGGCACCTTCATCTTATTATTGCTGCTGCTGTATGGGAAAGAGGTTCCCAGGAGCGGCAGAGTCATCGAGTTCATGATGGTCTTGTACACAGATCTAGGACTTCAGTCTCCTTGTCCAGGGTCGTGACAGAGGCCAGGGGAAACATTTCTCATATGACCACAATAAATAGCCAAAGAGAAATGAAAACATTTTATTTCTACCTTGAAAATATCTGCTCAAATTACCAAGGAATCTTATTAAGTAAATAAATGCATCAAAAGGATGCTTTTAGCCTGATGAAGATTTTTATGTGGGTTTTTTAAAAACACGTGCAAGCACAGTACAACTTAGAAAAATAAAACGTAGATGTATGAAGTCCTTTCTAGACAGCGGAGCTCTTCCTTGATGCATCCTATATAGGAAATTTCACTCTCCTACTCCAGTACAGATGCCACATTCCACACAGTTGATGGGAAGGGCTCAGAGCCACAGAAAAGACTGACCAATTTGTTTTCACCGAGATCCCCTCTCAACCAATGTCTACCTGGCATGTGTGATTCTACTAAGAAGGGTCATCCACCTGCTGTGTTTAGCTTTCTTTAGTAATTAAGGGTGTTCTGGGATGATGTATATAGTTGGCAACGGTCTACAATATAATGCTGACTTAGACCATAAGAAGGAAATGCCAGTATCTCAAGATGGGGACAGAGAAGTTTCCAGGAGCCATCTTCTCTAAGATGTGAATCTGATAGAGACCAGACAGTGAAGGAATGTGGAGGAGAATGTTTCAGTGTCTTTTCTATCTCATTTTCCAGCGGACTCAGCAACTGGGGGAACATGAACTACACAGCCCATAAACTTGTTAATCGCTCCTATGCAATAAAGCTTATCTCGGGAAGCACATTACTCATGGAAAAGTTCTAATGTGTTAACTTCGTGCGGATTTTATTCTCCATGTTATCTCGATCATCAGTTATTGCGGCTGTGTGCTCGAATATCAGGACACAATGTACGAGGCAAAGCGATCTGAAAATGGCAGAGATGCAGGTAGCACTGAGGGGGTGCAGAATTTGGTTCGACTGGTAATGTGGTCCCCAAATATATGCACACATTTCCCATTTTCCCCTGCAAGTTTACCAGAGTGAAGAGTGTACATTTATTTAATATTCTCTGTTTCTCTATCCACCACCATGGAGCTAATGCCGTCCCTCAAGGGCTTCTCAGAAAATGATACCGCAGAAAATACTCTTCACCGTTTTTGCGTTTTCGTAGCATTCCGCTCCCCCAAATGGGATTGATTTTTATATATTTATATAATAGCCAAAGGCCAAAGTCACAGGCTAGTTTGGTTACACATTTTCTCTGCTCCTTTAGGATATTTGAAATACTGTAAATAGGAAATGTTTTCTCTCACTCCAAGGTAAAAAAAAAAGAAAAAGTTAAGGATGAAAATGAAAATCTCAAGAGCGTCCAAATACATTTTGGAATGCCTCTGTTTGTTTGAAGACCGACGCTTTTTCTTTTTATGGATTTTAGTCAGAGTCTAGTTCATCCGAAGTTTAAGGGTAAGTTTGCTCTGGCTGGTACCCGGTTCCATAGCCATCTCCATGCCTTTCCTTCTCTTCATCATCGTTATCACGGATCCTTCGTGATTCTAAGCACGTGGTGGGTCGCTAAACTTCATCCTCAAAGCAGTAGTCCTTATTAACACACTTATTTTAAGGCGCGTGGGCATCGTCTGATCGCGCGTGCGTGTGCGTGTGTGTGTGTGTGTGTGTGTGTGTGTGTGTTTATAGTGTGTACAGGAGCACTGGTACAGGGATTACAAACATGCCAGGGGCGGGAATTGAGCTCAGGTCCTCCTGCTTGTATGGTAAGCACCTTCTCAACGGAGCCCTCTCCCCAGCCCTCTCCCCAGCCCTCTCCCCAGCCCTCCCCCCAGCCCTCTCCCCAGCCCTCCCCCAGCCCTCCCCCCAGCCCTCTCCCAGCCCTCTCCCCAGCCCTCCCCCAGCCCTCCCCCCAGCCCTCCCCCCAGCCCTCCCCCCAGCCCTCCCCCAGCCCTCTCCCCAGCCCTCCCCCAGCCCTCTCCCCAGTCCTCTCCCCAGCCCTCCCCCAGCCCTCCCCCAGCCCACTCCCCAGTCCTCTCCCCAGCCCTCTCCCCAGCCCTCCCCCAGCCCTCCCCCAGCCCTCCCCCAGCCCTCTCCCCAGCCCTCTCCCCAGCCCTCCCCCCAGCCCTCCCCCCTAAATATACTTATTTATATGCACAGCTACTTAGTCTGTGAATCCAGCTACAGGGACAGGATTAGACTCGGGTTGGGGGGCGGAGTCCAAGGGTGCGGGCTGCTGCCTCTAGTTCCTCAATGGAGGGGAAGCTGTCCTCCAGCTGAGTTCTGAAGCAGTTCTGAGTCTGCCCACTGGGCCTCACAGCGTGTTTCCGTGAGATCGACAGTCTAGTACCTCCCTCATGGCCCTCTGCCTCCCCCCTCCCGTCAGGCTTCAGTGGCTGCTGGGGCAGTGTGCAGAATTCGAGAAGAGAAGAAAGTGTCCTCGGACAAGCTTATCTTGAGCCCTTCAATGGCCTCTCTGTGCGGCTCAGATTTGCAGACCGATCTTAGAGGAGCATTCGTTTCTCTGCTGGCCGATTTTTTTCCCCCGTCTTGCTCACTTTTTAGAACAAAATTTAATTTTGCAGATAAGATGCTGTAACTTAGTAGGATCTAAGAGGTAACTGCATATGGCCAGAAGGTGCCAGAAGCAGTTTCTCCTGGCTCCTAGCCTGCCGACCCTTTAATAAATGTGATACTGCCTGCTCTCGGGGAGCGGCTCAATAACAGATTCCACGATTGCAGTTAAATTGCTTTAGCTTGGCCACACTTACTTTTTTTGTTGGGGAAGGAGTATTCAAGTTGTGAGGTTTATTGGCTTCTTGCAATCTTTTAAACCCTCAGGTACTGTTGATGAACTTTTGCTAGGTATGAGGTAGGAGTTAAAGAAAAATGTACTTTTTTAAAAGTCAGATACTAGCACTCAAATACTAGCAATTTGTGTGTATGTGGGTGTATGTGTGAGTGAATGTGAGCATGTGTGTGTATGTGTGTATACGTGTGTGTGCATGTGTGTATGTGTGTGCATGTGTGTATGTGTGTGCATGTATGTGCATTGTGTGTGCATGTGTGTATGTATATGCATGTATATGCATGTATGTGCATGTGTGTGCATGTGTATATGTATGCATGTGTGTATGTGTGTATGTGCGTGCATGTATGTGCATTGTGTGTGCATGTGTGTATGTATGCATGTGTGTATGCATGTGTGTGCATGCATGTGTATATGTATGCGTGTGTGCATGTGTGTATGTATATGCATGTGTGTGCATGTGTGTATGTATGCATGTATGTGTATGTGCATGTGTATGTGTATGTGTTTTTTGCAAGGCCTCAGTTAAAACAGAGTGCAGGAATAAGTAGAAGAAAGAGGAGGGGAGAGGAATGAAGGAGGAAGAGGAGGCTTTTATACTCCAGAGATACTGATCAACTTTAAACCATCATAATTCTCAGTATCTATGTGGACCAAAGTGACCATGTGTGAGTGGGTACCCCCACACTCCCCAAAGACTCTGTTTGCCCACTCTGAAAAGCAGCGTCTGTAGTTGGCATTTGGCATTACTTCTGAGAGGGTTTCATGACAATGTGAAAAGTGAAGGGGTCCAGCTAGGTAGGTATTTCAACTGCTGTGGGCGCCTTCTGCCGTCTATGAACGAAAGCACATCCAGAGGATGGTGGGGGCTTCCGCCTCCTCCGAGATCCCAGGCATTTTGCACTGAAGTATTTTTGTGATTCTCTCCTGTAGAAGTTTGAAGACAATGAACTGTGAGCCTTAATCCCCTTAGAGATGCTAAAAATGGGGAACCAGGGCAGTTTCCAAATGGCGACAAGGAAGAGACAGGCAGTGCCTGTTAGAGGAAACAGTCGCGGCACCATCCGGATTTAAGCAGTTCTGATGATAAATCCCACCGCTTCCGTCTCTAACTTGGCAAAGAAAAGGGAGAGATTACTTGGTTTTGGAGCTGCCAGGAAAACCAGGAGGTAAACGATTAGGAGAAGGTCGGGAGCACGAGCCCATGAGCCGTGCACATGAGGACCCCGTGCTTTTCACTCCCAAGTTAGCTCTGCAACCGGTCTGCCCAATGCACAGCAACTCCACCCCTACACAAGAGCCCACTCTCCCATTTCCTGAACCGATAGACCCCTAAGTTACACCAGTCCCTGCATTCAGCTCTAAGCCTGGATTTTCTAGATCCTTCTATCCCGTCTCCTGCTGACATCATCTCTTTCTGGTCTTCAAAGGATGGTTTAAATTTAACCTCAAAAAATGTAGTGGGAAAAAGGCACAGAGCTAAGGGGATGTAATAAAACGCACCCCAGTGTGGGCACGCAGAAGCAGTGGGCTAGCGAGGTGGTTCTCTGTGGCTCTGTCATTCTGGGGACCTCCTCTCTTCAGCCAGTACTCTAAAACCTCAGAGGAGCTTCCATTTCTGAGGAAGCAGAGAGCATTGATCGTCCCACACACGTGCGACTGCCAGACCTTTTCTCTAAATTTACATGGGGATGGTGGTCTCAGGGGACATTCCAGAGACCACCCCCCTCCTAGGGTCAGGACATCTCAAGCCCGCCATTTCCCCCTTGCTGTACTTTTGAGGGAGAACAAATCTTGGACTGAAAATGAAGGTCCTTCACCTTTAGTCAGACTCCGTCTTAGGTTTGTTTGTTTAATTTTATTGGCCGGTTTACCCAGTGTTACAAAGACCTCAGGTAGGTTACAAAGAACTGTGAGAGGCTCAGTTCTTCATTCAGTAGAAACACTGCCGTGTCTCTCTGTAGATGTGTATCCCTCTTGGGACCTGGTGTCATCCCTGATTCCCTGGCTGAATCAGTCAAGTTCAAGATTTCAGAGGCTGATGACAGACTTTGGAAAGAAGCATCACGATAAGAGCCTGCTGTGTGGAACCATGTTCAGTCCACTTTTAATCTTTAGCCCTAATACATGAATTTTCTGGTTCTAGAACACCACCACCTCCTATCTGGAGATTATTAAGATTCGCTGCATCCAACTGGGCAAACACTAACTCTGGAAGAAAATATCATCCAGCTAGTGTTTCCACACACAAAAAAATGTGAGCAAGCTTTTCCATTGCTCTGTAGACCCAACTGATAGGAAGAAAGGAGTATTCGGTTTTATAGACATTAGCCCTACATGTTTCCTATAAAGTCGACTTCTGGCCCAAAAGCTATGTTGTGCAGGACACCAAAAATATATGGGGAAGCATCTTGTCAATAGATTGCAGAAACCAGAGGCAAAATAAAATGCAGAATAATTATTATTACCATAAAAAGAAATCGGTGAATTCTCCACTAAGAAAAATTGGTCTGATGCTTTTCAAGAGTATGGTATCAACCACAAGGGAACAAAAACAACCGTTAGAGTCACTGGCTGCTGCTGCTGCTGCTGCTGTCCCCACTGGTGAATCTGCTGCAGCCACTGCTGCAGCCACCACCACCAAATCTCTGCCCAAGGAATACATGGTTGGGTCAAAGCAACACAGACCACTAAGCGTCTTCCCCACTTGCACTAACAGATAACTGACAGGTAATAATTTATACTGTTTTCATCGTTTAAATTTGTACTATGATTTGGTAATTTCATACAATGCATGCTGATTATATACCACCCCCATTTGTACTATGATTTGGTAATTTCATACAATGCATGCTGATTATATACCGCCCCCAAACTCCTCCTGAGGACTGGGCCTGTACTCAGAGAAAATTGAGTCTCCCTCTCTTCCTGGAGCTGTCAATCATCAAAAGCTCCTCACTAGGGGTGGGACTTCATGCCTACCTTTCCTTTCCTTACAGGGATTTGGTCTGACTTAAGCTTGTGCACACTGTCGAATCTGCTGTGACTTCTTATGTGAAGCTGCCGTGTCCACAAGACCCTGTTTGCTGCATTTAGAAGGGGACACCAGAGTGTGTCACAGGCTGTCAAGGTAAGGCTTCAGTGATAGTTTCTAAGTATGCTGTCCTCCCTGGCATATGCCTCCTTAACGAAGATATGTAGAACATGCTCCTGTCCTGCTTTCCAGTCCTGCCATAAAGAAGGGCAACAAAATACCAGACAAGACGGTGTCCCAGAGGATCAGGAAACAGGTGGTATCTCCCAAATCCAAAAATATATCACAGCAAGTGCCAAGGGAGGCTACCCAGGGAGGATGAGGTAAAGGGGCCGTTTCTCACCAGAGAAGGCAAAAGAAAATGACTATTATACTCTATTTGCTGAAGTTAGTGTGTGTGTGTGTGTGTGTGTGTGTGTGTGTGTGTGTGTTTTCTCTATCAATAACTATATAGAAGATGTGTATGGGGGGTTTATTATTGTGGTTGGTTGGTTGGTTGGTTGGTTGGTTGGTTGGTTGGTTGGTTGGCTGGTTGGTTGGTTGGTTGGTTGGTTGTATGGTTGGTTGGTTGGTTGGCTGGTTGGTTCGTTGGTTGGTTGGTTGTTGGCTGGCTGATTGGTTGGTTGGTTGGCTGGCTGGCTGGTTGGTTGATTGGTTGGTTGGTTAGTTGTGTAGCTGGTTGGTTGGTTGGTTGGTTGGTTTGCTCTTTTGATATAAGCTCCCATATAGTTCAGGCTGACCTCAAACTCACTGTATAGCTTCGAATGACTCTGAACACGTGTCCCTCCTGCCTCCCCCTCCCAAGTTTTGGGATTATAGGAAAGAGCGCCGTAATGCACACTTGCAGATGTGTGTTAGAATTATTATTTCTTGTAGTAAGAAGATTGCTATGTCAGCAGTACTTAGAAGCGGTGCCTAACCGCACTCATGATAATTCCATTGTTCCTCATGACCAATAATCTCTTAACTCTTAACAGGGATTTGGGGAGCAACAAGCAAGCAATACCACCCCAGTGTTTTGTTTTTGTTTTGTTTTTGGCATAATATCTACAATTGTTCCTAATGTATACATTAGTTCAAGTAGAAAGATCCACAGAATAGTTTTGGTCATACGAAATAGACCATGAACTTGAGGGGCAGTAAGGGAGAGAAATGAGAGGAACTGGAGGGAGAGGACTAGAAAGGGTAGAGGGAGGAATGGAAAGGCGGAAGGGATGCAATTGTACTTTAAAATGCTTTCAAAATAAGAAAAACAAATTAGGGAAGAGACAAGTGAAAATGTCTTATTATTCTCATTGATTAAAAAAAAAAGCCTGCTACCTGTAACACTGTCCAACTGAGGCTGACAAACCCTGCAGGCTGTGCCAGCATCACCACCCAAGGGGCCACCAACACCCAAGGGGCCACCAACACTCAAGGGACCACCAACAAACACCCAAGAGGCCACCAACACCCAAGGGGCCACCAACACCCAAACCCTAGTGGCCAAATAAAGAGTCTTCTGGAAGACATTTGGAAACCATATGGGAAAAAAGTATGAAAGTTCCTGGGACCTGTCCTGTTTGTACAGAGCCCAAGCAGTAACTCAGTCACTAGAGTATATGGTCTTATAGGTAGGAAGGAAAAGGAGGGGAAGTGGGAGGGGGAGAGGAGGGGAGGGAGAGGGAGAAATAGATCCTAATAAGGGCTCAGGAGTTCAGAGCAAAGCTCAGAAGCAAGAATAAAGTATGTTCTCCGAAGAAACTGATGGTCTACTAAGCCTTTGACTTCACATGGCCTGAGTTTTCCAGGCTAAACCTGCTGTTGTCTGCTGGGGCCTTACAAAGCTGGGTGTATCGATGGCTGAGACCATAGCCTGGTGCCTAAGTCACTCCTGCATAGGAAATTCCCCATTGTTATATACAGTTCTACTTCTCTTCTTGACGCCTCTGGTAATACTGTAAGAGCCCGGTTCCCCTAAACTCTGGATTAAGCAAGGCCTTCGATAGCTGCTTTTCAGCTTCAGTTATCGTCTGAGTCCTTGGAAGGGTCCAACCATGTGACTATGGTATTCAACCATTGAGCCGTATAGTCTCACAGAGCATGAAGACAGCATGCTGGTGATTTGCTCTCTGGAATCCCTCGCGGAGGCTCTGATATGAAATTCATTGTAAAGGGACCCAGTTTGAAAAGAATACGACTGCGTGAGCCTGCTTGAACAGGCTTCATACATGGAGTGGGTTTGTAATTGCTAAGGCGGCTACGTATTATTATTATTGTTATTATTATTATTATTATTATTATTAATAATTATTATTATTATTATTTTGAAGATAGAAAGATGCTTTGAAGCATTCAAACTCCTATAGTCATTATGTAGGTTAGAGCTTGCCCTTAGAGCCACAAAAGACCTTTGGATAAAGAGCTCTCCTTAGCAAGCGTTTCCTGGGGAGGCTGGAGAACGCTGGCCCCGGATTCGCACCCCTGCACGCACAGCTGATTCACCTCTTTTGAGGCTTTCCTTCCAGCAAGGAACAAAGGCGGCGGCGGCGTGAAGTGAACCTACGTTGAGTCAGATCGAGGGACATTTTACAAGTTCCAGAGAAATGTCTCAGTGCACTGAGTTCCTTCCAGGGAATTTGTGGGTGTCACAAAGGCTCAGAAAGTACCTGCAGATGTATGCAGTCCAAGTTTGAATCCCAGAATCCAACGAAACGCACATTACACTTTTTGGTTTGAGTCAAACGAGAATCAAATGATACCTGTGTGGGTTTCTGAGGCTTTAAAAAAAAAAAAATTAAAGCACCTTTCAAGTTGAACAAAGGGTAAAGTGAAATTATGTTTCCAAAGAATGTTTCCATAGTAAAGCAATAAAGGCTGTGTTCTGGGTTCTGTTCGCCAGAGCTGCCTACAGTGGCCTCCACGGACTCTGTCTCACCCGCCTTGCCTCGCCTTGTTTCTTTTGCTTCATTGCTAAGCCTTTTTATACATGGACTTCTTGCACATGGTTCTCTCTGCCCCAGAAAATTCCCCATCCCTGAAGGTCTCATGCACCCTGCATAAGTGCCTCTTACCGCTTCAGGTCTAAGCCTTAAGTAGCCCCAGGGGCTAGACATCCTAACATTCAAACTCTTCATGCGTTCTTCAACAGAGATCATCAGCTGAGCCGGGCAGTGGTGGCGCACGCCTTTAATCCCAGCACTTGGGAGGCAGAGGCAGGTGGATTTCTGAGTTCTAGGCCAGCCTGGTCTGCAGAGTGAGTTCCAGGACAGCCAGTTTCAAGCACGTATACGAGCTTGTGTACGTCGGAGTGTGTATCTTTCTTGGGTCCAGAATCTATAAAGAATTCCTACACCTCCATGAGAAGATCTCAGAAGAAAAATGAGCAAAATATTCGAATAAGTGCTCCCCAGAGTAAAACAAACAGATTATTAACACATGAACTAGTGCTTCCCCACACTAGCCAGGGAATGAAGACTAACTGCCTTCTTTTATATGCACACACGGACCTGCTGATAGAACTAAACTTTACAAATGGTGATGCCGCAGAGTGTTAGTAAACATGTAGGAGAAAACTAGACTTCTCCTTAATTGCCGGTGAGAGTGTGAACCAGCACACCTGCCCCGGTAAGCAATTCGAACCATATTCCAAACCTGCCTGTGTACACACCCCGAGACCTGTCATTTCTTCCCTAGGCATATGAACAAGAGAAATGTATCCAGATGCTTTGACAAATAATATAGGGAAATACATACAGTATATGTGTGTGTGTGTGTGTGTGTGTGTGTGTGTGTACATAAGCATCCACGTCTCTATGGCTTTCCTGTTAGGCTGACCCTGCTTTTAGAAGCTGGGTATCTCCTTAAAGCTAGGCCATGTGCCTTGAATCCTTTAGACTTGCTGTAGCTCTCAAGATGCTTGGGACCCAAATGGAGTTGAGAGAGGAGAAGTTATGAGTTATGGTCCAGAGAAACCGTCTTTATTGTTGTCTGTAGTGATGCAGAGACAAAACCAGTTTGGTCAGATGTCTGAGATTTTACCTTTCCAGACATGATGCCCATTCCTGGTTTCCGACACCACATCAATAAAGACGGAACTCAACGCACACAGAGGTTTTCGATAGTAATAGTACAGCCAACTAAAGAAGCACAAGGCTTAATTTAAAATTATAAGGTGAGTGAAAGGAAAGATTGGAAGAACTGGGACACGAAGCCCATGGCCAGCTCAGGAAGAGTCCACTCCCCACCGCTGGCTCATTTTCCATCAAGGTTTCGTGGTCATCAAAGGTGGGTTCCGAAGTTCCTGCAATGGTACCCAGGTTCTAGGATACAGAAAGGATAAAGGACAGACAAGGAGGGAGGCTTCAAAGATGTTTTGGCTTTTCTAAACATGTCTCGGAAACCCTGCCCAGCCATTTGTACCCAGCCTCCTCTGGCTGTCTCTACTCTCAAGGGAGAACAGGACACGGATTCCTGCAGTTGGTTTCCATTGTCGCTTAGAGTCAAATGAAGAGCTGAGAAGAAAAGGGAGGTAGATACGGGGCCAGCAACTTTCAGGGGCCACATTCCAAAGGACGTTTTTTACTCGAGGATGAAGCAAACCCCCGAGGCAGAGCCCTTAGGTTCCTGGAGGGTCTCCCCCCCCCATCTTCACAGCCTCGGAATCCTTGCTGTCCTCCACGGTCCAAGCTTTCTTCTACTTTACAGAAAACAACAAATGCAGACTGACTCGAGACACTGGGTTTCTGCTTCCCACGGACAGGACAAGGCTTGGGAACTGGAAACATAGACACTAATTTAAAAAAAAAAATAGATTTGCCTTTCCAGCATCTTCTTTTAAGGGTGTTTCTTCTTAATTGTTTTGCAATAAAGTTAACTCCCCGAGGAGAGTGCTTGTGCGTAATTTGATGCTGTTGAGAACAAGAACTGTATTGTGTTGTAGCCGCTCCACCCTTCCTGCAGGCCCACGTTACCCTGGGATTCCTCCATCACAGTCACATACATGGGCACTCTGGGCGTGCCCCCCTCTCCTGTGTGTGTGTGTGTGTGTGTGTGTGTGTGTGTGTGTGTCTGTCTGTCTGTCTGTCTGTCTGTCTGTCGTCTGTCTGTCTGTTTCTCTCTGTGTCTGTCTGTCTGTTTCTCTGTGTGTCTGTCTGTTTCTCTCTCTCTCTCTCTCTCTCTCTCTCTCTCTCTCTCTCTCTGCCTCTCTGCACATGTATACATACTTCACAAATTCTTCTTTTAAATGTTATTAAAATGCATTTAGAACATGCCATGGAGCTTAGCATTTCCAACCACTCACGTGAGCTTAATGCAATTTGAATTTTTAGGCAGAGACGGTCTGGTATTCGTTTATTTCAAGAAAAAATAGCATGCGTTTGTCCCTAACTCTAGTCATGTGACATGCGTGGTTCTTTCAGCATGGAAAAGTAGCTCCCACTCCAAGGAAGGAATTATTTCCAAGAAGTCCCTGTGCCACGCACAAGCTCCCTGCCCTTGCCCCCCTGCCTCATTCCCAGGAGGCGCCTTTTCGTAATATATCACGGTATATTTACATATATATTTAGGTTCTGCCCTTGTACTCTGGATTCCTGAGTCCCAGAACTGTATGATATTCATTAAAAATGCTTGCATGGTTTAGACTAAAATGCTGTACGTTTCAATGTCTTGTAGCAGTAGAGAACAATTTGCAGACCTTTGGGCTATTTTAAGGTCATGTCACAAAATCAGCAGAGAATTGATCTCTCTCTCTGATATTCGATATTTCTCTCTTTTCTATTCTCACATAGACACTAAATAATGTATTTATAGTTTGGAGCTTCCAAAGCACCAGGACAAAGCAAGGGGGCTATGCAAAGCCCAGGAACTGAAGGAATATATTTCCCTCTGTAAAGAATACAATTGTTCACATATCACATATATCATATATATATACACACATATCAAAACAAAATTAAAATGTACATAAATACATGCCCAAAAGCATATGTGAAAGGCACTAAAAAAAAAAAAAGATATATTTGCCACTAAATTCCTGCTACATCAAAGCAATTGCAAAATGGCCAAATGCTGATCATCTGTTGTCTGTTTTTTGTGTATAGTGCTGCACCCCCACCACACACACACACACACACACACACACACACACACACACACATCTCTGACAGGTGCACTTCTTTCCTACAATAAACACAGGTTGTGTTGTTTAAATGAGGCTGGCCAAAATCTCTGCAACCTGTGGGAGAGGCCAGAGTGACTCAGGGCTGGTCTGAGTGTTTGCTAAGCCCTCCTATGTGGAGGGCCCACTCTCTGTCCATCTGTCTGTCCCTCCCTCCCTCCCTCCCTTCCTCCCTCCCTCCCTCCCTCCCTTCCTCTCTTCTTCCCTCCAATGCAGTAGGTGGTAAGAGAAGTGATTCTGAAGTTGCCTGTCAACTACCACACTTAGCCACAACGAATTACCATACAGCACAGACTCGGATGAGGCCATTGTGCAAACTGGAGTGTGCAGACTCAAGATGGAGAGAGGCAGGCCCTGAAATACCGCTCAGGCCCTTGGATCCAAAACATGTCGTGCTCCGTTTTAAAGAGTTTGTAGCCGTTTCTATTATTTGCAGCGGAGAGTTCCTCTCCGTGACCAATCAAAACACAAATATATCAGAAACACATTGAGGAAAAAATTGCAATATCTGCCTGCATCTGCAGATATGTAGGTCTTAGATTTTAAAGATTTTTCCAGAAAATTTCAGCAGTCTTGACTGTTTAATTCGCCAGTATCTCTATTGAGCTGGTTGATGCTTTCTGCTAAGACTTTCACACTTAACCCTTTCAGCTAAAAATCTAAATCATTAATATGCAAAAAACCCATTTAGTTTCTTCTGGTAGATACTAGAATCCTGTGAAACATTTTTACCAATCAATTTATGTAAGTTTAGAGCGCGGATAAAATTCAAAGTAATCCTTTTCATAGTTTCTATTTAATTTTGTGAATAGCCATAAGAGGGAAGGAGTTGGGATGAGTTTTCGGTATTCTTTAGAGATTTTGTTTGCTCATTTATATTACAGAAAGTGTATTTTTAAAGACATTGTGTGTGTTGTGTGTGTGTGAGAGAGGGGGGGACAGAAAGATAGAGAATGAGAGAGACAGAAAGACAGGAAGAGAGAGAAAGAGACAATGAGAGAGACAGAGAGAGACAGGGAGAGAGAGAGAAGGGAACAGAAAGATAGAGAATGAGAGAGAGACAGAGAGAAACAGAGACAGGGAGAGAGAAAGAGAGAGAATGAGAGAGAAACAGAGAGACAGGGAGAGAGAGAATGAGAGAGAGACAGGGAGAGAGAGAGACAGGGAGAGAGAGAAACAGAAAGAGAATAAGAGAGACACACAGAGAGAAACAGAGAGACAGGGAGAGAGAGAGAGAGAGAGAGAGAGAGAGAGAGAGAGAGAGAGAGAGAGACTGCATGTAAGTATAAGCACCACATTCATGTGGTGGGTGATCAGGACTAGGTGTCAGCTCTCCTGAAGCTGGAGTCAGGTAACGGAGAGCCACTGTGTAGGTGCTGGGAACTGAGTCCAGCTCCAGCTCCGTGACAAGAGCAGCAAGGGTTCTTCCCTGCTGAGCCACCTCTCCAGACCCAAGACTACACATTCCGCATAACCTCATTAGGGGGCTTCTCGTAGAGTCCTGGGCCAATTCAGTTTCTTCCAAATTACCATCTTATGTACTTCAAAATATCTCCTATTTTATAGGTCAAGGAAAAAAATTATTGCTTGACCTCGGATGATTATGATTGTTGTTAAAATTATCAGCAGGTGACCTTAGACGCTTTGATTGAAAGGCCGGTGTGTGTGCTCCAATACTTGAGGGTTTGACTCCTGGTGTGGCATTTTCTCCATGTGCTGGAAACACACCTCCCGTTGAGATAAAGGACAGCTATTGTTCTAGAAGGAAAAGCCACGGACAGCCCGAGAGGCAGCAGGTTCATCTGTCCAAAGTCTATGTTTTACCCGAGCAAGGGAGAACCGCAGGCATGAGGGCTGGCTCAGCTGATAAGCGCTGGGAGCTGAGTTGGATCACACATCCACGCAAAGACAATCCAGTGATGCGTTTATGGTCCCCGTGCTATCTAGGTAGAGATAAGCAGATCCCCGAGGACGGCTGGCCAACCAGTCCAACAGTCAGCAAATTCCACACCTGGGAGAGATCTGATCTAAAACAGGTGAATGGCTTTCACACAGGAACATGCACATATACACAGGCACACACATTCCTATACGCAAAAATGTACGGATACTGGAGTGGGCAGATATAAAGTTCGGAGATAAGGAACTTGACTTGTGTGGATCTCAGAGAGGAGAGGAAATAATAAAGATGCCCTTGCGTGTAGAATCCTTGTAGGCTTGTGATGATTTGAATGGAAAATGCCCCCGTGGAGGCTCAGGTGTTTAGATACTTGGTCCTCAGGTGGGGCACATTTCAGGAGGTTGTGTAGCTTCTAGGACTAGGACGTAGAGCCTCACGAGAGTCGTATGTCATGGAAGGTGGGCTCTGAGAGCTTTATCCCACTTCCAGTTCTCAGCATCTCTCTGTGTGTCTGTTTGTCTGTCTGTCTGTCTCCTCTCACTGTCTCTGTCTCTGTCTCTGTGTTTCTGTGTATCCCTCCCTCCCTCTCTCTTTCTGCATCTCTCTATGTCTCTATTTGTCTCCTCTCTCTCTCTCTCTCTCTCTCTCTCTCTCTCTCTCTCTCTCTGTGTGTGTGTGTGTGTGTGTGTGTGTGTGTGTCTGTCTGTCTGTCTGTCTGTCTGTCTGTCTCATTCCTAGGCATGATGGAAATGCTATTTCTCAGCTTCCTGCTATGCCTTTCCCACCATTACGTACATCTGGCCCTCTGGCACCATGAGCCAAAATAAATTCTTTCTTCCAAAAGTTGCTTTTGGTTATAAAATTTTATCACAGAAACAGAAAAGTAACTAATATAGAACTCAAAACAATCAAACCCAAGGAACTTGAAACCAAAAACTGCTTGCAATATTAATCTTTACCAGTCGCCTTGAGAATCTTTGCCGATGGCCAATGGGGCTACGAAAACAAACCCAAGGCCATCTGATCTAACAGGCAGAGCCTGGAGACGAGTGCTCATGTGCCCTCACCTTATATGCTGGCACAAAACATCTATCGTTGATCTAGTTAAGAGAAGGTTAAGGTATAATATCCTCTACCTCAGATAAGCCTTACGAATGACAGTGTCTCTCCCTGCCTAGTTCTTGATAAATAGATCTAAATAGATAACTAGACGTACAAATAGATTATATAACAAGCTCACTGGTTCACCAAGGTGGACTTTGGTAAAATAATTTATGTGCTCTCCCATCAGTTTCATAATTGGAGTGGGTGGACATTTGTTGGTGTCTCATCAGGAAAAGTCGTATAACATTGACAGACAGACAGACAGACACAGACAGGTAGATATCTCGTATGTGTATCACATACATCCACGCAGTATGTCAATATTAATCATTATCTTAACTTTTATAAACTATAAACCATGGTTTAGTTTTTGCATTTCTGACAGGAACAAGTTTTGGGAGGAAGAGTCTGTTGCGGCTCATGGTTCAGGCATACCAGCCATCATGGAAGGGCTAGCGTGTCTGGTCCCTGGTGGCAGGAGCTTGTAGCTGGTCATATGGTGGCAGCAGACAAGGAGCAGGGTGCTCCCTGCTCAGACAAGAACTAGAGGCAGGCACCACCTTCGAGGTCCACCGTAGTGACCCACCTCTGTCCCATGCCCCAGAATCCCACAACTTTCCAAAACAGCGTCATTAACTGATGAGTAGGTGTTTAAAGGCATGAGCCTGTGGGGACATTTCCCACGCTAAGTAGGGAAATACAGATCCTCCAGGAGTTGTGCCCGTGCATCTTCAAGCACTATAACTCTGACAGCACATGAGTCAGATACTGGGTAAGTCAGTCAAACCAGAGTTACGATTCATCACTTAAGCTGAACTCGCGCTCATGTTTCCCCTTACTAAAGGCAAACACTGTGGATTAAGTTATTTTTAAAACCCACGTTCTGGACAAGCACACCAGATTTGCAAGTGAAAGTGCTAACTTCATTTCATGACAGGCTTCCTCAAGAAAATCGTACACCCGTGGTCTGAAAACCACGGGAAGGGGTGAGCCATGCCAGGACAGCCCAGGAGAGAAAACTGAAACAACCCAGTTTCAAGGTTCACGTATGACAGGGGCTTACCCGAGGGTTCCTAAGAAAAGGAGGGAGACCTGAGCTTCCTTCCTCTTCCTGTGCAACGAGGGCACAGCAGTTCATTCCCCCCTGAATCTCAGCTTCACTGCTGGTAAAATTAAAAGGGCGTGAATTGGTCTCTGTGTCCCACCTTGGCATGGTGACAATTGACCGTATCGTATGCTCTTCATACACTCAAAGGGCAAGGAAGAGAGAAAGGAAAGCATGTCTGTTACGTTCCCTTCCTATCACCTCTAATTTCCATCCACTATAGCGTGTGAATTACAGCATTCATCTTCAAACATGTTGAATACACACACACACACACACACACAATCATTTTATGAGGGTTGTTAAGATGATCATATCTCTGACATATATGATATACACCATACATACTATATATGTGAGTGAATATACCCATATATTGCATTGCATATATGGATTGCATATGTAATACATAATTAATGATTTATATTACATTAATTTTTTAAACTATTAATCTTGGCTTATTGGTTAATTTTCTCCCCTGTCAGAAAAAAAAAAAAAAACCTGAAGGAGGGCATGTTATTTTTGGCTCGTGGCTCAGGGGACAGTTGATGACAGGATCGGCTATAGATAGAGCTTGACACAATGCTGTTACCAAGAGCCAACCCAAACAAGGAGAAAGGCAGCCTCTGGAGTTTGGTGGGAAGCAGTCATGGTCGTGTTTTGGAGTTACCCAGGTTGTTCTAACATGCAGCCTGGGAACTTTCTGGAAACGAAACTCTAGGGCAGCCTCTTAGGGTCCTCTTCCTGTTGACTTGACCCGATGCTAATTTCTTCCCAAAGGACTCATGCTCCAAATAACTTAAGTTTATGATCTAGGGATGAAAGCGCCAACACATGAAATTTAAAGGACACACCGAAACCCTCACACCCCAGCAGTCGACTCGGGATGTAAAGGTACGAGGAAGACCGGCTACATTCTTTGTGGGGCTGTGGACACAGGGAAATGGAGTGCCATTTGGAAACATAGCATTCAGGGTACTAAATACAAATCCACGCCTTTTCTTCTGTATTCCCTTTCAATCAGCAATGGTGGTTTTTACTCGCTGTTTCGTCTTGTGTTCTTGCGCGTAGGATTGGGATAAGAAACCTCAGGTAAGAATTCTCAAGGATTTAATAGAGACTTCTACAAGCCATAGGGGGGCCATCCCGGAATGTCACCTGGATAAATGTAAACATGTCACTCAGTTTTATATCCTGTTATTTTGAAAAGCTTGGATTTCTAAGACAAGAAGTTTTGAAAAGGAAAGTGATAGTCTCTAAACAAAATGGAGTTTCTGAACGAGGTGGTTTACTGGGGTAGGAAAACAAAATCTCCCTGAAAATTCACAAGATTGGATTCTGTAAAAGTTAGGTGTTTTTGCTTCCCTACAAGGGGGTAAATTCGCCCCCTTTGAATCTGGGCCCCTTCATTTTCGGGTCAATGGCGTGGCACAGAGAGGCTTGGCATTTGGTTCAGAGACAATAAACCTCCCCCAATAAACAGTGGGGGACGGCACATAAAGGCAGCTTCAAAGAAAGCTGGCCTTTACCTCCCAGCCTCTCTCCTTGGCATGCTGGTTCTAAAACTGCTAGGGCCTGACCATTTGTCAGAAAATGGTGCCCACGCTGGATTTGGAATGATTAGAGAGGCTCCTGGCTCCCTTCCGTGATTGATTGCTAACCTTTCTTAAGTCACAGCAACCCTGAGGTGACATAAAAGTCACATTGGCATAAGAGGGAAGGGGAGACTGAGAACATCAATGCAAAGGCTGAAATACCCAACAGAGCGACACTGCCAGCTCACAAATTGCCTTCCAAGTTTCTTGTAAAGCAAAGTAAAAAACCGGAAGCACTGGCAGTTCGGTCATGTCCCACCCCGCCCATCAGAAGGCAACCGCTCAAGAGAGAAAACATCTTTAATACTTAAGCTGTGAAGGAACAGCCCGGTGCTGAAGATGGTGCTGGAAAGGACCTCACAGATGCCAAGCCAGCCTTTACTGGCTGTGTCTTGTGGTGTCCTTCAAGTGGGAAGTATCGAGTAGAAAACAGAAACAAGGAAGCTCTTTTTGGTCATCCATTCCTGGGATTCCTTGTCATCATGGTGGTCGGCGTGGATATGTGAACTCCTACCACCGGGCACTGTCATGTGGAGTCGTGGCTGGATGCAAGTCTGGGATGTAGGAGTTGCTGATGGGCATGGACAAGCTCTTTAGGGGTAGATCTACTGTTCATGAGTTAGCTGTGACACTGCAAGAGACAGGAGGTGCATAGTTAAGAGTTGAAGGAAGTGGATCCCATATTAAGAGTGAATCCTCATAGCCTTCTGATCATCTGCTTTGGAAATACCCTCCTCTTCCCCGTCAGAAAGCAATCATGCTTGTCTTCACACACCAGCTAGAGATAAGATGGTACAAGATGGAGGCACTAACGGGCCTGTCCCGGTGACCAGCGGCCTCCGGAGGATGGTCAGACTTTCTGTAAAAGTGTGATCAGGTTATAAATAGATGCTGGACAGCCTGGCTAACACGGTGCTTCTGATGCTAAGAGAATCAAAACAGTACCCCTGGAGCCATGGCTAATGAGCCCACGCTGGTGATGTTGTTATGACTTAAGCCTTCATTTGAGCACTGAAAGAATGGCCTTCTAGAAACAGAAATATCTGTTGGAGTCTATAGCCCCAATGAACGAATTCATTGCTGACTTTATTATGTAGGTCAAAGTGTGGTGTAGGGAAAGGACAGATAACAAGTGGGGATGGTGGGCATGGTGGGCACAGGTGGCCTTTATAGCTTTCCTCATCAGTAGGACAAAATCTCTCCAGGGAAGAAAAGAAGTTCTTTGGGGCTGATGGTATGGACATCATCACCACAGCTGGAGAGTGAGGCAGAGTTCACAGCTGGGCAGCTGTGAGCTGAATACGTATGTTCGGCAGGCTTTGGTCTTTTCTACCTTTTATTCAGCCTGAGCTGCCGTCCCACAGGAAGGTGCCACCATTCAGAGATAGCTCCCTTCCTCCCTTAAAGGCCTCTGAAAATACCCTCTCAGGACGCAACACGGGCTGTGCCTCCTGACTGAGTCTAAACCCAGTCAAGTTGGAAATGAAGATCAGCTGTCACCACACTGATCTATGAAAAAGAGAAAGGGAAGGTCCTACGTGCACCGGGCGGTGGTGGCGCACGCCTTTAATCCCAGCACTTGGGAGGCAGAGGCAGGCGGATTTCTGAGTTCCAGGCCAGCCTGGTCTACAGAGTGAGTTCCAGGACAGCCAGGCTACCTGGCTCAAATGAAGGCTTAAGCCATAATTTAGCATCACCAGCGTGGGCTCATTAGGACAGAGAAACCCTGTCTCAAAAAACAAAAAAAAAAAATTAAAATAAAAAAATAAAGTTTAGTAATATAAATATCAAAATTTAAGTTCTAAATTTATGATAACATGATTGTAAAGGAAGTCACAGGTTTAGCAAAGCCTGTTTTAAATAGGACAATTTCTAGATGGCCAATTTATAGTAGAATGTAATCAAAATGTCTCATTATTTGTATTATTTGGAATTTATCATTTTGGCCATAAAATTAGGGAGCTAATTTCCTGAGGATTTATTAAAGATGTTTAACAATTTTTTTGTTTGTTTGTTTGTTTGTTTGTTTGTTTTTTCTGAGACAGGGTTCTTCTGTATAGCCCTGGTTGTCCTGGAACTCACTCTGTAGACCAGGCTGGCCTCGAACTCAGAAATCCACCTGCCTCTGCCTCCCAGAGTGCTGGGATTACAGGCGTGCGCCACCACTGCCCGGCGACCTCCATGCCTGTCTTAACAGTCTGTTATACTGATTATTTTTAATTATGTTGTTTTTATTGCTAGTACTTATTTGAATACATTAAATGATATCCCCAACTGAAGTGAAACAATTTAATGCCATCTGAAGTCCTATGGGTCCTTTATAAAAGTTCATTTTTCTCCAAGGTTGGAAAATGTCTCCAACCTCAAAGAATTGGAGCCAAAGTCATGTCAGTTTAATGAGAAAAGTTCAGTGATCCAAGAAGGGGATCGCCCACAGCTTTTCTGAGAGGAAAAAAAATATATATATATATATCCGTGAGTCTAATAAAATTTTTACTGTCCAATCAAGTCTTGAGAAATTGAGTTTAATCTTCATTTTCTTCTTTCCGACTTCACAGCCCAGCAAAGAGAATAACCTTTGGATTCGGGTCTCCATGGAGCCCAGTGAGTGTAGTCCAGAGTCTGGCAACGCTGGGACATCCAATTCCCTGGCTGCATACTCTGCAGGCAAGTCCGTGAGCAGTCAGCGCTGGCCTCCCATGGCTCCCCTCACAGCTGGCGGCTACAAGTGTAGATGGTTATTTAAGTTATATCCGTCTCTTTCGACAAAGATACACAAACTGTTTTTGCACAGCAGCAGGCTCTGCACTGCACCATGCCTGGCTGGCTCTCTCTCTCTCTCTCTCTCTCTCTCTCTCTCTCTCTCTCTCTCTCTCTCTCTCACACACACACACACACACACACACACACACACACACACACTGGCTGAGTGAATGAAAATTAAATCTGGGGACTGAAGATAAGCTTAGCTTAGCTGGTAGAGCGTGCCTCTAGCATGCATGAAGCACTGGCTTCGGTCCCCAGAACCAGATAAGCCAGACACAGTGCCACGTGCCCACGATCCCAACACTTAGGAGGTAAAGGCAAATAAGCCAGAAGTTTAAGGGTACCCATGGCTACGTGGTACGTTCTGGGCCAGTCTTGGATGCATGAAACCAAGGTAAGCTTCGTCATGTCTACCGCACCCTCGATCCAAACTCTGGCTGCTCCGAGACTCATGGTCCCAATCCTTTCCATTTCAGTTTCTAGTTATGTTTTTCTACAATAGCTGAGCTAGGAGAGCGTGCTTCGAGCATGTTTAGTGTTAATCCGGACCAGTGACGATGGACAAGCCACTGCAGGAATACACAACTGTTAGGATTCTGTCTAAGCTCCACCCCACAGTTACCTGGCAACAGCCAGGTAGGCCTGGCCCACTATAAAGGGGGCTGCTCACCCCCTCCTCTCTCTCTTATCTCTCTCTTATCTCTCTCACTCTCAGCTTCTCTCTTGCCCCCTCTTGGGCTCCCCTCCCCTCCCCCTCTCCACGTGGTCATGGCCGGCCTCTGCTTCTCTACTCTCTCCCTCTCTCTGCCTTTCTCTGCCTCTACTAACCCCCCCCATTAACTGCCCTCCCCATGCCCTGAATAAACTCTCTTCTATCCTATGCCGGTGTGTATGTCTGGTCCCTTGGGGGGTGGGGGGAGGGAGGGATGCCTTGGCATGGGCCGGCTGGGGCACCCCCTCCCCCCACACCGCCGCAGAACATATTCTCACGCCTCTTTCTCTTTGTATGATCACAGCACTAACAACTTCAACAACAAAGGAAACAAAGGCCCGACCTAGGAGCGGAGGGACTTTGAAGGACAAAAGTTCCTCATCCCCCCGATGGCACAGGGATGGCACTCCGACAGTGTTCTAAACCCGGCGTATACCACAAACCTGGCATGTGGCTCCAATCTCCTTCCAAGGCCCTCTACCCCATAGAAGTACAAGGGGTAGAATCCTCACAGCTAAGAACTATCCTTTAGGAGAAAGGGCATTCGTTCCTGTTCCTTGCCTTTATCTCTTGGCAGAATATCTCGATATTTTCCCCTTTTGGGTTCTTTTCTGTGCTTAAATGAGAGTTCCCTGGGCGGCAGGGGGGAGGGGGAAGACACTTCTTCAACATCTTAAGTTATATACGCACTAACTAGTCGCATGCGCCAAAGGCTAGGTTCTCAAAGTCACCTCAGTGGTCAAAGCCACTAGAACGTGTTTCTTGCAGAGCCCCGCTAACGGATCAGAGTCCTCTCATCTTCGTGGTCCATAGGGGAGTTTGTTTATACTTCACCCTGCTCCTTTCCTGGGGAGAATTCTAGGTCTCTAAATGACCCTCCCCTCCCCACTGGTCCCCGCCCATCGGACAGGTAGCCAGGTCAGGATTACGCAGCCGACTCATTCACAGCGGTGTTAACTGATAAGGCCGAGGGAGCTGGTCACCAGTAGCTGGGACTGTTTGTTTTGGAGACTAGATATGACAACCTTGAACATGGAGAAGGAAATCCCTACAGGCGACATTACAAAGAGTGTAGTAGGTCAGGACTGTGCACCGAGGCGGTAAAGGTGACAGCGCTGGGGGCTCATATGGGGAATATTGGGACTAGGGAGAAACGACAGAAAAAATTCCCATGGGAAGGACAGGTACTCACACAGAAAAATCTGATTATTAAGTAAAAGGAAGAAGAATACGGGGATTCGAGCAAAGCTAAGGAGATTTGAGGGCGGTTTGCAAGAAGGAGTGGAAAGTTGGGGGGATAGTCTTGCCTACACTTTGCATAAGGTATACACCAAACAGACACACTTTCTTTATTTTCCGCCAAGAGCTTGGATATACACCGTGAGCACCTGGCCGGGATACACCATGCAAATCTTCTCCCTTCCCTCCCGTTTGGTGCCACGCCCTCCTAACCCAGCCCAGTCTCTCTCCCTTCCCGTCCGCCTCTCTCAGTCGCTGCTGCTACCCAGTATCCTATCACGCAAACAGCGGCTTCTCTACAGCTTCTAAGACTATCACTCTCAGATGACAACATCAAATAGGAAGAGGTTTCTGAACATTTATTGATTCACGTATTTTTTTTTTTTAAAGCTTGTCTTGTTGTAGCCCAGACAGGCCTCAAATTCTACCTATCTCTGTTTCTCCAGAGCTGTTATTAAGAGTGCATGAATACCACCACACCCAGCAAAAGTAGGTTCTAAACTAAGCTTTCATGAACTATCCCAATACAGAGCTGTTGGATGTGGCCTGGAAGCAATTTTGTACAGAAATGCGCTGATGAAGATAAGAAAAAGCAAGGTGTTCTAGCTTCGAAGGCGCGCTGACTTATCAGCAAATCAGCCCACTGGGCGGGTAAATGGCTCTGTGAGCATCGAGCATTTGCCTAGACTTGTTGAGTTTGCTCTACAAGGAACAACATTTGTAAAGGAGCTTTCTGGATCCCACTTGCACTGGGTACTTGACATGAATTAGTTGAATTTCTGTCCACAAAGACGGGGACGGTATCGGGCCCCGTGGTAGGTGTGGCTGACAAGGCTATAATGTTCTCGGAGCTTCTCAGGGTGTATAGTTTAATAGGCAAGAGATACAACGTGAGACAGTCTGAAAAGGAATGTCAGGAGGACAGGGAGGGCGGTACCCACAGGCAGGATTACTGGCAGCAGCCGGGGAGAGCTTCTGGAAGAAAGGATGTCTCGGAGAAAGCACTAAGCAGGCGCTGTCCAAAGGGAGTGAATGGGGGAGGCTGCATCTCAAGCACAGTGCTGACCCAGTGCTGCAGACAGGACTTGTGGGCTTAGTGCTGGGACAGCAGAAACTCACGGTGAGACAGACGGATGTCTTGTCCTACTCACTAGCCCAGGCCTCTAAAGCACCTGCTGTCTTTAGCTATTCTAGGCCCCCTGTTAGCATGGACAGAGCAGATGAGGAAGGAGAGACAAGCAATGCCCCAAGCCAATCCACGGGGATTTCATCACAGAGCCCAAAGGCCCCAGGGTGTTCTTTAAAGTCCCAAGAGAATTCTTATACAGGACAAGTGCTAGTATCCAAAAAAAAAAAAAAAAAAAAAAAAAAAAAAAAAAGCTCAGTGTGTTTAGAAGCTGTATTATTTACCTTCACTTGCAAAACTGGCCACTGGCTTTATGTGGCCAAGCAAGTCTTAGATCAGAGACAGGGAGAGAATGACAGAGAAGAAAGACCTTGGTAAATGTCTACTTTCCTTCCAGCCCCGCATACAGGCTCAAAGCCCTGCCAGGGTAAAGTTACGTGACTGACGCAAATGCCTATCACTAGGTGTATTTATTTAAGTCCCGGACGGCAAAAGACAAACACGGTGGGTATTAATAAAATTACAAAGCAAACACTCGACTCTTTCTTCACTCAGCGGGGTTTAGGAGCCTTCTTTCTAGACTTAAGGCCACCCCCTAGCTGGTCACAGTTAGGACTTCTTCGGCAATGTATATAGCCTTTTCTATGGGGAGAAAGGTGAAATGCAGATATATAGACATCCGTCTACTGAAGGTCTGTTCATCCATCAGGTGGCAAGAGGTGACACTGCTTCTGCTTTCCTCTTCGTTCAAGCCCGGAATGTAAGCTTACACACATGCATGCTCACCAGGCTAGGACGCCATCAGAAGGCCATAAGTAAGCTGTTGTAGGTAGTACTAGTATGTTATACATGACGGTAGAGGGGTTGACATACCTGGTTGACTGGCATGAATCTCTCATAAAACACAGACAGAGCCTCTCTGTACCCACGTGGTCCCCTTCCCCGCCTTCTTCCGCACAGGTGGCAATGGTCACAGAGCCCGCCACGTGCAGGAGCTATTTCTGCTGTGGTCCTTTTCATCCTCTCGCTGAGCTATCTTGATATGAACTAGATCCAAACAGATCCTCACCGCCTCCCTTGACCACCCCACAGACATTTCACCCTGACCTAATTCTCCCACACATTTCAATTATGGGGGGATTGCACACGGCGTGGTTGGAACCCTTACTAATCCCTTGCGCAAGCTAAGAAACCCCGTTTGCTCTTTTACCCCCCAACCCTGCCCAGAAAGAGAAAACTCCGGGCTAAAACATCATGTCTCCCCATCTCCACATTTCCGGCTACTCCACCTACCAGCGTCCTCCTAGGGGCTCAGTGTCTTTACCTTAGAGGGGCACAATCCCAGCCCATAGCTCATACATCATCACTCCACGCCCCAAACCCATAAACCCCGCCCCTTGATTTAGCCCTGACCTCCACCTGTGAGATACAGTGGAGTCACAGAGAGCTGCCTCTCCATCAATCCACCTTTATGCTTCTGATTCGTCTCCAACTGGTCCATTTTCTCAGTGGAGAAACCAACCAAGAACTGCCTACGGCCTGACCAGTTCCAAGTCCTCTAAGCAGGGAAGGCATGCTTTGTTCCAACCATCCATTCTCCACCGGGATATATTCTAAGTCCATTCCCGTACCGCTTGCCTCTCCCACCACTGCCACCAGGAAAAGTCCAAGTTGAGTCAGAGGCGAGTTAATGAGCTAAGAACCAGGCTAACGGCTTGCTGAATCTTCCGTGTTCTCATCGATACCAGTGCATCCGGACCTGCCCGCGGTCTGCACGCCTTCTCTATGTCTACCCTTCCCAGAGTCCAGCCCCTGATGGGTTCACCCACCACAGCTCTCCAGTGAGTGAAAGGAATGGTCGGTCATTCTAGTCTTTATATTTCAGTTTCTTCCCACCCTAAATAGAGCAGAGATAGCGGCTGTATATAAGTCATAACCAGCAAGAAGACGGTCGATACCTATTTCTCCCTAAGTACCTCTCCGAGCTCAGGGCCGTAGTTAAGAGATCTACCGGGGAGCTAGACATAGCCCAAGTTCAGCCCGAGTTCATACCACAAATCCACATCTTTTAGCCCTTAAGCACATCGCAAGGCATCTGTACCTGTATCTCCTCAAAGAAATAGGGAAAGAAATAGCGATACTCTTTTAAGGTTGTCGTGAGGAACTGTATATGCTTAAGACACAAAGCACACAGCGAACTATCATTAACGCTGGACATTCAAACACTGAGAGAGATACACCTCATCTCAGACTTTAGAGGTCGCGACGCTAAAATAAAAATTAATTTAGAATTTAAATAATTCTTGGTTTCGCCTTGATTTAGCTTTCAAGGTGGTTATTGTTGCTGTGTGGTTTAATGGTTTGGGGGTTTGAGAAATATTGAGGGTTATACTCTAGAAAAACTACACCCAGACATTTATAACTAACTATAGACCTGGGGGCTTCTTTTCACCACAAATGTGAAAGGGCTACTCATTGGGCGAGTTCTCCTGGGATGTCTTTGTGGAAAGATGAATCGTCCAGACAGGGCAAGAGCCCTGCTAAGCTATAAATAAATCTCTTTCTTCAAATCATGTTATTGGAATACAGCCTTTTATGCGGTGGCTTTTTATAGAAATAATTGATGTCATTATAACTCCAGAATCCTCGGTCCTAAAAGGAAATGGCTTCCTGCATCACTTGCTGCCAAAATTACCTTCTTCCCTTGTCTAAATGGTACTGTTTAGTCAAAGGGCACCCATCAGAGCAAGGTGAGTCTGGGGCAGTCAGCAGAGCATCATGCCTGCTACACCATGAACACCTACACACACGCTGGCCCAACGGGTCAAAGAACCAGGTCAATATTGAAGCAATGAACTATGGCGGGGAAAAAAAACTGTATTTTCCTTGGAAATAGCAGGAGAAGATCTTACCAGAGATCTTAATCCCAGTGTTACTATTTCTCTTACATAAAGCTAAGAAGTTACAGCGAACCTGTATCCTACGGCTGCTATGCCTGTTTACAGACAGGTACAGACGCTCTATTGAGGACAGCTGAGAAAATGGCGGCTCCCGGGAGACAACGGGCAGAGCAAAGGAGCTATGCTTGCAGCACGCCTGCTGTGTGCTCCCATCGGGCAGTGGGATAATCACAGTCTCGCTTAATCAATCTTTCCATTTAACTGCAACCAAGACAATGAAGCCCCGGGTTTTATCAGCTGTGAACACATAAATGTCAAATGCCAGGATCCGTTCCTGGGTAAGACCTCCTTCTCTTCTCAGCCTAAGCTATCCGTCTTTGGAATGTGGGTATGATCCGTCTGAGCGCGTTCCACAAAGCATCATGTCCCCTCTACAGCTAGCGCCTGCATACCGGCTAGAATGATCTAAGACACGGGACAATAGTGAAATAATGATAGGTTGCAGAAGACATCATATACATAAGGTGTCAGCTTTCCTGTGTTCAAGGTCCTGAGTCTGGCCTCGAAAAGCTGTCTGTCCCTGCTATTCATTTCACCAGCTCAATGATCACTGACTGTATTTCATGATGGATTCAGGCTCCTCTGTGCCAGCATCATTTTGATAATGGGTGAGTTTTTTGTTGTTGTTGTTTTGTTTTGTTTTTTTCCCTCTCCCTGAGAAGTGTTGTCTCTGAATCCTTCCTGTCTAAATACAAATACCAGGCTACTTGGTTGACCAAGGAGCCCCCATGTTTTATCAAAACTCTGGTGAATACCACAACTATTCTGAAGGTTTTATGTGAGTACACGCACGGATCGTTTCAGGTCCCAGTCGGCCTTCCATTCAGACCTTCTGGTCTGATGATCATGTGGTCCAACACAGCCGTGAGCTAAGGCGAGCCTTCTCCACATTTTCTCTACAGCTGGCTCCACTTCCCCCAGCATGTCTAGGGAGGCTGCTCCCCCGTGCTCCCCGTGCTCCCCATGCTCCTTGGGCTCCCATGCTCCCTGTGCTCCCCATGCTCCCTGTGCTCCCCATGCACTTATGGAGGGGAAATCACCATCATCTTATAAAAGCTACCTGTCTTCAAACAACAGGACCATTTCTTTTTACTTTGAATTTATTTCTAAAATAGTTTACTTTTTTTGAGACTCTTATGCACGAGTACTAACTCCATATTGCTTCCACCCACTCTCTCCCCTCCGAGTGCTCCCAGGTCTCCCTTCTGACTCCCATTCAAATGGATTACCTTGTCTATAATTATTGTTACATGTACACACATATTCATACATGCATACAAACGACTGAGTCTAGAGGTGCTTTCTCTGTATTTTGACCTCTTGTAATAGAAAGCTGTAGAACGCTGTAATCACCTCCACCAAAAAGCAACAACAACAACAACAACAACAACAACAAATGAAGCCCCTTCGATGGAAAGTGAGAGGTATACTTATCTGTGGGCACAAGGCTAAGTACTTACTATACACTTAGAGACTATAATGGCTCGGGGAAGTAAATACGGAATTGTATTTAATACCCACTGCATTTAGTGTCTACCTGAGAAGGGTGGTGGTTATTTACTAGTGGCTCCACCATGGAGAAGAGCGATTTCTGCTTGCCTAGCAACCATTAATTTCCTAAACTCCATGGGAAGGGGTAAGGCTTCATATATCTTTGAGGGTGTGTGAATAGGCCCGACTTTGTGCAGGTCTTGAGTAGGCAGCCACAGGTGCTACGAATTTGTTGCTGCAACAGCTATGTCATACGCCGACAGCATATTTTCTAAGATAACCCCCTCATCTGCCATCTCCTACACGCTTTCTGTTCTCATTTCCATACGGCTCCTTGAGCCTTGGAGCAGGCCAGAAACGTCCTCCTCTGTTTACAGCTGAGCACTGAGTAGCTACGGAGGGCTAATTCCAGGAACATTGTAACATAACATAACAACTGTACATTTTTAAAATGGAAGGTTTTATAGCATTTGAGTGTTCCGACCAAAGCTAGCAATTGTGATCATTGGTGAACCCGTTCTAGCGTGGGCGGATGCAAGAATGTGGACTCCCACAAGGGGCAAGAAATCTGCAGTGATTTGAAACCAAAAGCAGGTGCTAACATCTGCTACCGACTTGCATATAAAGAAGCTGAAGTCAAAAAATAGTCTTAGACTCTCTGATTGGGAATCTCACAGTACACCTGAAAGAGGAATGATTTGGAAAGAAGATGGATTTTGCAGTTAAAAACTTGATAATTTAGCCTCTAAGAGCCAACTAAATGGAAATAAACTTTGGGCTTCCATTACTCTATCTACACGGTTTTCTTTCTACATGTCTTTCTAAATCGGAAAACTCTTAACACAACAGTGGCACTGCTGGAAGACCAATTAACTCGACTCTTAAAGACAGAAGACTGGCATTCATTAATAACAGAAGCTAGACTCCAGATTCATTGATAACGGACGTTAGACTACAGAGAGCCAGATAACCCTATTAAAAAAAAATGGGGTATAGAGCTAAACAAAGAATTTTCACCTGAAGAACTTCGGATGGCTGAGAAGCACCTTAAGAGATGTTCGACATCGTTAGTCATTAGGGAAATGCACATCAAAACAACCCTGAGATTTCACCTCACACCAGTCGGAATGGCTACGATTAAAAACTCAGGAGACAGCAGGATGTTGGCGAGGATGTGGAGAAAGAGGAACACTCCTCCACTGCTGGTGGGATTGCAAGCTTGTACAACCACTCTGGAAACCAGTCTGGCGGTTCCTCAGAAAACTGGACATGACACTTCCAGAGGACCCTGTTATACCACTCCTGGGCATATACCCAGAGGATTCCCCAGCATGTAATAAGGACACATGCACCACTATGTTCATAGCAGCCCTATTTATAATAGCCAGAAGCTGGAAAGAACCCAGATGTCCCTCAACAGAGGAATGGATACAGAAAATGTGGTATATTTACACAATGGAACACTACTCAGCAATTAAAAACAATGAATTCATGAAGTTCTTAGGCAAATGGTTGGAACTGGAAAATATCATCCTAAGTGAGGTAACCCATTCACAAAAGAACACACAGGGAATGCAGTCACTGATAAGTGATTATTAGCCCAGAATCTCTGAATACCCAAGACACAACTCACATATCAAATGATTCCCAAGAAGAAGGAAGGAGAGGGCCCTGGTCCTGGAAAGGTTTGATGCAGCAATGTAGGGGATGACCAGGACAGAGGAGTTGGAGGGGGTTGGTTGGGGAACAGACAGAGGGAAGAGGGCTTATGGGACTTATGGGGAGGGGGACCGGGAAAGGAGAAATCATTTGGAATGTAAACAAAGAATATAGGAAAAAAAATAATGGTGACTTGGTGACTCTTTGAGAGCTAGATGCTTACTTAAAACCTTTTGAGGGGATGTTGGAGAGATCTCTGCTGCAGCTAACTCAGGGTTTAATGCTTAACTTCTCTGTGGTCTGGTGCCTTCGGGTCTGTCCTGCCCTCCGGCGTGTACTCAAGCCTCGGCCCTTAATGGGCCGTTCGTCACACTGGATTTTTCTTAGCTTACCATTTCTTCAGAATTCGAGACTTATTGCCCACATTCTCACTTTCCACAAGATTAATCTAGCAGTATGGGGACCTGCTGTACTTTGCGAATGTTCAGTGAGTGATTATAATTACACACTTAAAACTCTGAACTCGGGAGATAGGAATCAAAAAAAAAAAAAAAGGACAAAGGGAAAATCAAAAATGCACAGTCATAATTAATGAATTTTGACTGCTCTCGGTTTCTGGAAATTAAAAGATTATGACTCGGATATATTAAAGTATTAGAAAAATGATCTTTTTTTATTAATTAAAGTTATTCTTTGAAAATTCCATATACGTATACAATGCATTCCAATTACTCTCGGGCCTTTCCCCTCTCATTTCTCTGTTAAACCTCCCTCCTTCCTACAAACTCCTTTCTTATATTCGCGGCTTTTGTTTGATTTTTGTCTTCTGACCCGCTTAGTTTAACCACAGCTGTCTGTATGACCATGGAATTGGAATCATCCACTGCAACATGGTCAGTTACTGGAACATATGCAACTCAAAACAATGATACTCTGTGTCTTGGGGCCTATCAGTAACCAGTATTCCAGGACCCCAGGACCCCCTCCCTATCCGTGACTGACAGGGGACTTGACCAGTCTGGTACAGGGCTGTTGTAAAAGCAGCTATTGTAAGTTCATGGTTTCAGTGGTTGTGTCCTCCCTAGAAGCTGGCGACTCATGGCCTTCTCTACCTCACAGCATTTCTGCCTCCTCTTCTAAAGCATTCACTGAGGCTAATGTCTTATTTAGGGATGAGCATTCAACAGTCAATCTTGGCTCCTTGAGGAAAAAAATAGAAATTATCTTTAATGAAAATTGTTTGTTTGTTTTTTTCTTTTTCTTTCTTTCTTTCTTTCTTTCTTTCTTTCTTTCTTTCTTTCTTTCTTTCTTTTTTAACCCCAGTGGCTTTGCATAATCTATCAAACTTAGTCTTCCAATGATCCTGCAAAGTAAACATTATTTTCCTCATTTCCCTTGTAATGAAATTGGGACCAGAGAAGTTAGTTCCTACAATTACTATTTACTAGCTGTACAGCTAAACAGTATACTTTACAGATAAAACAAGTCTCAAATCCAGGAGGTCTATTCAACCTCATTCTGGAACCCTTAAAATAACCGTAAAGTATCTGTCCTAAAAATAACTGAAGAGCGTCATTATTGGAACCAATGATGAATATTTTCTCTTTAACAAGAGTAATGTAGTTAAATATACATTATTAACTATGCTTACCCAAAAAAGGAGAAATTGTCCAAGATCGGTAATTCTAAGTTTGGCATATCATCAAAAATTCTCTGGAGAACACTTAAAAAGAATCCCTAGGTTTCATTCCAAGCACACTGAGTCAGAACCTCTGTGAATGGACACAGATCTCTATAAACCTCTCCGGGCAGTTTCAAATCTCATCCAGTTATGGAACAAAAAAGCAACATGACCACTCAGAAACACCATGAATTGTGGGTTTTCCAAATTCGGCAGTGTGCTTTGCTTCGTTTTATCCTAACATACGCTTGCTGGGTAGGATGTGGGGCAGACATTTTATCCTCCTTGTATATGGGCACAAACCATTTCAATGGGGGAAGGACATTCAAAGAATTCCCAGTCGTCCTCTGTGGCGGTTGGAATGTGCCTGGCCCATGGAAAGTGGCAGCATTAGTAGCCGAGGCCACGTGTCTCTGAGTAGATGGGCTCTGAGGTCTTACGCTCAGGCTCTGCCCCATGTGGAAGAGACCTTCCTCTTGGCTGCCTCCAGATCAAGATGCTGAACTCTCAGCTCCTCCAGCCTGATGCCTGCCTGGACTCTGTCATGCTTCCCACCGAGATGATAATGGACTGAAACTCTGAACCTGTAAGCCAGTCCCAACTCAATGTTGTCCTTTATAAGCATTGCTTTGGTCACGATATCTTTTCAGAGCAATAAAACCCAATTTAAGACATCATCCTAGGTGAAAAAAAAAAGCATGTCACCAAAGCCAAAATAAAACAGGTTCGTATACACAGTATAAAGGGTGTACACATAGCACCCTCCCAAGGCTCTGGTGCTATTGTAGAAGAAGAGGTGATGACTGTAATAGACAAAAGTGGAGGATGGTTACAAGAAAATATACAGCAGGTAGTTGCAGGTATGAAGTCACAGAAATTGTGAGCACATGCACAAGAGCTGTGCACGCTCAAGCCAGACCAGATTTCAGCATGGAGAGGAAAGCCAAGCACACAAGCCCACCCCCAGCTGTGGGCGAACGGCAATAGGTAGCAGCCGGGAGAGGAAGCAGCTCTGAGAGTATATCCCCCTGATGACTGAAAATGTCCCCGTGGAAGGCCAGATACCCAGGAATATTTGGGCAGTTCAAATTGGTCTTGAAGGGTTTTCCTTAAAAGACATGAAATTAGGTGGGAAGAGAACTGGGGTGGATCTAAGAAGAGCTAGGTGATGAGTAAGATCAAAATTCACATTGTACCAACTCTCCATTCTCAGAGTATCTTAGGGTTTCTATTCCTGCACAAACATCATGACCAGGAAGCAAGTTGGGGAGGAAAGGGTTTATTCAGCTTATACTTCCATTGCTGTTCATCACCAAAGGAGATCAGGACTGGAACTCAACCAGGTCAGGAAGCAGGATCTGATGCAGAGGCCATGGAGGGATGCTTCTTACTGGCTTGCTTCCCCTGGCTTGCTCAGCCTGCTCTCTTACAGAACCTAAGACTACCAGTTCAGAGTTGGCACCACCCACAAGGGGCCCTCCACCCTTGATTACTAACTGAGAAAATGCCCCACAGCTGGATCTCATGGAGGCATTTCCCCAACTGAAACTCCTTTCTCTGTGATAACTCCAGCCTGTGTCAAGTTGACACACAAAACCAGCCAGTACATAGCTCAGACCTCCTCACCTCACTTGGAAAGCACTAGTTGGATAGCTTATTAACAGAGTTGTATATTGAAAATCCATGTGCTGTACATGAACTCATAGTGGCTACAGGCACAAGACCACAAAAGCCTTGTACAAGAACAATTCGGCATGGGTGAGGGGAAGGCTCATGAAGTCCCGCCTCTTTCTGAGAAATTAGAAGTCATCGGTGGATGCTGTGGGTACTAAATAGAGTCAGTGGGGGAGGGGTACGAAATCATGAATAAAATGTTGTAGGGGTGATGGGAGAAATTGGGAGAAAGAAAAAGGAGGACAGATTTGGTCCAAACATATTATATGCATGTATAAATATTAAATAACATTTAAAAAGAAGAGAGAATCAATACACTGATCCTTATCCCCCGTTTATCTCAGAATGTGGCTATGGAAATCAGCTTTAGCAGATTGAAAGATGAGATCCTGTGGAAGTAGAGCGCACACATAACCAAATGTGATGGACGTGTTTAAAGGAGAAGGGAACTCTGACACAGATGCACAGCGAGAACTCCACGTGAAAACGAGTCCAGAGTGGAAGGCGATCCCTCGAGTCAGGAATTACAAGGACAACCACAAACTACAAGATACTAGGCAGCGGGTGTGGTACGGATCTTTGCCCCGGATCTCTTAGAACAATGAGATATTAAATACGTTTTCTGTTGTTTAAGCCACGCACTGGCGTGTCTTATCGCAACACGCTTAGAAGCTAACACAGAAAGTATTTGGAGAGTCAGATTCCTAGTTAGCCTTTGGAGCAGAGGATGAGAACATAAGAAATTTTCCTCACTACTGAATTTCTGAAATTAACTGGGGCCCGCACTCTGAGGGATTACAAGCATCTCTACAGTGAATTGACTCAGGCAGCTAGCGCTCAGTTCAGGCTTGTGTCTGAAGCTCTGAGGAAAAATACCAGCAGAAAGAAAGAAAAGGAGAGAGAGGAAGGGAGACGGGAAGGAGGGAGCATGGGAGAGAAAAGAGACGGGGAAGAGAAGATAGAAATCTAGCAGGAGCCGGGCGGTGGTGGCGCACGCCTGTAATCCCAGCACTTGGGAGGCAGAGGCAGGCGGATTTCTGAGTTCGAGGCCAGCCTGGTCTACAGAGTGAGTTCCAGGACAGCCAGGGCTACATAGAGAAACACGGTCTCAAAAAAAAAAAAAAATCTAACAGGAAATGACATATACTACCATTAATCTTTTTCTTCCTAATATTTACTCCCTATATACTAGAAATGTCTGCTTAACAAAGTTGTCTAAAATAGATAAGCAACAACCAAAATATCTTCCTGCACACACCCAGTGTGATGCCCTGGTGTCCCTGGGCTTCCGGGATTGTGGTCTTCCCCCTTTTCTCCTGCTGTCTACTCTAACATCCAGAAGCAGCCAGATCTTGGTTATAACAGCCAACATCAGATGAAGACGGTCCCAAGAGAACTTCCCCTCAAGACACAAACTGTTTTATGGACACCATGGGGTTTGGATTAAAAACATGTCGGAACATGAAGGGTTCCTGAGACACGTGCCACACCCTCCCTGAGACACATCTAGGCCACGCCTCGGCCTCAGGTCCACAGGTTTGGTTGGCAAGTACTTTGGGCTCATTACCCTCAAATAACACTCTTACTTTCCAAACTGTAATAAAAAGGTTTTATAAAGCCACCAGTTCGTGCATATTTTAATCAGTCCCATTATATAATCTGTTTTTGAGTTACATCCTTGGCTTTCCTTGACTTTTGTGAAGCAAGGATCAGATATGTGATCGCTGAAAAAAAAAATCTAAAAATGTAAACAGATTATGTCAACATGACAAATACTCAACCAATTTTGTAACATTCCCCGAATGTTTTTGGAATATTTGGTAACTTAATCCACCAACGATCCATACCTATTTTCTCTCTCATTTTGTTGTATCATGCCACGCTATGTTTTAAAGGCAGTCAACATGAACTCTTCACTACAGGAATACACACAACTGACTGTTTGGTCTCGAATGGAGGTACAGAGGGGAGGTTGTATCAACCTTGGAACGTGGCTTCAAGCCTGACATCACATCCATAACAAGACTTCGACCCAGAATGCTGCAGTTGCACGCACTATACTTTATTGTACTAGAATAATTCAACAGAACAGTTGTTAAACAGAGCAGGTGGAAGAAAAAAAACCCACAGAAACAACTTGGAATTATCTCACAGATTCAACGTGCAGTCCATCGAACAAAGCAAACCTCCCCGTGGAGGAACGCAGGCCGTTTGTATATGAGGGCAGTTAAATCAAACATAATTACACTTTTATTCCCACCTTGACGGATTCATCATTGCTTATCTACAAAGCCATAGGATAAGCCATGGAGAAATCCTGTTATATAACATTACCCAAATGGTTGTGTGCGGAAAGACAAAGCCATATTCTTTGGTTCCGGTCCAGTTCGTGATCTGGGTTGGGCCGAGATGGTTCAAACAGCACGGCCTTCCTGCTCTGATTCCATCTTTTCAGCCTCAGCTCCCACAGCAAAACCCTCCTTCTCTAAACTAAAGACTCTTTTAAAAAGAAAAATATGCACAAATATGCACCAGGAACCAGAAGCTGTTCCGTGTCCTAAACATAAAAGGGGGCCGGAGTGGGCCTTTCTCCACCATGTTTCCTCCTGGTGAGTGGTATGGTCACCAGTAAGCGCATGGTGCATGTTTGTTGGGGTGCTCTTCAGTACACCATGGTTCCAGTGTGGAATTGTCACTGCCATCTGCCTGGCCCGTACTGAGCAGAGTCCATCTAAGTAACCCTTAGCAACATCCTGTGATCACAAGTGGCGCGTGCAACTTCCAACCAGCATTTTAAGAACCGGGCATGCTCTCTCATGATCCCTCCCCCGGTTCCTCCCTAGTACAGAGAATTCTGAATTCCTGAGGATGGAAAACTGGGAGCATATGGGCGCCTGAGTCCCAGGCAAAGGAAAAACCAGTCACCAACTAGCAATGAGGTGTGAAAGAAGCATGTAAAAACCATGAGACACATTCGCTTGCAGGAACATGTGTGCACTCATGCTTACGGAGTTAGTCATCAAGCAGTATTGTATAGTGGGTGACCATAACCACCGTGGAGAACAAACAGGGCACAGGAGACAAGGAATGTTAAGGATGAAAATTATTCATCTGGACGGCATGCTTAAGAAAGACCTCCTCATCCCGTAACATGAACAGAGTGGAGTGAAATAGCAGAAAGAACATACGGACTACACCCAAAGTATGTTGTTAAGGCCAAGATGGGGGCTTGTGGGACTAAGTTCAGGTCTTTTGAAAGGACACAAGGCACATCTCTCCAGCTCTCTCTCTCTCTCTCTCTCTCTCTCTCTCGATTTATTTATTTATTATATGTAAGTAAATTGTGGCTGTCTTCACACACTCCAGAAGAGGGCATCAGATCTCGTTACGGATGGTTGTGAGCCACCATGTGGTTGCTGGGATTTGAACTCAGGACCTTCAGAAGAACAGTCGGTGCTCTTAACCACTGAGCCATCTCTCCAGCTCTCTCATTGTAACCTTTTCATTCACACATACAAGGAATGTGCTTTGATCTAGTTCATCTTCCCCTACTGCCCCCTTCCTGTGGTCCCTGTTTCTTCTCCCCGTGGTTGTCTTCTTCACAAACACAGGCCCTCTTTCTGCTGGCCATTTTTTTTTAAAGATGTGTCTTTAGTAACGGGGTAATAGGGACAGGGTCGAGGTAGTAATCTTTTTTCTGTTAAGACTGGACGTATATTTCACATAGATGGCAGTGGTTCAGAGGAACCTGAAGGGTAGGGAAGAAAGAGAAGTCTATCAAGGCTCTCCTTCTAAGGGAAAGACAACAGCGCACAGGTAAAGGCTTTGGGGGACCACCTCAACAGCGGCAGAGAGAGATAAGATGAAAGCTAGGGCCTCAGATGGGGCCTGCGGGGAGTGCCGGATAGCAGGGTAGAGACTTGCAAAAGTCCTCTCTGCTGGTTCTACTTTCTCACTGAAACAACTATCCTGAAAATTCCCAGAATTTAGTCATCCCAAGTAAGACCAGCCTAGGTGGGGATGTGTGTGCATCTCCGGCCGGTGGCGGCTGCTCAGGGGCAAGGTGGGACGCATAGATTTGGAGAACACCTGGGCTCAAGGTGTTTGAATGTTGAAGATAAAGTGAGGGATGGGCTGGAGGCACAGAGGGCCAGTTCCTAAGATGGTGGTTCCTAAGACTTTGGGTGACTGAGATCACAAAGGGGTTGGGGACATCATGCCGGCTTGATGAGCTCCTGGACCTTTTGAGACTCAAGAATGATCAAAGTCAGGGACCCAGGGGAGCGGATCTTGAGAGCTAACAGTAGTGTGACTTGGCAGAACGAAGTAGACCATAAGAATAGTTAGCATTCCTTGAAACTCTGGGCGTTTGGGATTTACTTTGAAGTCTACTTTTGCTACTCTTTGTCAGAATAACACCTACCTTGTCATGGTTCAGTCTCTAGGGAAGGGGGCACCTCTTGCTCATCCTCCCTGTCCTCCACACTGAACACAATCCACTGTGCCCATGCGTGTGGTCCTCTTACAAGTCCTGCTCAAGCTTGTGGTATTAAAGTTGATAAGCCAGTACTCTGCTCACCTCCCCCTTCCTAGCCCGTGGGCTAGAGGCTACCTCGGAACACTCTAGTCCTGGAGGCTGCCTTCGAGAACATTCTAGCCCACAGCCTCCCACAGCCTGCCGTGGCTGCCCCAACTTGAATCTACTTTCCAGTCAGGGCGATTGTCTTAGAAGTCTGAGCTGGATCATACTGTCCTCCTGCTTAATGGACCGTCCAATTGCTCCTAAAGAACACATTCTTTCTGTTGGATATATGACCCTGCAGGTTTACTTTGCAGCTGGTCTGGGGCCTCATAGCTCACGGTCTCTTCTGTTTATGCTCTAGCTACCTGGGCTTCAGGGGACTCCCAAGGTTCTCCCTGAACCCAGCATTGCCTCAAACACATTCTCCTCAGCCTGGAGTTCTTTCCGCCCTTTAGACATCGGCTCATGCGTCCTCAAGGATTCCGCCTGCCACCCCAAGCTGAGCGTGCTTGGCCACACAGTCACACATCTCCTTGCCCCTCCTCTTCTGACATACTCAGAGGCTCCGTGACTATATTGTGGTTTGTACGGCTGTTTGCTTGCGTTCTCACAAGGCGCCTGAACTCTCAGGAAGACATGAGCGCACGGCTCTTTTTTACTGTGATTCTTGGCATCTTTCATGGTCATCGACTCACAAAAGTCCTGCAAGGAGATTTCTTCACTGAGTGAATTCTTTAACTTAATAAACACAAGGTTCTAAAGTTTTACTTGATAGTCTCTAAATTACAGCAAATTTGTTTATTTTGGGTACATATAATTCATATCCTAAAAGCAAACATGATCAAATGCATGCTTATGCACACACACACACACACACACACACACACACACAGAGAGAGAGAGAGAGAGAATATGTTTCCACACAGATCTTAAAAACACTCAACCAAACAAGTTAGTTATAGTTTGAAACTTACAACCTAAACCTTAATTCCTAAAGTGAAAATCATGTGTCCCTCGTTAATCCATACATAGTCCCTTCCTGAATAGGAGTTGCTTACAAAACTGCATATAAAGATCTCATCCCAGGAGTAGAAGGCATGTCCACTGGAGTTTCTCTACAGAGAGTATATTGATGAACAGTAAAGGAAAAAGTATTATTTGTGGATGCAATTGACAATTACTTCCTGAGCTTCTCCTGCAAATCATCTATGTTTTTTTAATATCACCATATAATTTTTCATACTATGAGCCCTTGTGAGAATACTTAGCCTTTTTGGGGGACATCAGCCAAAAAGGCTAAGTATTACTTTCTCTTTTTGACAAACAAAATATAAGACATATAAAAGGAAACAAAATAAGCCACGTAATAAATGTGTGGCTGAGCATATTTAATTTCTCTTCAATTAAGAAAACCAACCAAAATGTGAGATAGCCTTAAAATGTTTCCTTTTTTATTATTAAAAGGTTTTTATCAGATCAGGAGGAATGGCTCAGGGAGTTAAGAGGAATATGGGATTTCCCAGGGGATCCCAGTTCAATCCCCACCACCCACGTGGCATCTCACAACTGTTTGTAACTCCAGTCCCAAGGGATCTGACACCCTCTTCTGGCCTTCTTGGGCACCAGGTACACGTGTGTGTGTGTGTGTGTGTGTGTGTGTGTGTGTGTGTGTATGCAGGCAAATAAAAATACACATAAAAATAAACAGCAAAAACACATAAAATTAAACACATAAAAATACACAAATAATGTTTTTAAAAAATATTTTATGTAGACACGTCTTTGTAGAAGACGGACATTATGGTGCACAGCTGTAGCCTGTACACTTTGGAAGCTGAATAGAAGTTCTCCTGTGAGCTGGGATCAGTCTGGTCTATGTAGCAAGCTCAAGTCCAGTGGGGCTACATAGCCAGACTCGGAAAAACACAAAGACGAGGCAATATTTTGGAGAAAATTTTAGAACGGTTTAGTTTTTTATAAAAGAAAGACTATTTAACAAAAGCAATGCTATCCAATGCTGCACGCCGCTTTATTTATTTATTTTTCAAACTGTCAACAACAGATAATCTGTTACCATTCTTTGACACTGGAGAAGGGTACGATGCAGTGCAAGATCCTGCAGGAGCTCTGCAGATGTGCCCAGGGAACCGGCCCTTGCCGCAGCCACCGACCGGCAGATTTCTCACCACCTTCGTCCTCATCGCAGTTTCAAAAAAAAAACCGGTCCTACTCCGCAGCACCCGATTCACATCCAAAACATCTTGAGCTGGCTCTGACACACATATATTCATGATCCATTTTAGAAATCGACATATTATTCAGACTCTGATAGGTCTGGGCTTGTGACTCATCGGCTTTCTTCTCACGCGCACTGCTTTGGGAGTCCGTGTGAGCCTGAGCCGTGGCTTGGCGGCAGCTGTTAAAACTTTACAGTTACGCTTCTTAAGGTGGTGTGCTTTGTTTGAACGGATGGTGGCAACGTTCCTGGTTTTTATATTTAAAGAACAATCTAGTAATTTTTATATTTCGTTATTCCATCTTCTATTTTTAGAAATTTCTCTCAACTCCTGCTGTTATCCCGGTCTTTTAGAAGCTTCTGGTTGAGCATTTTAAAATTTGACTTGACTATAGGAAGACAGTATGAGTGCTTAGAGCACCAAGCATCAGTGTAGGGTAAGGAGAAAGATAGAAGGGGGAGGGGAGGAGGAGGGGGAGGAGCAGGAAGGGAAAGGAGAGGGGGAGGGGGAGGAGGAGGGGGAAGGAGCGGGGAGGGGGAGGAGGAGGAAGCGGGTGGAAGGAGAGGGGCTGGGGGAGGAGGGGGAGGAGGGGGGAGGGAGAAGAGGGGAGGAGGAGGGGAAAGAGGAGGAGGAGGAGGGGGAGGAGAAGGGGGAGGAGGGGGAGGAGTAGAAGGAGGAAAACTCTTGATAAGACTGATTACTGAGCTCTGATCTTGGATAAACCCGATTGCTAGTGGCTGACCTTCGCACCCTGCACTCTCCCCCAGTGACTAAGCTAGCTGGCAACCCCCCAGCAGGCATCTCAGTTGCTAAAAGGCTGAGTTGAGTGCGCTACCTCAGTCCTGCACCCTTCTGGCCCCCAGTGTCTCGTTTTTGATACCTGCAATAATGGCCCGCCCACTTAAACCCATTCCAACAACACGGGGCTGCTAAGTCCACTCTGCTCACAGTACTCCTGTTTTACCCAGTAGACAGTGCTGGTTTGGTCTCATAGTTTGCTGTCTGTTCTAGTTTTCTTTATGTTGTGATTAAAAACACACTGACTGACCAAAAGCAACTTGGGGGAGGAAAAGGTTTGTTTCATTTTATGGGTTATAGTCCATCCCTGAGAAAGCCAGGACAGGAACTCAAGCAAGACCTTGAAGTAAAAAAAACCATGAGGTGACGCTCTTTCCTGGCTTGCTCTTAGACACATGCTTAGCTAGCTTTCTTTTTTAACATCAAATCTTTTTGATTTCATGTTAAATATAGTTTTGATCATGGTTTTTCTCCTTCAACTCTTCCCGGATCCTCCATATCTCACTACCCACTCAACTTTATGTTCTGTCTCTCTCTCTCTTTCAAAAAGCCAAAACAACCAAAAGCCCTCAAAAATGAAAATCAAAATAAACAAGCAAAGGACAAAAAGATGAAAAAATGCTGAAGCCAAAAGTCCCCCCCAAAAAATATCTAGTGACTTTGTTTTGTCTTAGTCAACTACTCCCGGGCATGGGTCTACCCTGGAGTGTGGTTGAGATACTCAATGGAACTCCATGGAGAAAAGCCTGAGCTTCCCTTGGCCAGTGGGAATCAAGTACAAATAGGTTCTTGTCTAGGCGTGGGACCCTAGACCCACTTCCCCATCTCGTGCTTCCATCCCATTAGCTAGCTTTCCTATACAGCCCAGATCTGCCTGTGTAGGGAATGGTGCTGCCCATAGTGGGCTGGGTCATCTTCTTACTCATGCCAAAGACCAACATGATAAAGACAATTAGTCAACTGATATTTTTTTCAGGTAATTGTAGGCTGTCAAATTGACCATTAATTCTAACTAGGACACTATCCGTTTGTGTTTGTGTGTGTGTGTGTGTGTGTGTGTGTGTGTGTGTGTTTTAAATCCCCTCCCCTCCTGACAACTGAGTCTTCATCATCTCTTGAACTCTCCTTAGACTTCGCATGCTTTAACTAGTTTTGGATAATACAAGGCTCTGCTAATCTCAGCTCACTTTTCACTCATTAAATGGTAATATGTTCAAGGCATTATACACTGATGCTGACCCACACAGCCATGAAAAGAGGGAAAAAGCCTTAGACACAGAACGATGGTGCTTGGTCAGTGTTAGGTCTTCTCCACCCGACTTGTCATTAGTGAACAAGGATAAACAGTCCCATGACACCCTCCTGAATGGACATGGGGCACTATCACCTAGTCCAGGAAAACAACCTTACTGATGACTTTATTTCCACACATCTCTAGCTCCAGTACACAGAAATGGCACCTGAACTGCCAGGTGTTTCCTGTAAGCATTTCCCAGGGGCATCGTAAACTCCTCCGCTGATCCTTCGGCCTCCTTTCCCAAGGGTCTGACACCCACTGAATGAACAGGAGTGAACTCAACCTGCTTCTCCATCTGGCTTGGTTAGCCGTTTGGTGCCGTGATAAAGACTGTGGCCAAAAACAACTGTAGAGTAAAGGGCTCGACTTACGTGACCCAATTATAGTCCATCACTGTGGGAAGTCAGGACGGGAACTCGGGCAGGGTGGGGACCTGGAGGCAGAGGCAGAAGCGGAAGCAGAGGCCATGAAAGAGTGGCGCTCACTGGCTTACTTTCCATGGTTTGCCCAGCTTGGTTTCATAAACAACTCAGGACCACCTGTCCAGGGTTATGCTGCCCATGGTAGGCTGGGTCCTACTATGTTAACAATTAATCAAGAAAATGTCTTCAGATTGCCTAAAGGCAATTCAATAGTGGTGGTTTTTCAATTGAGGTTCCTCTTACCGGGTAACTGTAGCTTGTGTCAAGTTGACAAAATAAAATAAAATAAAACAAAATCACTCAAATGGAAAAAAACAAAAAAACATGAACCGGGATTGCAAAGCGGTAGACTTAAATATTTGTGTTTTCAAACTTTCTCTACCCCATCCCATATTCATGTTGCCAGTTTTCTTTAATGTCTCCAAGTCACCCCTCTTACTGAGGTGGTATTTCATGGTAGGCTATGGGTGGACAATTTTGTTTACAGCCGGTATCTGTTCTGACAAAACCTAACTAGGACACCATCTCTGGGAACCCAGGAAGGAAACACGGACTGTCCAAGGCTTTAAGGCAGAAAGAGAGATCAGATGTGTGGAAAGCAGCAGCCGGGAAACCCATGGTGTTTCAAAAACATACCAAGTTCTTCCTGACACTAAGGGAGGCCCTTATCGGGATTGGAGGACCGAGGAAAGGTTGAAGAGAGACTCGGAAGCTAGCTAGCATCCTCGCCACGTGTGCTGGCAGAGAGCCAGCAGCTCAGCCCTGACAGACCAAGGAGTGGGTCGACGGCACCATAGACCATGCCTCCTCCTGGGTCCAAGGTTCATGTTGGGGAAAGACAGCTATAAGGGGGCTAGCATTTATAACCAACCTGACTTGTGGCTTCTGAGATTTGGGGTCTAGACCAGCCATAAACCCAGGGCTCTTTCCCCAGGCCCAAGCAGCCAATTGTTTAAAATAGTTCACTCTGTCCCCCTTGAGGGATGGGGACCAGGCCAGGAGACAGGTTTCTCCTTCACCCCAGATTCCCCCTGCACCAGCTGAAACAATTGTTGTCCCCTTAAAAGCCTCGCTCACATGTTCAGGAGAAGTGTTGCCAAGGACACACAGATTTCCTGGATCATTTTCAATTACTGAGGGAAGGTGCCAGTTGTTAAAGAAACCTAAAAAAAAAAAAATACCCACAAAGGCTGTGAGATCTTTTCATTCCCCTGCTCTTTAGGTAATTTGTTCTGATTACAACTATTTCAAAAGACAAGATTACACACCAGGGAGGCACAGAGATGAAGAAAGGGAAAGCCGTCCCCTGCTGAGGCTGCATCAAGCTCAGCTCTGTGTTTGGAAGCAAAGGCCAAATTTTCTTTCCACAGTAATGAAACCTTGTTAGCTGTGAACGCTGGAGCCCGAACTGAGAAGTGCTGGGCCATTGGCAGAGAGGAGAAGGGCGGGGGCAGAGAGGAGAGAGGCGGGGACAGAAGGAAGAGGGGCGGGGACAGAGGGGAGAGGGGCGGGGACAGAGAGGAGAAGGGCGGGGACAGAGGGGAGAGGGGCTGGGACAGAGAGGAGAAGGGCGTGGACAGAAAGGAGAGGGGCGTGGGCAGAGAGGAGAAGGGCGGGGGCAGAGGGGAGAGAGGCGGGGACAGAGGAGAGAGGGGCGGGGACAGAGAGGAGATGGGTGTGGACAGAAAGGAGAGGGGCGTGGGCAGAGAGGAAAGGGGCGTGGGCAGAGGGGAGAGGGGCGGGGGCAGAGAGGAGAGGGGCGGGAACAGAGGGGTGAGGGGCGGGGGCAGAGGGGAGAGGGGCGGGGACCAGCGGGGAGAGGGGCAAGGGGGCTGGTGCATTTGGAAATTGTTTCTATTTTTATCTTTCTTCTTAAAGAACAGGAACTTAAATATTTACTAAAAATAAAACTTACCGTTACATTAGATGAAGAAAAGACAAAGTTGAAATCCAATATCACTCAAATGGAAAAAACCAAAAACCAAAAAACAAAACCATGAACCAGGATTGCAAAGTGGTAGATCTAAATATTTGTGTTTTCAAGCTTTCTCTACCCCACCCCATATTCACGTTGCCAGTTTTCTTTAAATGTCTCCAAGTCACTCCTCTTACTGAGGTGGTATTTTCACGGTAGGCTACGGGTGGGCAATTTCGTTTAGAATCGGTATCCGGTTCTTACAAATCCTGTAAGATGTAGCAGACAAACGACCTTCCAGCTGGCCAAGGGAAAACAGCCTGTCTGTGCACTGAACAGATCTGAGCTCCATTAATGACCAGCACCAAGAGACAAGCAGCAGCATTAGGCTAGAAATGTACTCAGCAATGATTGGCCCCACCACTGTATCAACATCTGGAACTAGGCACTCTTCTTGCTAACGACAAAGGCAGAAAACACAGCTCACACCAGAGCTAGGTGTCCACGTCAATCAGTGACTACAAGAGGCTTAAGCAAGCAGAACTCCCGTGTGAAATGCAGTAACTCACACAAGGAAGCCCAGGCTCCAGCTGGCTGACCCAGAGCCAAGAAGAAAGTTCTAGAACTAAAGAGGCATAGTAACAGAACAGCTTTTCCCTCATGCATAGATAGATGGTGACCTGTCTGTGAAGCCTCTAAGGCTCTACGTGGCTCTACACTCAGTGAGCACATAAATACCGTCTTACATGGGAATTGTGTAGGACGGTCAGGAAGCACGCCAAAGCCTACAGGTGTGCCATTGTTCGTTTGATTCTTGCCCCGTGTGTGTTTTCTGTCTAATTATCTAACTGAGATTTGGTTGAGGAGTGGCACTTGCGTGCAAGTGTCTGCTTGCTTGCTTATCTAAAAAGGCAGAATGTGTCCAAACTTTTCATTTTAAAGGTATATATGTATATATACATATATATATATACATATATATACATATATACATATATATATATACATATATATACATATATATATATACATATATATACATATATACATATATACATATACATATAAATATATATATATATATATATATATATAGAGAGAGAGAGAGAGAGAGAGAGAGAGAGAGAAGTGTTTCAGGATCACCAATACCACGACTCTGTATTTTACAATGGAGGAATCCAAGTGAAACTAAGGCGTCTTTCATCCTGGCCTCACTCTAGCCAGGGCAGGGCAAAGCTGGGTCCCAGGCAGCGAGCGACCTTAGACTGCACTGACCCCAGCAGGCTGTCCCCGGGTGGGGGTGGAGGTGTAGCAAGAAAGATTCACAGATGAAGAAACAGCGCCACCTAGTGGCGATTTGCCGGTTTCCAAGCCATCTTGTGCCCCAATTTCCCAAGAGGACTAATATTTCAGACTGTTTTTTTCTCTTCCCTGGCTTCTCCAAAGCTCAAGGATCTTCGAGTGTGTGTGTGTGGGGGGGGCGGGTGCCGTCCAAAAGCCCCGTTGCCTAACGCGTTTCCCAGCCTCTTATGTCACTTTCCAGGGTCGACTCGGCCAACTATCTGCCTCACCGGCCGTGGCCGTGTCAGCTCTTGACCTCTCTTGCTTGACCTCTCTGCATCTTGCTTCAATTTTTAAGCAAAATAACGCCTTTTTAAAAAAAAAGTGACTTCAGGCCTTTTATCAGAGAGTGGTCAGTTCCAGACTACTCTGTTTTGTGTGTAGCATCTAGATCCTGCTTTTGTTCCGATGCTCAGCCGGGAGAGATGGCTGTCTCTCTCCTTCCTTTCCCCTAGTGGTCCCCTTGCCTTTGAAACTAGTCCAGGCATTGCCCAGGGCAGTGCCACAAGCGAGCATGCAGCTGGGTCTTGGTCAGGCTTATCTGTTAACTCATCTTTGTTGTTCTCAGGTGTTCGCCATGCTCACTGTGTTTGAGAGGCCAGACCCGTTCCCACATCAGGACCCTGACTCTAGGGAGATAGGAAAATGAAACAAAATATGGAACATGGAATGGTCCTATTTGCTAAAGGCTCTGCTGTAGGTGAGCACAAAGAAAATGAGAAATAGCATCCTCCTGAAGCCAGACAAAGATTGCCCAAAGAGGAGACACTTGGTTCAACTTTTGAAGGTTGAGAGTCCCTTAGTTTGTTTGGGGGGGGTGTGGAGTGGGGGTGGAGGGTTGTTTTGATTTTTTTTAAGTATGTGCAGTATCCCAGGGTGATAGGGAACTAGGAGCCCAGAGTCAAGAGAGTTGACTGAAAGAATCCTGGGTAGAAGATCCGCAGAGCCAACCTGCCGCCATCTTCATGAAGTTCACCTGAACACACTTACGAAGGATCACCACAGCTGAGTTTGTTGACTCTCGACTGCCCCTCACAGAAGGATGGTCAGGGAGGGTCACAGGACCATCACCTGGGTATCCAGCAACTCCTCCCAATTAGGTGTATGCTATTCTGTCCTAATTGCACTTGACATCGAGGAAGAGCTAGATTTTTATAGACTGGGAAGGACTGGGGAGGGCTCCCATGCTACCGTTCATGGTGGATACAGCTATTCCAGTGTGGTGGCTTTAAGGCTGTATGTGATCCTGTCTACAAACTCCATTGGTCTGTCAGGAAGTCTAACAAATTCACAGAGTACCCCAGAGTCAATTTTTGGTGTATCCATGCCTCATTTTGTCCTCTGGACCTTTGTGGGAAGGGTAGACATTGTTTATGTCTTCCCCAAGAGAAGAAATTTTAGCAACACTGAGAAAGAAGCAGGAGCCCAGGAAGAAGCCAGAAGGGAAATGAGACAGAAAAGCAATTTAAAACCACAGTAGGAAGATGCTGAGATTCTCTTCGGAAGAACTTGGCCTTAATGTACAATTAGATTCCCCCAAATTATGCACCACGGCAAAATGACTCCATGCAGGACTCCAGACAACACAGCATTTCACTCACCCTAACCATTGAGAATTATTTCCTCCACAAAATGGTCCCTTCATTTAATAGCCAGAAAAACAGGAGCCCTTAAAATGAGTTGTCTGTCAGGATTGGGATGAGACTTTGGATACATTGGGTCCATTTTGTTTTAATAAAGAACAGTTAGGTAACACATGAAATATTTTTAAGAGAATAAATTAATTTCAAGCCAGAAACTTCCTATGGTCATTCAGTTTTGTTCTTTATTTATCTGCTAAAAATACACTTGCATATCCACATTGTCCATTGTAATGATATCATCCCCAAAGAGAATGAGTCTGATTTCTAAGCGAAATGACGATTTAATAGACGTTCCTCTAAAAATACTTAGCTTAGAAATATAAACATTTCCAAAGTAGATGATTTCCAGAAAATAAAGGAAAGCAAGCCATTGTGGGCTGAAAACACGAGATCACTTAAAACACCAGAGGAGCATAGCTGTGTACGAGCTTCTGGAAAGTTCTGGCTTTGTTGCCTTTGTAAAAGTATTCGCCCCATTAGTGTCAGATATAAAGATAGGCAATTGGCAACATTAAAATATAATTGTATGAGGAGCTCAGTACAGCTCCAGTTATATATGACAAGGTCATGGTGAAGCCCGTTATTTTAGATGCTGAAGTAATTTAAATTTGTTTAACAAGACAATCATGACTCGTCCCAAGGCTGGTCTAGAAACCACTATTTCTTTGCAAATGGTTTCATGAACTCGGTCAACACTTTCTCTTTCTGCAATGCTCAGACGATTAGAAAATTTGCTCGCCCAAATCTTGACAAGAAGGACAGCTCTGCCACCCCTGCTAAATCAAGTCTCACAAAGCTCTACCCTGGATCCTGTGACTCGCCAAGACAGGAGGCAAAACGTGTGCCTGGGCTGACATCTTTCTTTAAATGAAAACCAGACATTTCTGTCAGCGCTAAAAGCTGAAGTCCCATGATGCCGCACATTGGCTGATGCTATGGCTGTAGTGTCTCATGTTGAGGTGAGCATTCCTTCCACTGGATGTTGAGGTGAGCATTCCTTCCACTGGATGAACACGCAGTGGGTGAGGGAATATGACTCTGAGACTGCCAGACCACAAAGTATAATGAGATGTATACAGGTTCTCCTTTGCCTGGCCGAAGATGCTGGCACACTAGAGTGTCTCATTTCTCAGTTCTCCCGGAAATATGGCCCCATGGACGGGCCATGGGGAGATGGAAATGCCCTGAGGTCTGACTGATGTCTCCAACTCTGGCTCTCTGACACCGTTCCCCTGGCTCGCTGCCCTTCTTGGGACTGCCCCCTAACACTGTGCAACGTACGGAACCCTGGAGTATATAAACACCTCTGCAGCCCTCGCTGGATCACCTCTTCCGGTTGTAAATAGAGCCAGTGACCATAGACTTCACAAACGTTTCCGTCTTTGGGCTCGGCTTTTTGAAAGCGTCTGCTCTGTGGTTTTAACTGCTCGACGTATGAAAAAAAAAAATTAAAACTCTACACATTCAAAGCAGGACACGGGACTTGGTGGACTGAAAAATCCAAGTCCATTGAAAGTGAAGGCTCTGGGTCCCTTTAGTATTAGAAGACAGAGGCATCAGACCTCCGGGGTGGCTATAGCAAGCTAAACGCCCCAACCATAAAGGACTGCTCATTTGCTAGCACGCCTTGACCAAGAAGAATTGTGCATTCACCAGAGCTGTATTTTTAGAGAAGAATCCATGGAGGGGAACAAGGTCATCTGGGCAACTATAAACTATCAGGCCATAAATGACCACTTACATGAGTCAGATACAGTGCTGTGATTATGGTACATTCCCATAGAACTTAAGGGTAACATATAATTAAGAGAGCTGATCTGTCTCATGATTAAAGCAGTAAGAGCCTCAGAGAAGAAGTAGTCCTTAGACAGACTGAATGTCAAAAGGGGGATCAGACAACTAAGGCTCTCCACACAGAGAAACGAAGAGATGAATACTAGAAAGACCTGGAGGTCTTTGATAGGTCTGGGCGAGAATGCCAATTTAGAATAGATTCCCTCTTCTTCATTCTCTCAATTGTGTTTCTATGACTCTACTCCACATTCCTCAAGAGCAACCCAGAGAGACGATTGTAACATCTCTAGTTACAAGACTAGTTATAATCTAAGCATACAAATGATGGTTCCTGGACCTCATGGGAACAAAGGCACTGTTCCCAGACATCTGGTCAACAAACATCAGAGCCCATTATCTTTGAGAGAGAATGCATGGGCCATAAAACTTAACATATTCATTACCTAGATTTCTGATAAGGCATTTTCCATCCCCTTCCGCAGCTAAGAGAATCTGCACGAACCAAGTTCGTGGGCTCTGTGGAAGACACGGTGATTTTCAAGCTTAAAGGTCATACGGTAGACAGGTATGACTTAAGAGGCGAAGAGCACACTTCTTCATAGCTCTTCATTAGCTCAAGGCCAGCCATTCTCAACCTTCCTAATGCTATGACCCTTCCCTAATGCTACAGTTCCCTCACGTTGTGGTTAGCCCAACAAGAAACTTATTTCCCAGTCATAACTGGAAGCTTGCTATTGCTGCAAATCATAATGGAAACACCTGTGTTTGCTGATGGTCTTAAGCCACCCCTGAGTAAAGGTCGTTTGACCCCCCAGCGGGGTATCAACCCACAGATTGAGAGCCACTGCCCTTGGGGGTGGAGCCTGATGCAGACAGTGTGGAGGAATCTTGTTGTGTTTCTGTTTCAAGTCTTCGTGCAGTGACAGAGAATCTATTCTCCCTGCCACCCTCTCCCTGAACCTGCCTACCACCAGCCACAGAAACTGTCGTCGGAGCTGTTGGCTAGCCACATTGAAGAATGGAATTTGTATTTCTTGAATGCTAGAAAGCTATGGGCAGCTTGAGTCCAATGCTTCTCCAGCTAGAATCAAATAGATAGAAAATCCCTCGTGTGTCTTTGATATAGGGCACGCAGCTATGTGATTCTAGTCATACTTAAGAGTAGAAACGAGAACCACCACCACAGCAGTACCGGCGTAACCCAGCCACGGACATGGTCATAACTGATAAACTCACGTCAAGAACGAAATGTCAGCACTTTTCTTCCAGACAAACAGGAAATCTGTAGACGCCCATCAGGAGCACTTCGATGCTGGCCGCCAGTCACAGCTGAGAATGAACAAGACCGAAAGGAGGATCAAGCAGTCTGCGTGAAACCTCCATTAGAACAGGCGAGATAGACACATAAGTTTTAAACATCTAAGGGAAGAAGTCGTGTATCAAAGATGGCGGATGAATAATCGAAGAGAGAACAGGCCAAGAACCTCAAGCGCTGCTGATACGGGTCCGTGACCTTCATGAGTGAGCACACAAGTGGTTGAGGGCAGGGAAGCCATAGGCTGCTAGCTGTGTCCCACCTTCTCGGTACAGTAGAGAACAAGATCTATAGTTTCAGCATGAATGTGAAACTATACGCAGTGTTGGATAGAGTTCCGAACCATTTAATGGCCCATTTAAGATGGACCATTTAACGTCCCTTTCTACCTGCCAGAGACTGTGTCTCACTGAACAGTTTCTGGAACCCAATCTTCGTGAGCTTTAACACAGAGATTCAGTCTCCCAAGAAAGCTCAGAAGAGGATCCCAGAGCATCTGGGGTCTTCTATGGTAAGCTTCTTGAAGAAATGTAAATTATTGAACTCTCCTAGTCTTTATACCTGCAGCCAATGTTCAAGATACTATTGAAGAAAGAACCTACATCCACCCCATGTCAAAGGCTGTGCAAGAGAAGACAGAAAATCTAGCTCTTCCCCTGATTACATCCTCCAGTTTCCGGTCCATGGTGCCTTCCAGAATTAATATTCTACAGTTATTCATAAATCAAGCTATGCATTATAATGAAATATGCTTGCAAAAGAAAGGCCCATGAGGGCTTGTATAATCCCCTTAAAATAAATTATTAATGAAATCTTTGGCTTGCAGACTTTGTGTGCAAGAACTGGCCCGGTGCCCACAATGTGATCTTCAGTTCCCATTTACAAATCAAGGCTATTACAATCAATAAAACCATGTTAAACATTACTGAGAGAGTGAGCAAGTGGACAGAGTTAATAACTTACTACATGTGTTATTACTGTCCCTTGATGTCACCTGTGTTCTGTGCTACATTGCAGTACATCCTGGCACTAAGAATATTACAATTCATTTACCTTTAAAATGGGGCACTCTTTTCAATTTGGAATTTATAAACATGATTTCCCAAACTACTTTTTGTTCTCTTGCTAGAACAATAACCAATTGGTGGCTTAGCCAAAATGGATTATTTGTAAAAACTATATACCTTAGATAAAACCAAGGAATGTTAACTAAATTATTCATTGGCTTATTACGAAAGGAAGGAGTTGAACACGAGTAGTATGTGTTTTGGTATTTAAGTTTAAAAAAGTCAGTTTCACCTACTGGTCCACAACCTTTGTTTCAGTTAGCTGTTCTGTGCGCAGTCACAAAAAGCTGAGGATTAACTTGGGCCAGGCTTCCCAGCAGCCTCTTGTTCAGAATTCCATCCCGAGGTGTGATTGCTTGAATAAAGCAAAGATTCAGCCTTCAGTATACCTTCATCAATAACGCTGAGGGACTGGTAACAGCCACAAGCCAACATTACTTGTGCTAGGCCTTGACCTACGAATTTCAAGTTTATCAGTTCTTACCCCATGAGATATGTTTTCCTATATCCTATATGTATTTATGCATATGGAAATTTAAAACCTTACCGTACTTTTTCATAGCAGTGAATCTTCAGTCCAGAACCTCAGGACTTTGCCCAGTTGCTCCCTTGTATGCATTCGTATTTTTATTCTGTGAAGAGCTGTCGCAGGGTGGGAGTGTGAATCCTGAGAAAGAGAGAGAACGCTTGTGTGCTAACAGAACAGGAGCCTCTCCCACCGGCAGGATTCATAGACTGCTCAGCTGAGTCCCTCCCAGGACAGTCCCATCTAGGGAACAGGCACTTGCTACATCCTGTAGACTGAATTCTCACCTTAGAGTGGACCATTAACAATGGCTTTCCTTCTTCAAGCTGAAGAGTGTCTGTTTGTTTCCTATCATTGTACATGCTAACCCAAATGTTCCATTCTGAAGTCACCATAAGAAGCCTTCTTTATAGCGTATAGCATATACCTGAAAAGCTAATTAGAATGTTCCTCAAGGGCATCCTCTAGATTCTTTATCTCTCTCTCCAAGTATCACTTCAACAACGGGTTATCCTGGTCATTCCTCTCTTCTAAACTATGAGAGGAAATGTTTGTTTTGCAGGATCAAGAAACAAAAACAGTTGTCAGAAACCCAAAGAAGGCTCTGAATGGATCTCAGGACTGCAGGCTGCTGCAGCTGCTGCTGCCCCAGATGCCCTGCAGAACCACAGCTGCCACCCCACATGCCCTGTAGAATTGCTGGTGCCACCCCAGATGCCCTGCAGAACTGGTAGGTACTTTGCATCACCGACTCACATCCAACTTTTAGCTCACCCTAATGCAGAGGACATTTTTCCCTCATATTAACCAGTCAATAAATCAAACATGCCCCCATTACACTGTATTTTTAGTATGTGTCTCTGTGTGTGCGTGTCATGGGGTATCGGGTGCAAAGGTTTATGTGTCTAGAAGCCAGGGTTGATGTCAGATTTGTTAATCCTGAGAATCATGAGAAGAAAAACCAAGCCCACAATCATTGGTTGATTAATTGATTGATTGATTGCAAACTTTATTTAATACTGATTGATTGCAAACTTTATTTAATACTGACCAGGGCGATGGACCATGCCCAGGATCGATTCCCAGAGAATGGTGCTGAATTATGTTAGCCAGGCTAATCTAAAGGCAAAGCTCACAAGGTTACATACTTCCTGCCTTTGTCCAATCGAGACAAGTATACATCCTGAGGTTCTTTCTGCCTGTATGCTTCCTACCTACATGTGATCAAACACAGCCTGTGCGGTTGGGGCAACCAACCTTGTTTACTGAAGTGAAAACACGCGGCTTGTTCTGTTATATTAACAGCCCCCAGAATTCCAGAAAGTTACCTGTCCTTGGGCGAGTAGAGCTCACAGGTTAGAGGCATATAGATATAGATATAGATATAGATATAGATATAGATATAGATATAGGTATAGGTATAGGTATAGGTATAGGTATAGGTATAGGTATAGGTATAGGTATAGGTATAGGTATAGGTATAGAGATAGAGATAGAGATAGGTATAGATATGCACATATATGTATATATATATACTTCTCTTAAGCACAGTAATTTAAACTTAAAACACAACTTTAGCCCTCACAATGTCTTTCTCAACTGCTTGACATCTTAATTCTTTTAGAAACATGTGACCTCTTTACAGCACCCAGAGCTCACTGGTTTAGATGCACAGGCTGGCCATCTTTCCATCCCCACATACTGGGATTTCTTGCACATGCTCCCATGACCAGCTTCTTAATCGTGGATTCTGGAGAACTCTGAATCTTCATCCTTGCTCTGAAACATTCTACTGACTATTTTAAGTGATTTCCCCAGCCTCAAAGCTTCTCCACTTCTAAACACAAGTGCAGAATTGAATCCTGAATCTTGCATAGATGGATCGGGCGAGAAGAACAGACTATTCTACATTCATGTCAGCCCCACCAATCTTTTCTAGGTACAGTAAAGAAATTCAAAGGCCCAGCTATGCGTTCACAGACACACTGAGTTATTTCACACGAGAAAAACTGAAAAAGTCATGTAATTAGCAGAAAGAAGTGAGTCCCTAAAGGTAGGCAAAGCAAGACTGACCATAGCTTTTGGAGCCTGGGGCTACTTTCCTATCCCATCTCCTGGATGGAAAAGAGGTTAATTAGATGCTACGGTTTTAGGTCTTTGTGTAGAAACAAGGGGGACTCAAACAGCACAGATGGTAACTCGAACCGTGTGGTATGTGGGTCACTGTTTTTTCACGTGTGAGCCTGTCTCCACCCACAACTGGTCTAACCTGAGATATTTGATACCTGGGGGGGGGGGGATCATAGCTAGATCTCCAAATTAAAAAGCAGGTTTGCAAGCCTGGCTTGCCAGGAACCAACTGTCCCTCTGTAACAGCAGGGACACCAGAGAACCCACAGCCGCCAAAGTGAGAACGGATTGCCAGTATTTTTAGACAATTGTTCTTTATGTTGCATAAATGTTGTTTAAATAATTCATGCCTCCATAATCAGGATCCCACACAGCGACTACGGTAGATTTTATCTGCACATACCAAGGAGGGTTAAAATATTAATGTTCAGAGCTGCCTCCCTTCACCCCCCCCTCCAATTTGTCACAGCCTTAACATCGAAGACCAAAATTCTTAAAAAAAAAAAAGCAACAGATTGAACACAGATTTAAAATAACAAGAAACAAATATTCCTAAAATTTAGAATAATGCCCTTCCTCCCCCCCCCCCACCCCAACCCCTCCCCCCTTTTTTTTCTGGAGACAGCGGAACCAGCTTGTTTCAAAAACGCTGAGCTGAATTTAAATTTATAATGTTAGTGATTTTTATTAAAAGTTGTGAAATGTAATGAGGATGCAAAGCACGGGAGGTGGGCTAGAGCTGGCTGCTGTCAGAGCAGGTGGCTGTGACACATACCAGCCTCTCGAGAGGCGACGGCTTTCTCTAACACACCAGCCATTCCAGAGATGCGCAGCGCAACGGTAATGAGTTTCTATTGTCTTCTGACACCTTATTGTCTCTTATCAAGGGCATTTTGTATAAGAAATCGGTAAGGCCTGACACCCTCTAGCTGTAATCATGGAGTGGCCTACTTAGTAAGTTGAAAAGCGGGAGGGAATCATGGGAACAAGAGAGAGGCCACTTTTCCCAGGTATCTCATAATGATATCAACTAAGACATCAATCTCCCTGACAAAAATGGATAACAGTGATCTCTTCCTTCGGGGCATAGAGGCATCAACTTCTACACCATTAATTATTAAATACATTGGCCTTAAGAATGGGAGCCAGCCGGGCAGCGGTGGCGCACGCCTTTAATCCCAGCACTTGGGAGGCAGAAGCAGGTGCATTTCTGAGTTCGAGGCCAGCCTGGTCTACAGAGTGAGTTCCAGGAGAGACAGAGCTATACAGAGAAACCCCGCCTCGGGGGGGGGGGGAAAAAAAAAGCAAATTAAAATTTATGCTCTTGGTATATGTATTTTATTTTCATTGATTTTTTTATATAGTTGACACAAATGTAGGTAGAAAAATAAAATTACCCCGTAGATGGAAAACTAAAACCTGGGGAATTTAATGGGTGTTAAGAGGATCAGGCACACTACAAAGCAAAAGTTTTAATAAAAAGAATACAAACATGACACAATTAAAAAATAGTCTCGCAGGGCCGGTAACTTGAGAAAGGCAAATTAAGCCCTTGTATCTTGTGTTTTCTCTTCCAATGGGAAGTTTTGTTTGTTGTCCAAAGGACTTGGGAACTCAGGGCCGGACTGCTCTGGAGGAGGCTTTTTCGGGGTGGAGCCCTGAAGGAATGGCCCTGGAGGAGGCTTTGGCAGGGTTTGTAGTACAGAACACAAAAGCACGCGATGGGAGTTGGAAAATATTTGCAAAACGCAAACACAGCAGCATGTGTTAACTCTTCGCTGATTGGCGGCTCGGCCAGCTTTCGCCGGGAGGCAGTGGTTACGCTCGGGACCCCGCAGCCTGCTTTAGTCCCAGATGTTTTATTCCAATGTCATTGTTATGAGAAACAGGGACGGTGGTGGCCTGAGATGTTGGCACATCTACCGTGTCAAATAAAACAATTTCATCTGTAATTAAAATGAATCAGACCAATGTGCTAGATTTATGAATGTAGCTCCCAATACGATCGCTACTTTCCGAGATAAAGAGACACCAAAACGAACAAAGCAGAAACAGCATAAAGCAAAGAAATACCCCCAAGACGCCCGGGCACTGCACACGCTGTGAGGGCGACTGAGATTCAGGCTGGTGTTTTGAAGGTTATGGAGCTCTGGGGTCAGAGCCCCAGGCCTCATACGTGCCCGCCCCACTTCCAGAATTCCAAATGATTCTATGCCCTGTGCCAGGGAAAATGAAGGTGGCCGTGTCTTGGCTAAGACAGCACAGCATGGCCAGAACCTCTGTCCGCCCACATCTGTCGGGTTCCCGGGGGCCCCAGGATACTGCAGCACCCACACAGGACACCCAATAACTTCGAACTTATAAAAAGAAACTGTTTGAATAGACCCTAGGCGTAAAACATCTTATATGTTCTTTAAAGCAACATTTGAAACAAGAACGTTTTAAGGCAATGCCTGGAGTGGATTACGTGAGTTCAGTTTCAAGCTGTTCTTCATCCTCAATGCTTTCTGGATCTTTCTTTCTCCCAGGCGTCTTTATTTCTCCTGAGCTCACACGCTGGGGGTCACAGCACAGCGCCCACCTCCAGCGTCGTTTTTTTTTTCCACGTTACTTTGGAGCCGTCTCACGTGGATTCCGTTACTCAGCTCTGTTTGCGCTAACCACTGGGCTGCTCTCACCTCCATCTGCTCCATTTCTGTAGCGGCTGCTCCAAGTCAGGACCTCGTTCCCTGGATTCTAAAACCACAGACCGTGGAAACCACCACGGATGCTTCTGCCATCCCGATGCCTTTTCCACTGCCTTCAGAGTCAAGGCAACGTTCTTCAGGGGGACCCCCCACATCTCTGTAGACCTGGCCTCCACTTGCAGCTCACGGCCAGCCCCCTCACCCCGCAAGGCCACCACCATCCCACAAGCCATACTCTACTGTACTTGCGTAATTTCATTCCTGCTGCTTCAAAACCACCTTTCAATGTAAGCATTTGATGAATCCTGAAGTCGTGTCTCCTCCCCCTCCTTCTGCAGTGCATCCGTCAAGATTCATGTGACTCTAAACATACCTATATTGGAGAGACATTCCCCTGAGAGTAGCTTGATGGTGGAATAGCAAAGGGACCGCCACAGTGAGTGGGTAATTCCAGGGGTCTGAGGCAAATGAAGAGGAAGGCACCAGATATTTTGAAACTATAGTCCTTGGCCCTGATGATTAACAGGAGTGGCGTCGGTCTGACAGACAGTCAGCAGACAGTGCCTGTCCTTGCAAAACTGCTTTGTGTTGAAGGCTGCGGTGGCCTCTGTGCAAGGCTGTGGTTCTGAAAGATTCCTTCATGATGCTATTATCAAGTAATTATGCCTGTGTAGGAACCCTTCCTGCATAACCCCTGACTTCCCTCTCTCCTCTGTCTGTATGTGGAGCGTGTATGCACACACATGTGTGTGCCCATGCCTGTGGAGGTGAGGCGCTGAGGTCCAGTGTCTTCCTCAAGTCGAGTCTTAACTGGTTTTGTTTTTGTTTCTGTTTGGTTTTTGTCAGCATCTGTCATTGAACCTGACGTTTATAGATTGAGCTGGCCATAAAACTTCAAGAGTCTCCCTATCTCTGCCTCCCTATAATTCAGGGTACAGACATAAGCAAGCAGACCCAGCTTCATACATGGGTGCTGGGAATCTGAAAGCAGGCCTTCATGCTTGCCGGGAAAACACTTTACTGAGTCATCTCCCCATTCCCTTTGTGGAGGTCTGTCGTTGCTGCTTGGTTTGGTTTGGTTTGGTTTGGTTTGGTTTGGTTTGGTTTGGTTTGGTTTGGTTTGGTTTGGTTTGTATGGTTTGTTTGGTTTAGTGTAGTTTCATGGTGATGAAAGAGATCTGGTGTGGA